>CM069299.1:40083882-40646382 GCA_035609425.1 Epinephelus awoara
ATGGAAATAAATTTGTTGTTTTTTAAAAGTGCACATTTTTCTGTACACGTCTTAGTTTGTAAAGCTGAAGGAAACGTGAAGCTGAGCTGAGCTCCTCCACAGTGTGCAGGTTCAGTGATCGTCACAGTCTGCCTCTCTTTAACAGGTGAGTGGTGACAGGTGCTCATCATTAGCTCTAATTAAACACAGAGCTGATATGAAGGCAGGACACAGACGTCAAAGAGAAAATAATATTAACTAAAAAGATTTTAAATAATAATAAATAAAGTTAGATAAGCAAAAACAGAAAAGATGAAGAAAATGATGTGATTAAAAATAAGAAAATAAGTTTTAATTTAATTAAATAAAATTAAAAAAATCTTCTCTGCCATTAGTGTTAAGATAGTGAATGTTTTCATTTTATTTAATTTTATTTTATTTGTTTTTTAATAAAAATTAAACAGGCAAATGCATGTGAACGGTTTGACCATTTGTAAACTTTGCCCTTAGTTTCACAAACCAGTAGCACTGTTACATTGTACTGTTGCTATGGCAATAAGACTACCAGCTGACGTTAGCCAATATTAGCTTAGTTTAATCTACCAAACAACAAAAAAGACCCACAAAAACCAATAGCTACCAAAAACAAAGTCATACACCCTCAGATCCTAGTCGAACATATACATAACCACATGCATTTGTTGCTGAAGGAAAAAATATGTCAATATGCGGTGTTGTACCTATGTAGTGCTTTTATTTTGAAAGAGGCTGTATGCAAACTGGACATTTCCTGTGAAAACAGAAGTGTATTGTAAGCAGTAGTGTTGAGTCTCCTTATGTCTCCTGTTTTCTAAATTGTATCAAAACAAAATACAAATATTTTTTGTTTCTCTTATAAGGGGCTGAATATGTGACTTTGAGATCTTTTTTTTCCTTTGGCAAAAAGTTAAAATCAAAAATTAAGATCAGCATGAAACATACAGAAGAGAAAATCACCATAAAACATACAGAACACCTCTGGAAAAGACTCTCGTATGTTATTAAAGATATTGTAGTTCCACCTAAAATGAGCTGCAGGAAAATAAGAATTGATCTGAGCCTGAGAGCAGCAGCGTCCTTGAGATGATCAGAAGACGTCTGACATTAGTACTGTTGTTGTTTGTTTGTTTGTTTGTTTGCTTCCCCTCCTCAGTTATCGATCACCTGCAGAAAACTTGACAACCGCATGAATCCCAAGAGACTGAGGAGAGATTTCAGGAAATAACCTTGGAGATGACGGAGTGAAGCATCGACGCTCTGACGTTTATTTATTTATCATTTTCAGCTCATGCGTCATCCCTCTTCTTCTTCTTCTTTTCCTTCTTCAAATGTATATCTCTGAGATGATGATGGAGGGACACGAGCAGATTTCAACACATTAGTCCAACAATCACACAGTGAAAACATGTTGTCTTTGGGTACTGTCTATCTCCTGGAGTCGGATTTTTTAAAAACAACAGCTCACTTTTTAATTTGAGATTTCATGTCTCTGCCATAAACTCCAGCTGTTTCTTATTTCAATAAACCCTTTTATCATAGTAGTAGCGGCCTTCAGTCTCGAGAGACTGGGGCGCATGCGCACTTGAATTGGATCAGGTGGTGCAAAGGGAGCAGTGCTTCATATGGCTAATAAGTCCCACTCTCGGTCCAAGCAGTGCTCCAACATTTTGTCAGTTTAGTCAGTGTGAAGGAAAAACTGAATAAGTGACTGACTTAGAAAAGCAGCCCAGTCTCATTCTGAAGTTGTCACTGACTGCGGCGTCAGACACCAACAAAAAACAGGCATCCCTTTGTGACAGTGTGATACGCAGTGGGGCAGCATCAGTTTGAAACGCCAGTGGACAACAATGTGATTTAAGGAGCTGTAGAGTCCCTATAGGACGCGCGAGAGGTGGATGGGTCGAACTTTCATCCAGGAGGTGGGTGTTCATTTCCTGTATGCATATGGAGCCAAACCATGAAGCAGAGATGCACACATTTTTCTGTATGTTTTCCTACAAGAAGCAATGCACCCGAATTCTGTCTGCGTTCCAAGTGCTTCTAAGGAGGCAGATTTGGGTGGTGGATGAGTCACAAAAAAACAGACTGATCTGAGTGAACTTTGAGTCATTTACAGGTCCTCCCCATGTTTCTTAACATAAACCTGACCTCAGTAACTTTATTTGCTCTGTAACTGTACGTTGAGGACATAACATCAGGGTGCATTTTTCGTAGGATATCACACAAACCGTTCTATGAGGACACATTCATCAAACGGCTCCGCCATCGCTGATTCAACATGCCGAACTGGCAGAAAAAAGGCAACAGACGCTCACCGACTGCCCAACATTGACCGATGTCCGATCGTTGGCTTGGTGTGTCAGTGCCTTAAGATCTAGCTGCTGGCTTTAGATTCATATTTCCCCCACACACATCAGAGTCGTATCAACACGACCACCTGACTCTCAGAGACAAAAAGAGAAGAATAAAAAACATAGACTTTTATGTTGAGAGGAGAGGCGTTTGCAAGCTCAGTTTTTTTCATCTGACATTATCGCACGTCTGAAAATAAATATGACTTCACATTGTTTCAACCACGTTTGCACACTAAGTCCCAAATTTCCCGCATCAATTTGAGCCTTTAGAGACATTTGACCAAGAACCAGTGAAGAAAATGTGGCGGTGGGACACGGCCGCAACAAGACAGAGGAACGGGGCGTACAGAATCATTTCATAACTCAAGACAGCTCACTTCCAACAGGTCAGATAGTGACATTCAGGTGGATGATGATGAGGAGGAGGAGGAGGAGGAGGATGTGGACCGCACACACAGAGAGGGAGGACAGCTCCGCCCCCTCATGCAGCTGTGGTGCCAAATGAAAGACAGGGAGGAAGTGATGAGATAGGACGCTCAGTGGACTCAGTGTGCGAGGTTTCTGTGCGTTGCTGCAGAGGCCTGCAGACTGGGACGCAATATAAGCATCGTCTATGGTTTTGTTGGGTTCACATTTAAAACGATAATTTCATTTCTGTTACTATTTGCAGTTCTAGACAGAAACTGGAACTGGACATCAGAAAGAATCACATCTCTGTCTGGGAACACATTTAAAGGGTCAGTCCGTCTATAACGCAGCAGTTTAAACAGCAGAGGACAACCTGCAGGCTTATCTCAGTCTGAGGTGAATTAAAGTTTCTATTCCCCTGCAGACACTCTGTTTTCCTGCAAAAAGAAAAGTTGTTTATTGCAAAGATAATTAAGGTTTTTTTTTTTTAAATATTTTGTCCTGGACTTGTCAAACTATTTTATAATGTAAATAGGAAGTCGTCTAATTGGATCTGGCAAATTCTCCCCATGATGGATTTCATCATGAACCAGAAAAAAAAAGATTCATTTCTGACAAGGAAACAAGCTGTCGGTGCTTTTTATTAATCGTCTCCTCCTAATTTAAGTGAGCAGGCTGTCATTAAAACGCTGAGACTCTCGTCCTGTACGAGCTTCTTTCACGACACAATTTATCTTTTTGGCTGCTTTAAGCCTCCAATTTGTAATGAGTTATTGGGCTGTTCCCCAATATTCCCCTGTGATTGAGCAGGAAGTATTCGGGACATGATTTATAGATGTTAATTGTGGTGTTCAAAAAATTCACAATGGAGTACAGGAGGAGGGAAAAAAAGAGGAGAAGAAGAAGGAGGAGTGAGGTGCACATCTGGAGAAGTCATCACGACTGAAGCCAAGTTTCTGCTCCTGGGAGGGAAGTAAAAGCAGAGCTGAATGTGAACTAAGCTGCACCCTGGAGAGTACAAAATATTTTCCCCTGTCAGCTCGGCCCCGGGCCCCTCAGCTCGGCCCCGGGCCCCCCCAAATCCCACATGTGCCGACCTCTGCCGAACTCTAGTCCACATCAGATCCCGCTCTGCAGGAGCTCCGTGTGCTCGCTGCCCAAACAAGACATATTTGTATTTGATATTAAAGCAGCATCAGGCGGGACATCCATCACCGTGAGTCGAAACATTTCAGAGGGAGGGAGGGAAGGAGGGAAGGAGGGAGGGAAGGAGGGAAGGGGGTGAGGATGGGAAAACAATATGTGTCTTTTCCTAAAGTGGAACCCACCTGCAGCTTCGGGGGGACGACTCCTCCGACGCTCCCATCGAACCAAAACTGAAGAGAAGTTCATGAAAATGAGTTAAGGTGCGTCCAGAGGAGCTAATGATCCCTCCCCTCCCTCCCTCTCTCCCTCCTCACCCCCTCCGCCTCCCCCCTCTGACTCCATCAGTGAGTCCATCCATAACCTCACATGTTTTCCACACAGTGCTGACACACAGGGAGGCTCGCTGTGTGATGACGACAGCGGTTTTTGAAAAACCTGGTGAGAAGTGAAGCAGTTTGGGAAACATTCAGCTCGCACTTTTCCTTAAAGATAAACTCCTGATCTTTTAAAAATATCCACGTTGTTATCAGCACCTACTGCACAACTGCTTCAGAATATACTTTTTATACTTGTGCACAAAAAGAGGCATTTTAATTCCTCTTAAAATACCTTTCATTAACCCTTAATTTACCCCTGAAACAAACCAAACCTTAGACGTAGACTAAGGTGCTATTTGAGGGCAGTGGTGTAGGGAGTTGCGGCGGGCCCTGGTGCACGCTATCGTGCACGTACTGTCTCGACACAAATAGAGACTTGACACTGGACAACATCGACATACATATTACTCAGCAATCATCATTTTATATCTGACAGAAATATCAAAGAAGAGAGGAACTTAATCATTTAATTTTAATTTTTTTTTTGTTTTTTGAATGTTACAGACTGTCTTAAATAATTAAAAGAAAAATAAAACCTTGACGCAGATGAGTTTGCCAGTTATTAAATTGATAATATTCTTTATGTTATCTTTTATCTTTGAACATATATCTCCACAGTGGCAATCTGAATCACCTGCAAGGGCCTACTCTCTCTATGGGCCCCTCCATCCCAGGGGCCCCAGCACAAACGCACTACCTGCACTGTCTATATTCGTGGGGAGAAAAATAAGGGCTTGTTTTAACACAGAATGAAAGATCTGACCTGAGGATTTAGGAACCGTCAAACTGAACCTCAGCAGTAAAAACTGATGCCTGTGACATGGATGAAAAGTAAAATTAAAGATTATATATTTTGAGTAAAATGAACAGCGAATTTAAATTTAGATTTTAAGTGTCAGATGTCTGCACAACGTTTGAACCAAACTCATCCTCTCACTTGAAAACAAATTGATAATGAATTGGTCCATAAATGTGAAAAGATAAAAAGATAAAAATAAATAAATTAATTAATTAATTGCTTTTAGATCATTTGAATTTACACATTCATTTGAAATATTAGATGATTTCATTCACTTTAATTTTTCACGGTTTGCATTTGTATTCAGTATTTGGGTATTTAGGTTCACACACATTGATTAATGGACTGTAATTGTTTTAATGGGTTTGATTAAGAGGTTTTGCAAGATTAAAATATTTACTAAATAACATAATGACATGTGTTGTCCCAGTTTCATGATTTCATGGTTCACTTACATATATTAACATCCTGCTGGGCTTTTCTTTGTGGTAATGTTTAATGTCTGTTTTACATTGCTTGTTTTAGAGCTGGATATATTTATTCTGTATTTTTGCTCGATGTTGTCTGTGTTTAACTTTATGTTGCTGCCTGGAAAAAAGATTTTTAATCTCACTATTTTTTTCTGGTTAAATAAAGGTTTAAATAAATAAAATAAATAACATTAGAGTGTAATTTGAACCTTGAAAGAAACAGATTTGAGGTAAATTCATAGACATAATGAATGGCTGATAATATATTGATTTTGTTTTGGCTCCATTATAAACAGAAATCACCTGGTTCAATAGAGAGTGATATATTTTATAATACTGTAAGATATTACAATGTTTTTATTCTATGGGTGATTTAAGGCGTTAAAATGACACACGCCATCATTAATTTTAACTTTACTGAAACTGACACATTAAGTGATGGTTTCCATTTTTTTTTTTTTTTTTGGTCAATTGTAAAAAAAAATATTTAATTATTTTTTAAGATGCTTAATCTAGTATTCATTCATTTAAATTTGTATCAAGTAACTTTATCTCTTGCCTCACACACCCAGGATGCCACGATGGACACTGTAAAAAATCATCCTCTTATAAAGTTTAATTTTGACATTGATGTTTATTTTTTGTCTCAAAAATCTGCCTGAGCAGTAAGAAACGTTTGACCTGTTTCATATTCACACGCATGACACTATTTATAAACTCTCCACTATAAAATTTAAAATATCTTCAGCTGTTTCGATGAAGTTTGGCCGTTCACTGTAAACATGACGTCACTAGTGAGTCCAAAAAAATCTTATTTTCAATCTTATTTTCTGTCAGATATTTTCTTTTAGTTTTGTGTCTAATAAAATACACACACACGAGTTTGTAGAAATGAGTTTTAGTATCTTCAAAAACACAAAATGTTGTTTTTCCTTATTATGAATATGACAAAAATGTAATCTGAGCTTCATTACATGTCCGTCAAAACATATTTGCTGTTGCAGATTAGTTGTGTATAAATTTAATTTGACGAGGAAGAGGGTAAAGATGTAAACTAGCTTTTATAAAATAGACGTTCAGGACTAAATTACAGACACAGTTTTACTGTAATCTGTGTTAATCTGCTTTATTTTACAGGATTTTACTGTTTTCTACCTGTTTGTTTTCACAGTTGTGTGTTTTGAGTTCTGTGAGTGAAGAACGTGACGTTAAATTCTCCTTTTAATCTTCATAAAATGCAGATTATTTAGCGTAGAACAAATGTAGAGGTACAGGAAGTGTCAGAATAAAGTTCACACTCTTGTTTGTTTCAGTTTAAAGGTCGCGTTCACAGATTTTGCTCCTCTCTGCGTGTCGATGAGTTTAAACTCCGAACACCATCAGCTTCAGGTTTCATGTGAATTTGCATAAACTCACACATGTTAGAGAGCGCTGCCAGGGGACTTTCCCACCCCCGCCGTCATTCATGTCGCACTCCAAAGGATTGTGGGAAGCTTGAGGATGATAAATGTATATGCTACCCCCCTCCACCACCACCACCACCCTCCTCCCCCCTCCACACCACGTCCTCTTTCAGCTCGCCCATTGGCACGGCGCTCCTCAAAGGTTTCCTATAGAAATTACATTTCTTCTTCTTTTGTATTTTTTTTTTCATGCACCACCACCTCCCTCCCTCCTCCTCCCCCCACCTCCCCCCTCTGTGGTCCCATCTCTCGCTCAGGTTAATCCCCCCCTCCTCCCCTCCTCCCCTGCAGTCCTCCCCTCTCCCTCCCTGTTGGACCCTCCTCTTTCTCTCCTCTCAACATCTTTTAAGTTGTGGAGCAGAACAGATGGCAGAACATGTAGCTGACCTAAAATACATCCCTCCTCTGGGAGATGTTTCCAGCTCTCAATATGGCCGATCTTCCTCCTATAAGCGCCGGCGAGGATCCGATCGGAGATGGCCGACCGAGCGGGGGGGAGGAGGAGGAGATGTATCGGCGCCGGGAGGCCGAGTGGAGGAGACACAAACCTAAAACTGAAGCAGAACTCCATCAGTGACATTTAGCTGCAAACTCTTCTCAGAAGTATAAATATCATAGCAGGTGATCCGAGCTTTTGGCAGCCATTTATTTCTTGGCTTCTCTTCCCGTCCACGGTCCCAGCGGGGACTCCGACACAAAGCCAGCACTGCTGTTTATGTTCTATCTATACTGTTTATTACATATGGAGCCAAAACATTAGAATATAAATGTGATATGTGGGAGCGGATCAGGGCCGCGCTGAGTCTCTTTGAGGCCTGAGGCACAGTCTGACTGCGGAGCAGCGGTGGGGAGGAACTACTGACATGTAACACTGTAACACTTTATTAAATTACACACTTAATGTAATCAATTACAGTTACTGAGAGCAAAATGTGTAATTAAATTATAGCTGCTAATCAGTCACAAAGAAGATACATCTGAATGTATTGCATCTTTTCACCGTGCAGGAACGTCTTCTTCTGGCACATCTCAGGTCAACAAAGCCATTTGGACACATCTGAGCACAAAGTCATCAACAGTTAAATGGTAAACAAGCATGAGTGGATTATACAACAGTGGGCCCCTGGGCACAGATTCTCACATGGCCCCCACCACCTCTCCTACAGAGGAGCAAGACGTTGTTGTTTTTGATTGCATCTCTTTTAGTTGTTGTGTCTCTTTGAGGTCATTTTGTATCTTTTTGAGGCCATTTTGTGTTTCTTCGAGTCTCTGAGGTTATTTTGTGTCTCTTTGAGTTCAATTTTTGTACGCTTGAGGTAATTTGGGATTTTAATTGGTTGTTTTTTGTATTCTTTGAGGTAATTTAATGAGTCTTTGAGGTAATTTAATGAG
Source organism: Epinephelus awoara (assembly GCA_035609425.1). NCBI lineage: Eukaryota > Metazoa > Chordata > Actinopteri > Perciformes > Serranidae > Epinephelus > Epinephelus awoara. The sequence goes on from CM069299.1 coordinate 40,092,310, forward strand.
TCTTTGAGGTCATTTTGTGTCTTCACGAGATCTTTTTCAGTTGTTTTGTGTCTCCTTGAAGTCATTTTTTGTCCTTTTTGGTCTTTTTTGGCCAACAAGGTAATATTTTGTCTTTCTGAGGTCAGCTTGTCTCTCTTTGAGTTTTTTCTTTCCTTCATCTTTTTATTTTTGTGGTGGTTTTTTTTTCATGGTTTTATGTCTTTTTGAGGTAGTTTATTCTCTCTATAGTCATTTTGTGTTTCTTCAAGTCTCTGAGGTTATTTTGTGTCCTTTTTGGTTGTATTTTGTCTCTTTGTGGTAATTATGTGTCTCATTTTGTGTCTTTTTGGCTGTTTTTTGTGTCTTTGTTGTTGCTTTGCGTCTCTTTGTGTTCATTTTCAGTGACATTTTTCAGGTGAAGGCCAGAGAGGCCCCTGACACTTTGGGCCCCTCCGCCTGTGCCCGGTAGGGGCCAGTTCAGTAATCCATCCATGCTAACAAGGAGCTGTCTGTACATCCAGACTGCTTATCTTCATTTGGCATCTGTGCTCAGATTTTGAGTGATGTGTTTGATCTGTTCACTTGTATTTGCATCACTTTGCTCTGAGCAGGAACACAGTGTGTGATTGATATCGGGTGATTGGATTGTGCGCTCTCCCTCCTGCCTGTCTGTACATGGCCCGCTGCCCTCCTCCCTCCTCTGCTCCTCGCTGGACTGTTGCAGAGCGTAGCAGCTTTCTCACAGCAGTGAGCTTTATTGTTCCCAACATTCATCCTCTCACAGAGAATGCCAGGTATCCTGTGCTGTGCCACTGGGGCGCATATATGGAGCTCTGTATGCACCATTACGCAGCTGATGGGCATGGAGCATTTATGATTTGTCTCTTGAAGTGGGAACAAACACAAAAACACCAGGGACGTCTCAGCTTTGTTGCCCAGTTTAAAACATTTGTTAGAAAAGTAATCAGATGTGATGAGTTACATTACTCTGATGAAGTAATTAAAGTAATTAAATCACATTACATTTTAAAAGGGTATCTAATGAAGTGATCTGTAACTTATTACATTTCAAAAGCAACCTTCACTGCTCAGGAGGCTCCTCAAGTCTCTAGGAAGGACACTATAAACTTTACACTGCTCTATTTGTCAAGTCATATCAAAAAAGACATTTAATATATATGTATATTGCAGTGTCTATAAGGCTCTTGTTAGAGTCATTTCATATCTGAGCTCAGTCCTTATGTCTGAAACCTTTAGTCAGTTAAATGATTGAAAAACATAAATCAAACACTTTTTTGATAATCCATTAATAGAATAACGAATGTCAGTTCTTGCATTGTAATTGAGAAGATTTTCTTCTTTTCTCAGTTTTATATGATTATAAACTGAAGGGTTTACATTTGGGATTTTCCTAAAGAACAATGTGAAAAAAAAGTGCCTCTCACTCGTCACTTATGACTCACTAGAAGTGTGGTAAATTTAATTTTCTATGTTCAGGACGCTCGTGGGCACAGCACTCAGGTGAGGTCAAGTCTTTGTTAAAAATATGAACCAAGTCCCGGGACAATCTGGTCTCACTCCGAAGTCTTCAAAATCTGCACTTACAGTGTAGTGTCAGACACCAACCAAAAAGTTATCCATTAACATCTGCATGATACGCCACCGGTCACCATTTAGTTTAATGGCGCTCTGCAGCATCAGGGGGAAACGTGGTGGACAAATTAAGACAATGAAAGTCCGACTAGGATGGGCGAGTCCAACAAACACCAACTTGCACTCGGGAGAGTGGTATTCGTGTCCAGTTAGACTGTAAAGCTGAACCTTCTTTAATTTTCCTACACTATGTGTGTTAATGGTTTATGGGGAAAAAACTGTGGGTGTTTTACTGATATCGTGCCTTTATTTTGAAAGAGACTGCATGTAAATGCTAAATTTCCTGTGAATACAGAAGTGAAGTTAACACAACATGTCAGAACTTCAACAACCAACACACCCAGGGTACCTTTCACATCATATCTGGACATGGAAAGTCCATGACCAAACATCGAAATGTGACGAGGTCGGAGTGATAATGTGCAGAGAGGCAAAACTCCAACAGGGGTTCAGTTTCACTTTTGCTGGTGATACAGTTTACAAACAGTATCTGAAAATTCCTGCAAGGTTTCTCTTTAATATTTAGGTGTCTTAGGACCTAAGGACATTTTGATGGGATTTTTTAAAAACATTTTCTGACATTAAATAAGTTGAACAAATAAATTGAGGAACTTTTTGTCAGATTAATCAGTTGTGAAAAGAATCATGAGTTGCAGCCCTAGCATCCATATATTTTTATTTTTAGAATATCACTCAGAAATGCATGTGAAGGCTACTTTACACTGCGAGTGTTACTTGAAATTGCGATTTTCTGCTTTATGTCCACACTTATATCAAACAGTAAATATGTGTACATGGACAGAGGAAAGTATTTAAAGCTGTATCAGCTTTAAAATAAATGTAGTACAGTATAAAGAACAATATTTCCCTCTGTGATGTAGTTGAGTAGAAGCAGTGGCGTAATGCTGTTACGATGGGCCCCAGTGCAATCGTGCAAGCGCTGTCATGTGCATAGTGTCTCGTTACATCATCAAACAGAGACATGACATTGGACAACGTAAACAAACATTTTAGAGCAGTCATCATTTCATATCTGTGTATGAGAAAAATAACAAAGAAAATAAGAAATAATCAATTTAATTTTAATAAATGTAAAATTCTTATTATGAATATTTTAATTAAATTTTAATAATTTATTTATAAGTATTTTTTTTCTACAGATGCTGCAGATATAAAAAACAAAAAACAAAAAAAAAAACAAGACAGATAAACAGGTTGCCTTTTTAGAGGACAAATACAGCAAATGCCACAATCTTTTATTTAATGAGAGTTCATCATTTAACACAGGCATATTTTCGAAGTGACAGTCTTTCATAAGGGTCTATTCTCTCTTGCAGTGCAACCACAGTGCGTCTGTTTATATAGCAGCAGAAAATGTAAATACTCAAAGTACAACTACCTTAAGTTTCAGTACAGTACTTCAGTAAAATAACTTGTCACCACTTGTGGAGCAGCAATAGCAACCAGAAGTTAAGAGACAAAACAGGAAGTGGAACAAACAAAAAAGGGACTTAAGGTAAATAATGTTGCCATGGAGACGGTGAGCACCTTGACCCATGTGTGTTTCTCAGATGACTGTTCACCACCTCACACTTTCCACATGCTGCAGAAGAGTTCATCGTCTCTGCGGAAACCACATCAGTGTGTCTGTTGTGTGAGTCGACCTCTGAGACCACACCCCGAACCTGACCTCCGCCTCGCATCGCCTCCCGCTAACTGAAAACAGGAAGGAGGTAATGTCACCAAGATGTGTCACAAACAAAGAGGAGCAGTGACGGTGGTGGAGGAGGTGGGAGGCTGTTGGCGAGCTCTGTGGATATTTTCCCGTCACCTCGGAGCGAAGACACAATCGATCACTGTGTGACTTCGTGTGACGAGGAGGTGAACGACGTGATTTACGACGTGGACGACGTCGCTTGGCCGACGTGACGGCAATTATTGTCTGGAAGCGGAGTGATGTGGGGATGACGCAAACTGCCTTTTGTTTGGGGTCAAACTGAAGGAATGTGCGGAGGGAAATATTTTGTTTTGGCAGATAATGATCGTCTGAAAACAGCAAAGAGTAAAAGTCTCATGTCACTACATGTGTGTCAAAGATGTTTCATGTGAATCAGATTCCTTTTTGGTGGTTTTTAAATCATTTTGATCATTTTTCAAAGAGCAGTTTGTGGAAAAAGACACTCTACTGTTAAAAAGTTTGGAGTCAGCTGTTTTAGTGATGTCCTGAGTTTGTTTTCCAGTCCAGAAAAGAATCACTGACCCGAAATTGCTAATTTACCACAACAGTGAAAACGGGCTCTGAATATTGAGTTAGTCCATTTTCTTTGGGTCCTCTGCAGTAGACTCAGTGGTTAGATTGAAGAGGACCAAAGCAAAGTCTGGTCATTCCAGCTTGTTAAACACATGATTGTGCACTTGAAACTGAAACAGAACAACATATCCAACGTATCCTTATACAACATACGATTTCTTAGAAACATGCACATTATTCGATGTCTAACAAATTAGCACTGCACACATGGCGCTGTCACTAACATACTTTAAAGTCACATACTTAAGACTAGTTCACATTACACGATTGTGACGTCGCAGAGGATCTTGAGAGCCACCTTGGGTCGGAGGTGAGTCAGCAGATAGTCTGCCACGACGAGTCCTCATGTGTGAACAAGCCTACGAGCAAGTCCCCCCCTCGTCTGTGACGGGACTGGATATCTGGCATGCTAGGAAACTGGAGAAGTGTGACACGACTGACAAAGAGCACCAGCCAATGAGAGGCGGGATACGTCCCACGGGTTGCGTTTTTTGGGCTTGCGCTCTCAACGTCACCTTCCTCTATATATATCCGTCTAATAAGTTATTTAAACGCATGATAGTATGTTTCCATAGCCCTGGTTGCTTGTTTCTCTCCCAAGATCTGACAACAACAACAACAACAACAATGGCGGCGTCCACAGGATCACGGGGAGCGCGTTGTGTTTGGACCCAGGATAATAAAGAATATCCATGCCTTTACGATGTGTCGTCTCCAAGTTTGGTGACGTCACCACGTTATCTGGGGCTCTGTCAGCGAGGGCTCGGTGGAGAATTCTTGTGATGTGCACACACAGGTCGTAACGCAGTTGGCGAGACTCCCGCTGACTGTGTAATGTGAACTAGGCTTTAATGTAAAATTATGTAGGTTAGTTTTAGGAAAAGAAACATTGTCACAAAACAATAATTGAATAATAACTGAACGTAGATATGGTCAGGTACTTGAATGTGTCATTAAAGAAATATATATATTATTATTATATATTCAATAGTTGAAAAAATCAAGCTCAAATGGAGTCACACGGTTTTTGACCAGCAAATGTCAACATACGTGTTTTGTCAATCATTGAACCGCCATATTTGAGGCAGTAACATCATCATCATCAAATATACAGTTTATTGTAGCTATGTGTACACTCAGTTTTTCCTGTCATTAAATACATTTATTCAAGAAATAAGAATCAGCGAGCTAGTGCACCCTGCAATCCCTCCACCTCACTCCCCGCAGTTGGGAGACTGTTCACCACGAATGCAACATTAGCCTTCATAGGCTGTTTTCTTTTTAATAAAGAAGATTTCAAGTGTGCAATTGTGACTTAAGGTAAATTATACTTTCTTTCTTTCACTGTGCACAATACTATGCAGTTATTCAACTGTGCAGTATTCTTCAGTATACAGCTTTGTTCTCACCAACACCTCTTGAAGGTTTATATTTAGTCAACACACACTGACATAACTGTAGATACTTATGTTTTCTTATTCTGTCTTTACTTTCTTATTCTACTTTTGATGTATATATTCTAATAACTATTATGCCATTATACATATTTCTGAATGTTACACTAGTTTATACAGTGTAATGTAACACAATGCACGTTTGTAGATTTTTACAGACAGACTCAGCATAGTGATGATATGTATTTTATTCATATAATCGTAAGCACATTTTTATTTCAGTTGTATTATATTTTATTACCTCTATTTCATACTCTTACTCTTACCTCTTGTAATTCTCTGATTTTTACACTGGAGTGACTGTAACGAATTACAATTTCTCCTCAGGGATCAATACAATATTTCTGATTTTGATTCTGAAAACGCTGTACTTTTTTTGAACAGTTCTTTATTTTAGAAGTCAGACAAAATGCCCTGACACTGTTAACTTCAGCTCCACTGCGTGCAACACTTAAAGATGCTCTTTTACGGTACATCATTCAACCAGTGAAGGCGGCGAACAGTCTGAGGACCCACTGAAGGTAAAATATTTAGTTGCTAGTAGTAAATGTGGTCGACTGTTAACTTTTTGTTTTGTTTTATTTTTGGTGTGACTGTGTTTGAGACAATCTCCAATCTCACATTTTCTATAATATTGCTGCACATTTGTTTATGTAGTTTGTTTTCTAAAACACCTCTAGGCCACCGTACAACACAGATGGTACACATGAACATGTTCCAGCACAAGTTTAAATAAAGCACATGTCAAACACTGAGATAAAGGTGAGAGGAGAGGACAGAGGACAGTTTTATTCATCGTGAAACGTCTGAAGGAGGACGAGTGTCGTAACAAAGTTATTTCTTCTTTGATTAAAGCTCACGGGGGGATGATAACCTTTATTTAACTGTCCCACTTTCCTCTCTGTTACACTTCACTTATATAAAAGTCTCCTCAGTTTTTACCAGAAGACTGTAACCTCACTTTTAACAGGCTGCTACAGTTTTAACATGGAGGAAAATAGCCACAGCGGTTGGTTATAATGTTCATACTGACGGGGGGTTGAGGGTTTGATTCCCACAGAAGCCACCAGCCTAAAACCGTTGTTTGATTGGAGTGGTTTCATAAATAGTATTAATACAGATACATGACTGTGAACAAAAAGCAGCTGTGAATCTAATTAGTTACATAGAAATGTGTCCATCCAAAAAAGTTATATTAGACATAAATAAAAAGAAACTGATAAACAGAAAAGATAAATGACATGTTGTGAATAAAATGAATTTATTAAGATTGACTTCTCAACAATTTATTTTAAATATATTCTGGATTTTCATTCATTCATTTTCCAATAAATTACTGAAGCAGTTTTTCTGATCGTGCCCCTCTGGAATATTTTAATTATACACGTATAGTTACGTTTTTGTATTTTAAAAAGGTATTTAAATTCCAAATCTAGCTACAGCCTCTTGTGATTTAGGTAAAGACAATATTTGTATTTGCCAATAACAGTTAGAATCAGGTTTATTGTCAAGTTACAAGGAATTTGCCTTGTTTTGGTGCACAACAATAAACACAGGAGAAAATACAAGATAAAATCAGAAGTACTACAAGAGTCAGGAATCATAAATACAGAGCAGAAAAAAATTCAAGTAAAACTACAAAGCAAATGGTAAAAATAACATGTAAATGATATGTTTATTTTTAATTCAAGAGCTGTACAGTGTTTGAAATGAGAAGGAAGGTACAAAATAATTCGCATAAATAAAGAATATGTGCAATGCGCAGAGACTTTTATTCATATTTAATGAGCATTGTTCAAGGAAGCCAGAGATCTAAGATTTTCTAACACAGTCTCATTCACAGAAATAGATGAAATGGACACGACCTCTTAAAAATACATTATGTGGTGGTGCGTACGATCTGTCATGAACAGTCGCCATTTTGTTATGAAACAGTAGCAGTGTGGTTAGGGTTAGGAAAAGATTGTTGTTTCAGGCAAAATAACTGAATTGTAAGTCTGTAAAGTCACGTAGCCTGACTACATTGGCATTTTGTTTCACATGGGACACAAACAGCGGGCTCCTGGTTTACAGTCTATGTTTGTTTGACCCTCTCGTCCAGTCTACATAGACTTTCCAACCCTTTAAACATAATGTGTGTTGAACACGGCAAAAGATCCTCATTGACTTGCCTTGGAAATGATTTCATGTTGCCAGCAAATAATTTTAACTCATTACGTGCCCAACAGCACAAAATGTGTTGTTCAATACACCCCCTACAAGTCCAATTTCACAATTCATAATTTGCTTCAGAGGGCTTTACAGCACACAAAAAAGAAACTTCAGGGAGAGCAACTGAAGAGGGATCCCTCTGTTACGCCCCACCCTTGTTGCAAACTCCAACACTGACCCAAAACAACCCCATTAACACCATTAAAACACTGAAATCCATGAGATTTATCACAAATTTAACAAGCAAACAAGACAACAAAAATCCCAGGCTGAGATGCAGCAGGACCAGCAGTCCCCCAAAGGAGGTCTCATACAGTCAATGTCCATGCTATGATGTCAGTGGTAGCAGAGTGTTTAGAAATATCCTACTAATTAGTGCCCACGAGGGACGTTACATCCTCGAGGTAAAGTTACGAAATTAACATAAAGTTACCTGGTTAGGTTTAGAAATTGAAATATTGTGAGGACGTGCCTAAAAATGACTCAAAGTTAACGTGGTTTTCGTCTCCTGGAGAAAATCTCTGGGGAACGTCTGTGGTTTCAGGACCCATCCACCACCCCAACCTGCCTCCTTTCAGGACCACTTACTTGTTTACTCCTGACAGTGCATTGGTCATGTGATCGCAGCCTTCCAAAATATATACATCACGCGAGAATTGTTGGCTCATGATTATGTGGGGTATGTACGTACGTTGTGGTGCATCACACAATTAAGTGCTTCATTCACACATGGGCTCAGTCAGGTATTCACTGGGCTTTTCACTGGGCAGCTGGCAGGATAAAGTCTGTTTAATGTCCAGTCCAACTGATTCGGACTTTTGCGTTGTGCGTCTTGTCGATGAGGCCAGCTGCAGTCAGGAAGAAAGTGTTCTTCTGGCAAATGATATTATGACAGTATTTTAACACCTGGGTGAAAAGTGTCAAAGACAACTGCATATTTTCTGATGTTTACAGGTTAAATTCTTCCAAAGTTCATTGTTACCATGTGAGGAAAGGATCTCTTTCCATGTTGGCAAACGCTCAGACCACCACAGGAAACCCTCATACTTAACAAATATGGAGATCCGTATTTATTTTTCCAGTTGTAACTGAAGTGCTACATATTTTACAGCTGGAAGTCAGAGTTTCCTGCTTTCTTACATTTCTGGGCTTCAGATATTCAGTGTGTGAGAGTTTATTGGCAGCAGGAGCAGATGTAATGGAGGAGTGTTGAGAACAGTGGTGGCATGTCCACTCAGTCTGGTCTGCAGCCAAACACTGCCAGCTCAATCTCTCTGGATTTCCCATTAAGATCGCCCACCGAGAGCCAGACAAAAAAAACCTGAATAACCTTCAGCTGCTGACAGACGCTGAGACACGCCCCCTCGTTCACTCCCAGGTTATTATCTCATCAAAGAACGAGTCATTACCGATCTGTGCTGAGGAGGGAAATGAGGACTTAAGTCAGAGAGGAAAGAAAAACATTCAGCAGATTCAGCGTTGTATGGAGGATCATTAGTGCCACACAGACCACAGAATAAGGAAAAGTTCTGTGTGGTGGAAATATGCTGTAAAAGTTACAGGAGCAGATTTTTGCTTCCACCACTGAGGGGCCAGAGGAGGAGGAGAAGCAGCAAACACACATGGTTATGTTTAGTCAACACGCACGTGGTTGAGTTTAGGATAAAAACTGGGTTTGGCTGTACAATCTAACGGGAAACTCCAACGTATTATTGCTATTATTATTAACTTTCTTTGTTGTCCCGCCACGTTTCTCCCTGACACATAAAACAATAACAGCAACGGGCATTGTATCATGCCAACGTGACAGCTTTTTTCGTCGGTGTCTGACGCTGCAAGTCACTGACCAAGCACCAGATTTTGATGACTTCAGAGTGAGACCAGGTTATCATGCGTAATGACAAACGATTCACTTTTCAGAGCACTTCACTCATATATTACAACAATGTGTACTGAAATTCTGATATCATGCCGGCCCTCTCTGACTGTCTTAGTTACTTTGTAGATTGAGATTAATAAATGCAAAATATAATTAACAAATAAATGTGTCAGTAGTTAAGAATTTATCGATCCTCACTTTGAATTGACAACCTACCCAACAGATAAAGAATATATAGTACCACCTTTTTGATTTTTCAGACAAGGTTGAACCATTAAAATATTTATAAATAATAATAAAATAGGATGTATTATTATAGATTAAACTACACAGCAGTAAAATAATTATGAATACTTTGATGTTAATACCTTTTTATTTTTAGTTAAGTAAATTTCTGAGCTTCTATGTGTAACAAATTATTTCTACAGTATTGTTTTAAGTAAATTATCTGTTTACGTTTCTACCCGAACATTTAGGTTTTTTGCTCTTGGCAGAAATGATCTTCCATATTTTCCTCTGCACTCAAGACTTTTGAAAATTGTTGTAATTTCTCCCAAATCCTGCCGTAATAACAGGAAGCAGGGAGTGCTGCAGTCTGTGGGTGGCTGGGTGGGATTATCGTCGCGTGGACGCCCAAACGGAGAGGAAGCAGGAGTGGGTGCCAGCTCAGAGCACCTTCCTCCTCCTCCTCCTCCTCCTCCTCCTCCTCCTCTTCCTCCTCCTGTTTCATCCTGAGCAGAGAGTGCAGAGAGAGCTTCACAACTCTCACATGATTTACAGCCTGAGCAGCAGAGTTCACCGTGGATTCAAGCCAGCGACAAGCCCCCTTTTAACACCAGCTTTGTATTCTAATGACCCCCTAAACTGCACACCAATCCATTTTCTGTCCATTAGCAGCCGCTAACGCCGCTGCAGCTAATATTCTTTAATTCACTCCACAAAGGGGAAGATTGTCCGGGGCCTCGCTGCACTTAATGCCTGCAATTACATCAGGTTACACATCCTGAAGTGACCCCCGGGGACCCGAGAGAGAACTCCACCCCACCAACTCCACCAGCAGCACCACCCTCCTCCTAATCTACTCCATCCAAACACCTGATAGCTGCTGGCAGCAACACCCAGCGCTGATGCACCTCTTGCAGGCAGACAATCCGTCTCTTTCTGTCTGTTTGACTTCCCTCTGGCTCTCTGCTGTCGCTCGCTTTCATTAAGAAGTAAAACATGCTGGAATGTGACTGGACGGCGCAGATGGCCGAAACAAACCTGCACTCAATTACTGCCGGCACAATACACGTTTTGTGCCGAGGAAAAGGGGGAAAGAAAAAGGCTAAGAGTGTTGTTTTATGGCAGTTATTTATTGCCTTATAACTCAGAAATCAAATTAGTTCATATTGAGGAGGTTGAGCTCGAGTCTGCGGTGATTGATTTCCCTTCGTGGGGTCGAGTTGATACGAGCGAGCCGGGGCCAAAGAAAACACAAGGCCAGAGTCGGGCCTGGAAAAGGCTCTGCGATCAGGAGAGGAGGAGGAGGAGGAGGGCTGGAGGAAGTATTCAGATTTTTTACTTGTGCAAAAATATTAATACCACTGTGTGAAAATGTTCCACTGGTAGAATTCTGGACTACATTACCAGTATTATCAGCAAAATGCAACCAAAGTATCAAAAGTTAAAAATATGCTTTTTGCTTAATGTTTTAATTTATAACAAATTAAATAACCTGTATATTGTCATGTAGCTGATAAAGGTGGAGCTGATCATATTGTGATTAATGATTAGTTACTGGATCTATCCATACTGGCCCCCTGATGGTGGAGGGTGATGGGTCGGCCTAACCGCATCAACTTTTATTTTGAAATTAAGGCCTCAGCTCCAGTATGTCACATCCTGTGTTGTACATCACTGTAGGAAATGGTCACAAGTGCCATGTTTGATTTAGTGAATAAAATTCACAGTGTATTTATACTTCATCAGTTACTTCACATTTAACATTTATATTCCTTTGACATTTACAATTCTGATCAAAATTAGGCACAACAAACACTTATTAATCATGAAACTCAAACGTGAGACTGTGTCCCTGCAGACGGTCAATCACACACTCCTTATCCTGAAGGTTTACACCAACCTATAGTTGGAGAAGCACTAATTCCAGCAGATTGTTCTCATGCACCGTTTGTATGTTTTCCTACATACGTGTACCAAAAACCATAGATATCCCACGCAATGATGAGCCAGTAATTCTTGCGTGACCCACGTATTGTGGAAGGCTGCGATCACGTGGCCAATGCACTTGAGGGAGAAAAAAAAGAAGTGGTCCAGCTAGGAGGTAGGATGGTGCGGTGGATGGGTCAAAAAGCACAGGACTTTCCTCATGAGACCAGTGTTTGGAACCGTGTGATCTTTGAGTTATTTCAAGGTATGCCCTCACCATGTTTCTTTTCTGACTTTAACCTCTATAACTTTACATTAAGAATGAAACTTAGAATATCATACAAACTGTTGTCTGAGGATACGTTGCATCGGGAGCATGGATTTGAGGTAGTGTAGCACTACTCTACCTTCTACATATACATTTATTGTTAGGCTGCAACAAAGTCCACAAATAGAGGAGGTTGGGTTTATGGATGGGTCAAAAATTACAGGACTTTCACTCAGGAGACTGAAACAAACATCAACTTTAAACTAACTGACCCATGTAAGTTAACAAGTGTACATATATTAATCCAAAGCACAGGCATTTTCTGACCAAACACTTCTGGAGACTCCCTGAGAGGAACTACCCGCTTGGGAGCTCCTGCGAGAACTACATAGCCGACCTTCAAGGGCGTTTTTCAGATTGCATTTGCACTATTAAAATTGTGTTGTGTTTCCCCCGTCGCACATATGCTCAGTAAAATCTGGACCTCACTGTCGTACATTTGTCCATGTATTCTAAAAAAAAAAAAAAAATTTGTTACAAGCCATTTGTGTTTTGTGTAATCTGTTGTTTTACATGGCTAACATGTGTTAAACAGTTTTTCTATTTTGCTGGCGCTGCATGAGCTTGATCAGTCAATGTATGTATGTACTTTAAAATTGGAGCTGAATGAGTTCCTCAAAATGGCGTTCAAAGAAGTCAGATCACACAACAAAAAGGGGATCCTTCGAACTATGAAAAACTTTGTCTCATGATCTTTTCCTAAACCTAAGCACTTAGTGCCTAAACTTCACCTGAAAGTGAAACCTAAAAAAACTGATTGTGTAATAATGCACTTTGCACCTTCAGGCCTACTGCTTGGTGCTGTTTGCTTCATCTGAAGCAATGTAGTGGTAATGACTTCAACTGATAACGTCCATTTAACGGGCTGATTACACTTCAAAGGGGTTGGAGGAATGAATGAAGGTGTAGATTAAGAAGGTGGAAGTGTCTGTTTGAGGGTCCGGCCTCTGTGCTGTTCAGTGGATAGAGGAGTGGATGGAGGAGGAGGTGGTGTCTGGTGGAGGGTCCGGCCTCTGTGCTGTTCATTACAGGTGATAAGTGCCCTCTGAGGATCTGGATCTGGAGACATGAGAGAGCTCCAGCAGAGGGCTTCAGTCCGGAGCCTTTATGGGGCCTGGTGGAGACCCTCATCCCTCAGCGCTCTCTGGAGACCCGGGGCCGCTTGCAGGAATGGGCCCCCTGCCGCCAGTTTCACCGCCGCGGCCCCGAGAACCAGCCAGCGCAGTGCCAATTAGACAAAGAGAATAAAATGGACTGCACAGAAATGTAATCCATAAATAACACTCATGTCAGCTGTCGTGTTTTTACTCCACAGAATTTTTATTTCCCAATTTTTAGCCGGCTGCTGGTTTAAATTGGTCCGAGCGAGAGAAGCCTTTGTTGGGTCGGCAGCAGGGCTGAGGTCTGTTCATCTGGAGCTACAAATCAGAGCGGGGACACCATTAGAGTCTGACTGCAGGAGGAAACACTGGCCGACCCACACACACCGCTGTACGGATACTACGACTAATATCTGATGCTGATATTACTATTATTATTATCATTATTATTATGAAGCTGCAGGATGTGAATATTTAAGACTGATGCTGAATTTATTTGAATGCTACTAAGACAGAAACATTTACACCAACAAGAAATTAAATTTCAAACATTAAAAAAAATACAGAAAATATTTTTTTTCTGAAGTACTTACAGAAAGCACCCGTGCATGCACTGTATGGATGTGTGAATATGTGCATGTATATTGTATATACAGTGTATGGATGCATATATTCTGTCTGTAACTGTGTGTTTGTGCATTATTAACGCTTGTTCATACATTTTTTAAATATTGTATTTTAAGACTGGCAGCAGTGAATAAATGACACAATGAATAGTCAGTCAACCAATTAAATAATTGCTGATATAATTAGTGTGAAGCTTCCTGCAGCTACAGCAGAATAAAACTGAGGTGTTAATCTTCAGCCTGCAGACAGAGATCTAGATGTTTAATATGTTACATTTAAAATATTTTTTTTTGTCAGTAGGAGCTTTTTCCATCTTTGATAGCAATTAAAAAAAAATAAAATTGTTCCTGTCTGATGATGATCTGGAGACGACAGTTCATGCTTTTATTTCAGACGTTAACTCACCTGCAGCAGACTCTCTTCACTGGGTACAAGCCAATATGTTTACATGTACAGTAAGGTCAAGCTATGGTTACAGCTCCACTAGGCCATTTACTACTGTCCTTGTCCCAGTATACAAGAACGTGAGGGGAATCGTTTTGTTGACCGAAGTATGTGCGCCTCCTCTACGATGGAGATATGCCCCCTTTTAGCTTGTTAGTATTGGACCTTTTTCCTGTTGACCTATTACGTCACACACCAAACAATGGACAAACAAGTTAGCTACGGTTAGCTAGCTGCTAACTGGTACCATGGTGGAAAACTTTACAGCTCTGTACGAGGAGGCACAGCATGAACGTGAGGGCCTCGGCCATCTTCATTATCTAACACCAGGTCCCCTCCAACATCTCAGATCTTCTGACCAATCATTGCTCTTCATTTCAGTTCGTATCCACCCGTGAACGTTTTCCATCGTCTGCCCCGAATCACTGTAGACCGATTCAGTGTTTGCTTCCGGGTAGAGGACCCTTGGGTTACATACAGTAAATCAAACGGTGCCGATCAAACCTTCTCTGACAGAGATGAAAGTTTAGTTTGAATCAGCAACTCTGTGAGAAGACACCAGTTTAAACCTCCAGACTAACATGTTGCACATGAAGAAACAAGTTATGTTTCTGCTTCTTAACAGTCACATGGATAAGTCAGAGTTTACAATGAACCTGGGGACAAATCCTAGTTGGCTCACATTAGTTATTTGTTGAAAGCATAAATAGAGAGATGTTGATCAGTAAGTGTGTGCTTGTAAATCAGCCCTTAAACCTGTCACACACTGCTGGAGACATGACAGTTTGGAAGTGAGCACAAATTATTTGTAATTGATGACTAAAACTAATAAACTTTTTCGATTAAAGACTAATTTGAAATAGCTGCCAAAATTAACACTTCAACATTCAGTTGTTTTAGTGAAGCTAAAGTTACTGTGTCCGCAGTTTAACAGCAACATCTCACAACTAAAAACCTGACTTCTGAATGTTTCCTAAATCAGACTCTAAACATTTACATGCAGCAGTAACACCATGCAAATGGTTTAAAACATATCAGCCAAACATCGCTAAAGGGCGACAAGTTTCTCGCAGTGTTTGTAGAGTTTCAGGTTTGACCGTCTCGACCCCACAGCTTTGAACGTGTACGTTGTTTTCCAGCCAAACGTCCAACTTTGAAGCCAGAGGATCTCACAAGCGTCGCTCTTCCTGGAAAAGTTGGGCCCTCAGCTGCTGGCTGCAGAGAAGGAAAGAAGTGCCACGACCTCCAGAAGCTGATGGACGCTCTGAAAGTAGTTTGTCCAGAAACTGGAATGAGCTGAACTCCATAAAAAGACGACACATCTGTCCGTCCACGCTCAGCACAGTGAGACCAACCAGGTTACAGTGACCACAGGACTGTGACTGGTTAGTGATGTCACGGTGACGACTCATGACAGATGTTACAGCAGAAACATAAAATATAACAGGCTGAAATATCTGAACGACTTTCAGTGGATAATTATAAAAATGAAAGAGACAAAATGTATTTTTTGTGCAGAAATTGTTTGTGAAGTGTATCCCCAGCAAAAGTAAAAGTAAAAGCCAACCTCAGATTCACTCCCATTTTGCAACAATATTTTTCCTCTTGGCGTTTCACTTCACTATATTTGTGTCCGTAGTTTTCAAAGCTTCCTCTTGGATGCCTGATGTTTACGGTCTGGCACATGGTTGCTACCGTTTTATGAAGTCCTGACCTCAGGTGCTCCGACCAGGAACGTTCAGTGCCGAACACAGAAATAAGAAGAAAATGAGAAAATACATTCAGAGGGCAGAGTCTCTGCAGGTAAATACTACTTTTGATAATATGTTCTGAAACATTTACAAACAATATGATGCAAATATATATTATCATTCTATATTATGTTATACCGTCTAACTTCATTAATTTTTCTAAGGAGACGTGTGCTCAGAACTGTATGAACTTTGAGTCAAGTTAACCCCAACCCTAACCTAACCACCTAACCCTAACTTTACTGCCTAAACCCCGCCTCTATATGCATTAGAGCGTAACTTTACGTTAAGTACTCATCATCGTTCATGTTCATGCACACAGTTCGCAACATGGAGGTGGCTGAGCTGGCAGCTAGCAGCGAACAGTGTTTCCACAATAGACAGTGCTAACACAAGCAACAGTGCTGACTGAGCTAACAGAGGGTGGGTGCTACACTTGCACCACAGCACCAAGCAAATATCAGTAGTAACCGCCATGTGACAGCAGTGCAAAGCGGCAGCATAAGTTAGTCAGTGGACTATACATGTGCATGTTTTTTCAGCCGACCAATCAGACAGGAGGTTACATCCTTGTTTATCTTGTAACAGCATTGTGTACATACAGCACGCGCTCTGTCTGTTCACCCATATTTTCTCTGGCATCGAAAATATTTCCACTCTGCTGATTAATTCTCAAGTAAATAACGTCATCCTTGTCATCTTTCTCTCGGCTGCTTGCCATCTGCTTGCTGCTGTTTGAGGGCGATATAGTATTTCAAAATAAAGGCGTTAATTTAAGATGATGACACTTTTCTTTTTGATCATTGAATCGATATATCAATCCAGATAAATGAGTCATTACAGCCCTAACTGTCACTTTGTGTTTAGCTTCTAACTTTCTGTTTAATTGCTCTTTTATAGTTTCTATTTTTACTTCTATTCTCACTCTAGCTACTTTAATTATTATTTATTTATTTTTTACTTTATGTATCTGTGTACTGATTTCTGTCTCCAGATGCTGTTGCTACACCTGAATACACACCTCAGTTAAAGATGCTGGCACACCTGCCCTGTTTGGTTCGGTTCAGTCAAACTCAAGTTCATTCGCGCCCTCAGTGCGGTTTGTTTGAAAATGTTGCAGTTACAAATGTAACTAACATTTTTTAAAGTGAGAGACCTTCTGCAGTTTTATAGTTTTTTCATAACCTGGCAACCCAAATGTTATAACTGATGTCTCAAGCTATTATTTCTTTTATTAACCATTATGAAGTGTGACATATTAGAAAGTTATGCACTGATTAAAACAGAAATGACGGAGCGGTGTGTGTTGGCTGGAGTCTGTTTGGATCTGATCTGTTTAACATCAGATCCTCCTGCAGGGAAACTATAATTAGACGGGCAGAAGAAGACGAGCTGTAAGGACACATGGTTTGTGGAGTTAGATGATAAACATGTTCAGAAATAGTTTGAGTCAGTCATCCTCTGTCCAACACCTCCATCCTGCAGGTTCCACCCCCCTCAGTCTGGACAGATGTTAGAAACATTACGAAACACGGCCAACAATAAAAAAGAGCCAGTGTAAGTTTTCCAAGAGTGCAAACAAAAGAATGTTTTAATGGTGCTGCTTTAAGAGGAAAAATGTTGGACTGCTGGAGAAATTCAATTACAGCGTGATTGAGTGTTGACATTTCTGAGGCCGTAAGACAGGAAATTCATTAAAAGCAGCAGAGCAGCCTGGGAGGGAAACTCCAGCGGCTGTAAAAGAATCCGCCGGTCCGAGGTGATTATGGAACGGATCGCTGCTCGGGTCAGCCCGCCGCTCTCCGCTCAGCCAATCCTCCACAACCACCGCGCTCGCTGTATTGATTGAAAATAACCCACCTGGGACTTGGACTCACATCTGTACGGAGGGAGGTGGAGGCTGGAGGAGGAGGAGGAGGGTGTTTCAGGAATAATGTGAGGCATTGATTCTGACACGCATGGTATTGTAATAAGCTAATCTGGGAAAGAAACAGTCATGAAATTCTGCAGAAACAAGACGGCCATTTGTAAGCAATTTATGACGCCGTCTAATCATTACGGCAAGGTTAGGTCAACATCCACAGGAGGCCCCGCGCTTCACTTCTTCTTCTTCTTCTTCTTCTTCTTCTTCTTCGTCTGCGAACAGAATCACATCGTTTCTGTTCCAACAAACAGGATCTCGGACTGTTTATCAGGAGACGAGTTCTTCTTCTGTTTCCAGGAAATCATTTGTTTAAAGAGACTCTGTGTTGTCCAAGCACAGTATCACATGACGCTCATATCTACAAAATGTCCGTCACTGTTCTCCTTCAATGGATGGAATAACCTTTGTGTGATTATTCAGCAGTATTTTGATCTGTACTGGACCCAGTAATCCTGCGATTATTCATGTTCACGTCTCTTTTTTTCTTGTTTTCAGTATGTTCGGTTACATTGGTGCCAGCAGCTCAACATTTCAGCCACTCATACCTTATTCATGAATATGGCATATAAAAAAATACGGACTTTAAAATGTGCGCTCAGCTCTTTCACTTCTTATCTGACTCTGCATCACTGCATTTGTTTCTTTTTGTCGTTATATCATTTCATGTATCTTACTCATGTTATACAGCTTATGTTTTTAATTACTAATTATGTGAGTATGTCACCCAGTGATACACCAAACAATCAATATATATCAATAAATAAAGGCTGATCATGACAGTATGTTCACATCATTTTGAAAACATAGAAAACTATCTTAAAATCCTGCCTGCTGTGTTCCACACTATCTTAAGTAAACACATCTGTTGTCTCAGCTGACTCAGTCGGCCTGTTGTAGATACTTGAAGTGATTTCGATTTTTTTTAAACTCCTGGCAAAAGGCCCTCTTACTGTGTTTTGTAGCTTTTTCAGAGCTTTCAGCTGCATGTTGTGGCCTTTATTGCTGTTGAAGTAAATAAACCTTGTGTCTGACAGGGACAAAAATAAACATCCAGGCTCAATTTCTCCTTATTGTGACATTAAATACTGTGTATAATGTGGCCTATATATAGGGTCCACTTTGCTTCAGACATCTGTTGCTGAGACTTTTTGCCTGCAGCCTCTAAAAATTGGAAATCCTTGGTAATCTGATTATTTGTTTCTGATTCTTGGCGACACCATTAAATTGAAAAAACCTCTCAGTGAACATGTTGGAGTGCCAAGTGGATCAGTGGGTCCATGCACAAAGGCTCTGTCCTTGTCACAGCAGCTGCAGGTTCGATTCCAGCCTGCAGCCGTTTGCTGCATGTCACTCCCCTCAGGCTTCATCTATCTTATCTAATCAAGACATAAAAGGCCCAGTAAATATAATAAATGGACTGTCTCTACCAGTGCTAAGAAAAAATTACCAGTGTACAGATATGAAATATTTTTGATTTTAAATTTAAATTTCATCATTGTTGTAGGCCTGGAGTGAAAAAAATGTAGCTGGGTGGCTTTTCATCTAAATTTTGCTGAACCTTAAAATCAATTGAAGTCTCGAGGCTCGCTATCTAGGCAAGTTTCAGATTCCAAATCTAAACAAGAAAAAGTCTTGGAGGGAAACAGAGAGTGTGTTTCATCACCAACGCCGCAAAGTTAAGCACCAAATAATCATAAACAGTCCACTTTAGACCTGTTAGTATTGATAGGCTGATTAGTTTCCTTCACAAGGCTCAAATACAAATAAACTTTTTGGCAGATTTCTTTTTTCTTTTGTTAGTAAAGGTCGCTGACCTCTGGTCTATACACACGACACTTACTACATGTCTGTCTGTCCTGCGCGAGGGATCTCTCCTCTCTTTCTCTTCCTGAGGTTTCTTGCATTTTTTCCTGTTAAAGGTTTTTTGAGGAACTTCCTTTTCCTCTGTGAGGGTCCAACGACTGAGAGTTGCATACTGTAAAGTCCTTTGAGGCAAAAAGTGATGTGTGATATTTGGCTATAGCGATAAATAAAACTGAACTGAATTAATAAAAACGATCAAAGGCCGAAAAATAGATGAATTTAAACTTAAATATTTTATTGATTTGCGTCCATTTTCTTTATTCAATACTATTTAATATAATTTAATAAAACTTTACACTTATTGTTTGTGTCTTCTAAACACACATGTACACACTGAACTGTTTACATGTCTGTTTGTTTCAGACGAGCTGAGCCCCCCCAGGTGAAGTACCTCTGGTGTTTAGTTTCACCGCCTCACATTTTATTCACTCGGTTTAGAAGAAGGAAAACACACATTTCTCTCAACCAGAGACAAAAACAACGAGCTGACGTGTGTTTAACCAAAGAACAAAAAGAAACCACACATCCACTCGATCCACACAGCTGATCTTTAATGTCTTTCATGTGTTAATCAATTTATTATGAATCATGTTTATGTGTCACATTACAGCTGATCATTTCCCAAAATACATCTTTAATACAAACTTAAACTTATTTTAAATGATTTGATGCTGTTAAAAAATGTTTTCTTCAGTATCAGTTTGTCTTAAATATCCATTGATTTTTTGATCTATAAACAGTTTATCAATAACTGTATATTTATTCTGATATAAATGTATGTTTTCATATCTCAGGGTCTTTTCGCACCGACAGATTAAACAGTGAGAGCGTCTCGTGAACTGTGGTGTGACATCTTGTTACGAGTCACTCTGACCTCGACAGAGCAGCCTCCACTCTCCCTGACAGGAAACCATCGTCCTGTCTGGGTGTTAAACGCTCCCCGGACGGGAGAGGACGACATCTGCATCGTCCGGCGCTCTCAGATCTGTCCATAAAGACTTTAACGTCCTCGACCGCGACCGCCGCCGGGCTGTTAACTTGTTTATAAATCGTCATCCTTCATTTCCTTCACTAACTGCACTCTGAGGGCCTGTTGGAGCGGCAGCAGGTACGAGACCACGACTGGAGACTTTTTATTCTTCAACAAAGACTCTGAATGTGTAATCGCCATCTTTGTGGCGTCGGTTTAACCATACAGCTCTGATTAAAACTGAATAGTAAAAACTACTTTTCTCATGTCTCAGACTTTGGTAAGAACTTGAAGAGTTTGAAGACGTATCAGATTTCACAGCATTAAAACTGTTCTGTGTGTGTGTTTCTGTGTGTGTGTGTGTGTGTGTGTGTGTGTGTGTGTGTGTGTGTGCGTGTTGTTGTATTTTCTGGCTGCACTGCAGGTGTTTAACAGTTAACACTGTAGTTTTCATAAACCCTCAGAGTCCCGCAGCCATCTCCAGGTGATTAAAAACAGGCCTATTTCTAAATAAATTATGCCTTCTCTCTCTCTCTCAGTTCTGATAGCTTCCAGCTCAGAGAGGTCAGACTCCCAGCCCGGATTCACTCACAACTTTGAGGCAAAATAACAAAAAAGTAAAGAAGCAGGGAGAGAAAGAAATCCTCAACAAAGTGTAAATAATATTTTCTACCTGAGAGCGCTTTCAGTGGGGTTAAAACAAATCCCTGAAAACAGGAGCATCCCGGGGTAATGAAGCAGCTCATGAATATTCTGTGTGGGGCTTCGCAACAAGTCCACTTTTTCTTATTTTCTAATTGACGGAAAGTTCAGACAATTATTTATTTATTGCTGCGATTCCTCGGCGTTCCCTCTGAGGCAGCTGATAAAAAATAAGAGAGGGTGTGTTGTGAGAGGAGGAGCCGGGCGGCGGACAAACCCTGAGACCTTGTAAAGATCGCTGCTAACAGATTTTCTACCGAGGATTTGTGAACTCCATCTCGGCTAATCACAATGGAGCCTATTAGTGCTTGACATTTTTATCCGGCAGCCAAAGACTTCACATCTCGGCTGCGGCGGGGGCTAACGGTAGCGGACAGCTCGGTGCGGCAGCCAGGGGGCCGGGGGCCGGCCGGCGCTCCTCTTGGGCCCACCTGCAATCCAATACCTGAGCCCCAGCGCCCCGGACGCATTGATTTCTTGTCAGCCGCAGAAGTTTTCAGCCCGGGTTGAGGGCGAGGATGGGGGAGGGAGCGGGAGGGATAAGGGGTGAGAGAAATCTTAATTAAGAGAGGGGGATTTACTCGACCTGGCTGCAGCTTCTTTGGGGATCCGCTCGATGAATCATACGAAGGAGGGAGAAGAAGAAGAGGAGTGTGTTTCCTGCTGAAGATTAAAAAGAGTGACAGGCCGAGCGCCGCCGTGATGTCGAGTCTTTGCTCTGCTGTCGATTTCTCTCCTTCCTTACGAGGGGTGAAGGTGGGGCCTCGGGCAGATCTGCACTGTTGAACTCATTACAGAGTATTACCCGCTAAGAAAACACTTCGCCGCTCTAATTGCCCAATTTAGGACTGCAGGTGGTCGCGGCAGCCGGCAGTCACTCACACCTTTTTACTGTTTCTCTCGACTCTCGCCTCGCCGTCGACCCGAACGCTCTAATAACAAACACATGACGCCGTTCACAGACGAAGGTTTTTTAAATCTTCATTGTGGATGTGATCAGACAGGAAGGAAGTGATCTGTCACAGCTGACTGAGAGTCTCATAATGTCTTCGTTTTAGTCACTTCATATTTAAATAGTTAAACTGTCTCAAAACAAGCAGCAGGTAAAGAAAACATTTCTATCGATTATTTTATTAAAATCAAATTCCTGCAGAAACAACAGAGCGGTGAAGAGGGCAGAGGGCAGACCGACCCCCTCCAGGAGTTAAACACCAGTTAAATAAGTCTCACTGACTGCAGGCTGCAAAGCCATCACAGCGCCTGCGGCAGATAAACACACTTTCACTGGTCTTTTGTCCCTGCTGGCCACCATACTCTCCCTGTCTGTTCGACCCTGAATGAAGGAAGTGAAGCTTAAAAAGAAGACATGGGACTCAAACCTGCAAACTGTAAACAGCAGCAGCAGAGGATCAGCTGTTTCATAAAGTCCGACCACTAATAACAAAATACTTTAAATTTGTAATGTTAATACAGAGACATGTTTTCAGCACAGGTGTCATTTACAGTGAGGAAGCTGGGAACATGTCCCTACCACTCTTTTTTTTTTAATGGCTGATTTCGTCCCGGCCTCTTGAAAAAATAGCTGCAACTAAAGTGAGAACACTTTGAGAAAGGTTCATTTGCACAGTAAGAAAAACCTGCAGTGTGAAAGAAATGAATGTGCGGGGCCAAAAAAAGGAGTGTAACTTTTTTAAAAAAAGAAAATCCCCCCAGCTTGTAATGACCCAAAAATGTGCGTCGATCAGTAACTTCAGCAAATTCTTGCCATGGTTTCTTTTCCATCCTCTCTCTGTGATCATGATAACACAGTTCAGTTCAGTTTAGGACTAGATGCTGATGCACACACTTGAGACTGTGAGTGGGAGTGACAGTGCTGTCTGGGGGTTTCTACTTGGGAGCCAAAGGGTTAAAGTTAGATGGATAGAAAAGTAGGAAAGAGCATCAGTAGATAGAAAAGTGAGAAGGCTCATAGGGAAGGCAGAGCCAAGGAGAGACATCTGTGTGGACTGAATTCTCCCTGCTGGACCGGGCCGTACACTCTACCTCTCCCTACGGCTTTCTCCGTTTTGTTTTGCAATCAAAGCTAACGTTAGCTAATGTGCTAAAAAGTTAGCGTTCCAGAGAAATCCAATATTCCTCTTAATCCCTCCCCAGTTTCTGATGAGGTGGACATGATAACCCTTAATACACATAACCTTATTCATCCCTACAACAGGAAATACTTTTTCCCTAACCTGATATGAAGTGTGCGCTGCACATGTGAGCATTTTTGATGATGGCCTCCGTCCAGTCCTTTGGTCTGATCACATTTAACCATCTTTGTTTTTGTTGACGGGCAGTGGCGGCTGGTTTTGAGCCATGACTCCTTCTATTCTGGCTCCAATAACACAACAAGACACATACATTTTAACACTCCTGTGTAGCTACAGCCCTGTGGGGGAGAGGCAGCTGCACCTCCAACTAACAAACTGACATCATTGTGACATCGGCCATAAACAAAATGTTTGTCACAATGACCCAGAGCCCAACCAACATTTCAAACCTCAACATTATGCCTTAAACACAACAATTACTAACATTATTCAGAGGAAAAGGTAATGAAGTGGAAACCATTTACTCTTTGTGCTGTCAGACAAATGCAGTGAAGCAGAAGTAGAAAGTGGCTTGAAAAGAAAATACTCAAGTAAAGTCGAAGTACCTCAAGAGTGTATTTAAATACTTGAGTAAATGTTCTTAGTTTCACTCCATCACTTCAGCCTGTACAGTGTTATGTGTCCAAGACAAACATGTTTCAGCCTGAGGTAAGTTTCTGAATTAAGAGAAATATTAATATTGACTGGAGCATCTCTTGGTGATATTAAAATCCATAGTGGGTTTCTGGTATCAGAGACCAGGACCAGAGCCGGGCCACATGAATGGCTGCTCTGTGCTCAGCAGCGTTGGGTCCGTTCAGGTCCACTGCATCCTGGATCGGGTCTAATGATGCTCGGGTCACATGCGGATCAGATCCAAAGTTTTGGATCAGTGAAGACGTCTTGTTCTGGGGGTTTTAAAAAACCACACACACCACCAGAGACACAATTAGCCCGTCGAGCTAAAAGGCTGCAGCTCAGGCTTTTAATCCAGCGGGTCCATGATGTCACTTCCTGCTGGAGGAGGTGTGTTTGAAGTCTGCAGAGACGAACAGGAAGCTGGTCTGCAGTCAGAGCGCTAACTGGTATTTAAGGGTTTAACTGGTTCCTGTGAATCAACTCGAACTGGAAACACTGAGTGAGATTTTACAGAAACGTGTCTTTGTTCTGCTCGTGTGGCTGCAGAGTCAATAAAGGTTTATACAAAACAGATTCAACAAAATAATGACCTCAAGAGGGTGTCTGACTGCAAACACTGACAAACTTAACATACAATTAATTCAGAAAATGGTGTTCTATCACAGGTTGTTTAAGTTTTGTTTTAGTTTTTAGGGACTTCTAGTCGAGATTCAATCAAAATTTAGCTCAAATTGTGATTAATTTTCCAGCAATGATCCAAATAAAACATGAATGAATGCTTGTTTCCAAACACTCCTGTTGTATGCGTATGAGGCCTAGTCCACACAGACCCGTGTACTTCTGAAACCAAAGTTTTTCGGTTTCCAAAAAAAATTCGTCCACACGAGTGGTGTGATAAAAAAAAATATTATATCCACACGAAACCGCAACACCCGCTACCAAGTGATGTAATACACATGCCAAAGCAGTAGGTGGCGATGTAGCTTCTAACGGAGAGGCCATTTTAACCAATCAGAAGTCAGAGTCAATACCGGAAGAGGGAAGTGCGGAAAATAAAAACAAGCCGATCCACAAAAATAGCGTGACCTAATTCAACAGTAGAGGCACCTGAACAACCAACTACACTACCATGAAAGCAGCGACGGGCCTGCCAACGGAGGTCCGACCCGGCCGGATCCAGAACCTCCGTTGGCAGGCCCGTCGCTGCTTTCGTTGTAGGGTAGTTGGGGTGGCCAACACAGGAGCAGCCTCCTACGTTGGTCGTTAGGTCGTGCAGCTGAATACGCCGTCCAAAGACAGCAGATAGCACGCTCACAAATAAAGTTAGCACCAGCATGTTTGTTTGGTCTGCCATTTCACTAGCTATTTAAAGCTAGCTCTAAAGCTAATTTCACTGTTCATGACAGCCGTACACAGGTTATTAAGGTTTAAAGTTTGACATAATTAAGGTTGGGGCCACATCTAGATCTTTACCCCCAAATTCCACCAGATGTGTGTTGGTTGCGTCTGCGCTCCGGAACGGCAGCGGAGCCGATAGGATTCAATTCTAGTCAATGTGTGTGCTTCCACCGGCTGCGGCTGTGCTGCGTTCCGGCTCCTTCACAGCTGCGGCGCCCCAGAGCCCTCCGCAACAGATACGCAGGACTTCTATTTTTGCCGGACACTGGAGCACAAGGCAGCAATTCAGCACAGAGCAGACCGTGCAGGGCAGGAAGTCGTGCACAGAAACAAAATAAATGGTTAATTTTCAAAATAAAATACACAGTGTTCATGGCGGATCATATTTCCCTGCACTACACCTTGAAAATGTCATAATGGGTGGAGGCAGGCCTGAAGTCAACAGGTCAGAGGTTTTCAGACGTCATTTCACCCCGTTGACACAATGGACGAGGAGATGTTAATGCTGGAGGTGCACCCAGGTGTCTTCCTTCTACTATAGAAACTACATCTTGTTATATCGCGTGATTATGCGTGAATTTGCGAGATCTCTCGGCTGCACTGCTCCGCACACGCATCCAGTGGAATTCTGGTGTTAGGTTGGATCCATCACTTGCTCCTCCACAGCTCCACCCTCTCATCCAAATATGGTCACTTCTGTCTCAAAAACACCAAGATGGCAGCAGCCAAAAAACTGAACTCCAGTCCATAAACCAATAGGTGATGTCGCGTGACCTACATCCATGCATCTATATTTAAACAACGGCCAATATTGTGTGACAGCCCCTGAGCTCCTGAGTTTGTTGTCGCTCACTAGTAACCGTTTTTTCCCCGTTGTTCTTGAAGGCGTCACAGAAGTGCAGCAGATAGTGCAGATAGAACAGTTCGGTGTGCAGTGTACAAAGGCCTTGTCCTTGCTGCAGAGGCCGCGTGCGCAACTCCAACCAAAAGCCCTTTGCTGCGTGTCATCCCCGAATGGGCATTTTGAAAACAGACAATGCATAATGTCAACAACTGACTCACCCAGGGTACCTTGCACATCATATGTCAACGTGGAAAGTCCATGACCAAAGGTCGATATGTGACAAGGTCGGAGTGAGAACGTGTTGCTGGAAACACAGCAATGACTCACTGAAACACAACCGTTATTGTTGTAGGTCACAAACGGTGGTCTGCAGCTAATAAACTACGTCACTTTAGAAACGCTGATATGTTACGTATTTCTGTGGTTTGCAGAGACGTACAATGCCAACATTTTCCTCTGGTGACTGGGCTGAGTAAAGAGCTCAGATCGGAGCTGAAGTACAGTACTTGAGTAGATGTACTTTCCCCGGGGTTGTGACCCTGTGGTACAGATTTATTTATTGGTCTTCACAGAAGTAAAATCTTTTTAAATGTTTGTCTCTCAGAGTTTAACCTCCAGCTGCTGGAGGGTCAGGCTCTGTGTGTCCCTCCTTCACTTTTCATATTTCACTTCCATCTCTCTGAAATCACATCCAGATGTTGTCATCGGCTTCCTGTGTCCAGTTCCCACCGAGCGCTGGAACGTGACACTTTCCCCTGGAAAATATAATAAAACAGAAAAAAAGCACAGTGCAGCTATTTCCTTTCATAAATCCTGCGGCGCTCTCTGTCGTCTTACTGTAGCTCTCAGACTGCATTCACTATATATTTTAATGGAAGAAGCGTCGCGGCGAGCGACTGTAAATCCACGTCGACAGCGACCGGTGGGCTTTCAACGTCTACCTGACCCTCTGTGGATTTATGCCTCAACACGCTGCTCATGTGTGTCATAACTCCTCCCATCCCTTCAGCAGGTGGGTCAGGTTTCAGTGTCTGCATGCGACCGTCAGTCCGTCCATCTGTCCAGCGATAAACACTGGCCTCACCTGTCGACACACCTTTAGGATTTACTGTTGTGAAGTGAAAAAGGTCTGCTCCCCTCATGTCTTTACTCGCTGCTGAAGTTTGGTTCTCTTAGTCGCTGAGAGTCAACAGGTTGCTCATGTTTTTATTAAAATGTTGCAGCAGTTTTAATCAAAGCATAAATTTATACGTTTCCGAAACCAAACATTGTTGCACCAGAGATATTGTGGTTATAGACACCTCTAACCTCCCCTGCTCTTTCCCTTTTTGGTCCTTCAGGTGGTTTGAAGGCCTCGTTGTTTTTGATTTTCCACTATCTCCAGTGGTACTGCTCCATTTTGTCCGTATCCATAAGCTATCGGAAAATGTGCTCAAGTACACACAGAATGCTCCCTATATCTGCATATCTAACTTTAAGCATAACTAACACAAAAATGGGAGACACACGTGCATACTAAAAAATAAAGTCATTTATTTGGCACAAAACAAATGCAAACAAGTAAAAAGAACTAGTAGGAATCTGTAGAGTCACTGGTGTGGAGGAGGCGATGAGTGAAAACATGCTGCTAAGATGTGGTGTTGTCAAAACAAAGAAAAGTTAACAGAAGATAAAACACAGATCTGTCCAATGAAGACTGGCTGCTGCTCTGGCTCACATGCACGAGGCTCACCATGCCCAGGTGTGTCAAACCTCCAGGTGTGTCTCATGCCGCTGATTACCCTCCAACAAGACTCCAGCTTTAAGACCGAAAGCAAAGCAGCAGAGAGGCCGTCACACAATTATTCCCTCAAATAAGTCATTTGTTCGTCTAAACTGCAGAAATCAGTCTCTTTAAATACCAGCATGTACGCTCAGTATGTTTAATTTGTTCCATTGTTATTCCTTCAAACTACATTCAATGACTGGGTTGTTGCTCTCTGTCTGAGAACACTAAATATTTGGTCTAAAACATAATTATAATAAAACATGAAAGTCATTAAAAACCCATTTTGGTGTAATGGTAATCACATGAACCTGTTCAGATTTAATTTGCTTTCTGAAACATAATTAGTAAAAACCTTTGCTGCCCTCCTTTTGTCTTCACTCGCCTGGAGATGAACGGCAGAGTCACACACACACACACACACACACGACGCCGAGATGAAAAAAACAAAACAAAAGAGGAAATATTGAGCAGCTGACGGAGGTTAACAGCTTCTCAGTGAGCTTGTTGTCGGTTTCCTGCCTGTGTTTCATCATCGTGTTCGCGCTGTAGCTTTAATATCGGCTGTCACCGGGGAGCGACACAAATATGTATCATCATCGTCTGAGGCGATGAAGAAATGAAGAACACAATAACATCAAAAGAAAACAAAGCGTTCGGCTCACTTTAAAGACAAAAAAACTGACACTTTACAGGAAAAACAGCCGTGTTCATTTCCATATTAGATGTTGTTGAACCTTCATTTAAACCCCCCTGGAGGTGTTTTCTCCCCGGAGGATTCCTCCACAGAAAGACTTCCCCCTCTCTTTGTTTCAGCGTCTGAGAAGTTTCTGTTTTCTAAAAACACAGCATCCGATCAGATAAATCATCTTTCAGTGTGATGTGTTTTCAGAGTCCGAGGCTCCCTGAAGGCCCCGCCGAGTGTTTTCTCTGCCTGATAAGAATAACTGAGCTAATATTTTCAATATCCAGCCGCATGCAAGACAAACATTTACAGACACATTTACATTTTCTGACATGGAGCTCAAACATCAGGTCCAAGTTCTACAATCATAATAAATACACATATGAAAAAATATATTTAATGTTGACATTATATTACAGCCGAGGTTTAATGTCATTTACTGTTGACAGGTTTCCTGAGGTCACTCTGGGGGTTGTAGCAGTCTTTGAGATGACTTTAGGGGTCACTGAGAGTGCTCCAAGGGCCCTCAGGAGGGATCCTGGGGTACTGAGAGGGTCTTGGTTCACCTGGAGTTCTTGTGAGGGTATCTGGGGCCCTCCAGGAGGTTTAAAGTGTGTAGGATTGAGTGGCATCTAGTGAAGTTGCAGATTCCAACCAACTGAATACCGGTTCGCTCACTCCTTCATTTCCAAGCGTCTACGGTGGAATTAGTGCAGGAGTGTCAGACTTATTTTAGTTCATGGGCCACGAACAACCCAATTTGATATCAAGTGGGCTGACCAGTAACACTATTGCATAATGACCTATAAATAACAACACCTCCAACCTTTTTCTTTTCCTCTGCTTAGTGATATGCTTAAATTCAGCAGGTTGTCTCATCTGATCTGAGGTCACAGTCAAATGGGGTTAACTGGTGTGGCTGCCAAGTGCCAGGTGTCCTTGCAAGGGTTCGAGGACTCTTTAAAGAAGTATTTCAATGCTGGAAACACAGTGTATTCACAAATTGAGGTGTCTATGAATTAAAGTCCGTGTAAAGCAGCAAAAAATGTCTGTTATAAGTTTGTCACATCACAGAAATATGTGTCATTAATAACTGAGCCAAATTTGAAAGATTAAAAAAATCGCTAAGTATATAAAATTAGCTCTCAAAATAATGGAAAAACAAGCACTTCTCTCTGCTGAGAAACGCTGGGGGCGTGTCTGGAGGTATGTCTGCAGCCTCTTGTCTTATGACTCCAGGCTGCAGTCATTCAGTCCACACCCACTCGTGGGAGGGAAGCATCCTCCGTGTGGTTGAAAGGCTTTTTTTACAGATTTTGAGGAGTACTTTTTTGACCTATTTAATGTGTTGAGAAGAAAATAGCAGAATTTGCTTTACACAGACTTTAAAATATGCAAAAAAAAATTTAAAAAACAAAAACGTGATGTTCACTTTTGCTCAAGAGATGGAAGGCCTAATTGCGTGTCCGATAACGAGTTAGCTTTATAGTAGCTTTCTGTATCGGCATTATGTAGGTATCTGTTTAAAGAGATCAACTGAAATGACCGACAGAGAAAGCCCTGTCTTAAATATCTGCTGACTACACTTCAATTCAGTTCAATTCAATAGAACTTTATTTATCCGGAACTAAATTCTTGTGCCAGAGAATTCTTCAAATTGCACAGCAACAATTAACGGTCACAAACAACCAAAACAACCAGTGGGTTCCCCAGGTCAGGGTCACACACTGGGCCCAGTTTTTAAAACAATGGAGTATTAAGTACCAGTCAGAATATATATATATATATATATATATATATATGCAAACTAGACCACCCCAAAATATGGCCCCATGTAATTAATTAAGTATCTATTTTACTGTACAGACTACTACTACTGTGTTTTCATGTGATCAGTTGTTGATTTCAGTCACTGTCCTTTAATTGTAATTGTGCTTTGGCAACACATCTCAAATGCCATGCCAATAAAGTGAGCCCTGAATTTAACTAAATCGAATTATATTGAACTGAATTGAATTGAATTGAAGTGGACTGAACTGAATTGATTTGAGTCTAGTTGAGTTGAGTTAAATTGAATTGAATTGAACTCAACTCAACTAGACTCGACTCAGCTCAACACTATTGAATTGAATTGAATTGAACTGAACTGAATTGATTTGAGTCTAGATGAGTTAAATTGAATTGAATTGAATTAAATTGAACTCAACTCAACTGTATTGAATAGAATTGAACTGAATCTAATTTAAGTTAATTTAATTGAACTGAACTGAATTGAATCAGATTTAAGGGTGGCACTTTATATCTATTTATTTCTATACTCCTTGTGTTTGTTGTAGCATATGAAAATGCAGATGTAAAAGCTACAGTTTCAGCAACAGCTCTCAAGCCAGTGAAAATCCAACGGATGATGTGTGTAATCTCGTGGATTTGCTTTGGCAGAGGAACAGAAAAATCTGAGTGCTGGTAAAATAGCAGGAAGTTGACTACACATACTACTTGTTATGGTACAAAGCTGGTTGACAATCGACAGTATTCATTTAAGGACATTAACCAAACATCAAGAAGGTTTTAAGGAAGTGAGTGGGCTGCATGACGAGGTTCTTGAGGTTTCAGCAGTCCCTTAAGACATTCACGGGTCATTGAGAGAATTCGGAGATCTCTAAGAGGGTTTCAAAAGTCTGTGAGTGCGTTCTAGAGTTTCTTGATAGGGTTTCAAGGATCCTGGAAGAGGATTAAAGGTTTCTGACCGGATACTAGGGTTTCCTATGAGGGTGTCAAGGGTCCTTGAGGAGTAGTCCTTGAGAGGGTGCCGAGTTCCCTAGATAGGCTCTGGGCTCCAGGGTTCAGTGAGGAAGTGTTCAGGTTCTTTTTCTTCAGTCCAAAACTAACTGAGAAAAGAACCCAAACTGCAGAGGCAGATAGATATTTTCTCTGTTGATCTTCTCTGCAGGGTTTCCTGTTCTTCGACTGCTGCTGGCTCTACATTAACTCCAGATTACACCTCAGAGACTCATGAGAACAACATTTCTGGATGTTTTTCTTTAAAAAGGAAAAAAGAAAACTCAAACTGCTGTCAGGGTTCCTGCAGACGGAAAACTCTCAGAGAAGTCAAGGAATCCCAGAGGAGCATGGTGGGAGGAGGGGGTACCGAGACCCCACCACAAGAACCACCGCATAGCCGTGGTCTGTGGGGTCACATGACGGGTCGACTCGGTCCTGGATATGTGGAGGTTGAGGAGGGGTGAGCGGAGGGCGGGGGGAGTCTGTAAACCTCCACACTGACCGGAGCAGTTTGAGGAAACATTCAGCTGTGAGCAGGAAAACAAACAGATTAGCTCCGAAGCCACGAGCTGGAAAGTCTTCCACAAACACCTTCTAGTGTTCGGTGTGAGAGGAACCCGAACCTTTGACCCCGGTTAACGTCTCGCTCTGATTATGAGCAGAAGAGGATCAGACGAAAATGTTTTAGTTAACATTACAACCCATTACAATCAAGTTAATCTAACACTCACCGCATGATGCACAGGGGTTATTATTGTAACCAACCAAACGCTCACCCAAAGCTAACCTTAAGGGGAAACTACACCCTCAAATTCTGCACGGAAACTTCACATATTTCAAAAATAAAAGTAAATATGACATGAAGGATGTGGAAATACTCTTCATGTCTTCACTTTTTTGTTTCAGCCTGATATATTTCAGATCTTTCGACACATTTCGATCTCCACTACAATTCCAAATAAAGCTCTGTGAGTTTTATCAGTAATTATAAAACAGCAGAGCACCGACTCATTTTTGTTCTGTCTTGAAGTAAAAAACACATTGAACAGCTTGTGTGTGTGTGTGTGTGTTTTTGTGTGTGTCAGGGGACGTGGCCTTACATTAACCCCGCTGTGAAGGTTCAGAGGAGGATGAAGAGGAAGAAGAGGAGGGTCGCTCCACCTCCTCAGTGCAGCCTCGGAGAGAAAAAGAGTGAAACCTTTTTTTTTTTTTAAGAGAGAAACTGGAGTGTGAATAAAGGTCAGCCGTCTTGCGCTGTCAACACACACACACACACACACACACACACACACACACACACACACACACACATTCTCTCTCTCTCTCTCACACTCACACACACACACACACACATACACAGTCTAACAGCAGCCGTCCTGAGAGGGTTTGAGCGTGTGCAGAGATGGATTGTGATTTTTCGGACTCGTGCATCAGATGCAGCAGCTGCAGTGTGACCTGCTGACAGTGTGTGAAGTCAGAAGAATATTTATCTTCAAACACTTCACTTTACACATGAAAATGTACAGAGGAGAAGAAACGGGAAAAGTCAGGATGATAAAAGACAAATAAGGAAAGTAAAATATATATATATATATTTTACGTTTGGCAGAAAAACCTGAAACTGATTTTTTAAAAACTTTTTTACGAGTGCTAAAATACCAGTTAAAGAGTTTGAGTCTGTGTCCTTTAGGTGGTTCTTTAGACAGCAAGGGTCCTTGCAAGGGTTTCAAGAGTCACTGAGGGCATTCTAGGTGTTCTTTTAGGGGTTCGAGGAGTCCTGGAGGACATTCAGGGGGTTGTATAGAAATTTAAAGGATAATGGGGTCATTGCCTGGGTTTCAGGGGTCCTTGTGGAGGCTTCAAGGGACAGTGAAGACATGGTAGGTGTTCATTAAGGTGTTCAAGAAGTCCTTAAAGACATGTCAGGGGTTCTACAGGAAGCTACAGGATCACTTAGAGTCCTTGGGGAGGTTTCAGGGGTCCTTGAGAGGGTAGAGTTAGTGAGTTCATTCTAGGTGTTCTTTTAGACAGTTCATGCAGTCCTTGAGGACATTCCTGGGGTCCTGTAGAAAGCTACAGGATCACTATGGTTCTTGGAAAGGGTTTCAGGGGTACACTAGGAGGCTTTAAGGGCCAGTGAAAACATTCTAGGTGTTCTTTAAGGGGTTCAAGCAGTCCTGGAGGACATTCAGGGGGTTGTATAAAAATTTAAGGGATAGAGGGATAGTCTAGAGGTTCATTTTAGTATCACTAAGGGTAATTGACAGGGTTTTAGGGGTCCTTGACAGGGTATTGAGGGTCGGTGAGGACATTCTAGGTGTTCTTAAGGGGATTTGAGGAGTTCTTGAAGACATTCCAGGGGTTCTATATGAAGCTATAGGATCAGTAAGGGTCCTTGCGAGGGTTCAAGGAGTGCTTAAGAACATTCCATGGGTTCTGTAGGAAGTTATAGGATCAGTAAGGGTCCTTGCGAGGGTTCAAGGAGTGCTTAAGAACATTCCATGGGTTCTGTAGGAAGTTATAGGATCTATTAGGGTCCTTGCGAGGGTTCAAGGAGTGCTTAAGAACATTCCATTCCTGTTCTTTAGGGGTTCAAAGAGTCTTTAAGGGCACTTCAAGCGCACTGTGAAGCTATAGGATTACTAAGGGTCAGGTATGGTTTGAGGCATCCTTGACAAGGTTTCAAGGGCAGAAAGAGGTCATTCTAGGTGTTTTGTAGAGATTCAAGGGGTCCTTGACAGGATATTGAGGGTTGGTGAGGACATTCTAGGTGTTCTTAAGGGGATTTGAGGTCATTCCAGTAAATCTATATGAAGCTATAGGATCAGTAACGGTCCTTGCAAGGGTTTAAGAGATCCTCAAAGGGGTTTCAGGGGTTGGTAAGGGCATTGTAGTTATTTTAGGAGGTTCAAGGAGGCCCTAAGGACATTCCAGGGGTTCTGTAGGAAGTTATAGGATCTATTAGGGTCCTTGTGGAGCGTGGGCCTGTGGGTTTCAGGGGTCCTTGAGGAGCTCTTAAGGGTCAGTTAAGACATTTTAGGTGTTCTTTAGGGGGTTCAAGGTGTCTTCAAGGGCACTTAAAGGGCACTGTATGAAGCTATAGAATCACTAAGGGTCCCTGCAGGCATGGTTTGAGGCATCCTTGAGAAGGCATCAAGGGCAGAAAGAGGTCCTTCTAGGTGTTCTGTAGGGATTTCAAGGAGTCCTTGAGGACATTCCAGGGGTTCTGTTGGAAGTTATAGGACCACCAAGGGCCATTGCAGGGCTGTTTAACATCCTTGGAGGGGTTGCTTGGAGATATTCTAGGGATCCATTGAAAGGCTCCAGGACTCCTTTAACTGGATATACTGGTCCTTGACAGAGTTCAGGGTTCTCTAAGACGATTCAAATAGTCTCTGGTTTTGGATGTGGGGTACCTTGAAGGGTACTGGGAGAGATCCAGGGCTCCTTTGGGAGGTTTAAGGTCACTTTGTCATTGAGGAAGTTGGAGGTTTCCTCGTGAGGGTTATAGTGACGGGTTCCAGGATAAAATTATTTAGCTTGACTTTTTTTCTCTGATGTTTGGCTCATTGGCAGACTTTCCTGCTCAGTGTGTGGAAACTGATTAAACTGTTCTGTGTTCAGATGAAATATAACCTGTATTTTATAAATATGACATTTCCATCATGTTTTAATTAAAGAAATTAAATCATGACCCGTCCCTGAGCTTCGGAACATAGATTTTATTTTGCGGCTCGTATGTTCTGTGTCTGTGTCTGTTGTATTTGTTTTTAATAATTTGAAAGGTTTCTAATAATCCATAACTCACAGCAGCCGTCGGTGCGATGGCGTGTGTGAGGCGACAGTAATCATGTCTCGTCTAAGTGGTTTACATGGCAGCTTCATGCACACAGTGCGAGGATCATTATTACATCCTATTACTGGAGCACAGTGAGGCGGCACACACACTGGATTCTAATAATAGGCACATTAACTGAGCGCCAAACAAACTCTGAATCCTATTAAGACTCCGCTGCACTAATTATTTCCCTCTGTGCTGCAACACTTGTCTGACAGCATCATGTGACCACGTCTCACCTCGTCTCTGTGAAGATTCTTCTTCTTCTCTTTGTCTCGCAGTCTGACACGCTCACATGTTAAATCTGTTTATTTACAGGTTTGTGGCCTTTTTTTCCATCTGATAATTGAAATGTATTTATTTGAAGAATTAATGTTTGTCCTCGTGGTTTTTATACATTTCCATATTCCTCAGCTGGTGAAAAAACTGCGGCAGATTAAATTTTATCTGGAGGTTTCTTTTCAGGAGGCAGACATTATATCTGCCTCCATCAAATGTGGAAGAAGTACTCTGATCTTATGTTTGAGTTAAAGTACCATAGTGTATCAGACTGGCTGCTGCATTTTGAGTTTGTTCAGTCTTGTTTTTGTGTTTCTTTGTTCTGAAATGTAAAAATGACCTGAAAGGAGTTTAAATTTGTGTCAGTCATTATATTTTAAACACCTTAAAACTAACTTAAACCAGCACTAAGTAACTTTTCAACCTTCATAAAATATTTTCATAACTTTTGTGATGATACATCGACTTACAACTAGTTGAATGACACCTCTGTCATGGCCTGAGGGGGTCTGTATTGTTTTAACTGGCACTAAGCAACTTCGAGGAGGGTGGCAGGAACCCTGCCACACAAAAAACTACAAATGTGTTGACTGCTTTACGGCATACGTCACTTCCCCCTTTCCCCATTCGTTACAAAGACGGAAGTCGATGCGAAAGCCTGCGCGCAATTACTGCTATCATGGCAGAAGCTGCAAAACAACCAAGGAAATGAAAAGTTTTGTCTGAGGAGACAAAAAAAAGAAAGAGGGAGGCTACCCGGATGAAAGGACAGCCAAGGATCAACATTGGCCCGGCTTTCACTCGCTGAGCTCAAAGACGAGGAGGGATTTCCGACCGATGCTGTCTTGGCTCTGTTCCTGCTGGACTAGTAAGTAGCTTCCGATGCTCAAATCAAAATGATAATGCTGATGTGAGCTATCGGAAATATGCGTGGTAGCAATAAATAGCCACCAGCGTGATAGTTTGCAGTTCCACACTGACGCGACCAGCCACGCAACAAGCTCAAAAGTACTGTATAAAGAAAAAACAATGCGATGGCTGCAAACCGCAAATATAAAGTTTGAGTAAAATATGTAGGTTCCTATTGTGGAAAGATCAGTCATACTGAATCATTGTGGTGTTATCGTGTCAGTTTGTGTGTACGTGACAGTAGTTTCTGATGATTGTTATGTAATAGTTTCAGAGAAAAACGGGATTCTTGTCGTGTTTTTGTTGACTGCAGTGATTGCAAAAGAAGTCAAACTGTGTTGCTTGCTCTAAATAATCAGTAAAACAAAACCCGTGTGCAATGTGCATTGAGTTATGACTTTTCATAGTCCTGCTTATCAATAGCACCTTGTGCTGAGTGTAGCTAAAATTACAGGGATTGTTGCATGTTTAAAATTCTACATGTAACGTTTATTTAGTCAGTCCTGAAGGGTCTGTGTGCAGCTCACTTCAGTAGCACTTCAAACATAACGTTTTATTTATCTGTTTCAAGGCTCGAGTCGGGTGAGGGGGGGCGGTGGGGCAATACGGTACTAAACCAAAGTTAAACGTTTCTTATTTTCAGCGTCGTTATATGATATTGTTTAGCCACAATTACATTCATTTCCTCATCGCCATGCATCCTTCACACAGCCACTGGAAACAGAAATGTAGTTCAATCCAACTACAGGCGACCGGGAGATCAGGATTTTACGACGCTATGCGCTGGTCCTCATGGGAAATGTGGTCTTCCTTCAGGCAAAACACTACCGCTTTGGTCCACTGGCGCCGCCAAAATCAACCAAAACTGAAAGTTCTTAAGTGTTGCTTTAAGTTGTCAAAAGAAAACAGCTGCCCAGGAAATATGCGTTGGGACGCTATGTCAAGCTGTGTCTGTCCGTTTTAACATTTACATACAGTCTCTTTTCCAAAATAAAAGCACTATGTTGGTTAGGTTTAGGAAAAAGAACAGGATTTGGCTTTGCAATCTTACGTGATGCAAACACCTGTCTCTTGGGTGAAAGTCGGTGTTTGTTGTACCCACCCACCTACCACTCAGACATTCGCCACCTTAGCTTTCATCCTTGTCCCGCCGCGTGTCCCCCTGACACTGCTGGGCACCGTTAGACTATAACAGTATTGGCCGTGCATCATGCTGACGTTAAAAGATGCCTTTTTTCATTTGTTTCTGATGCCACAAGCTACATATTTCAACAACTTGGGAATGAGACAGGGCTCAATATGCAGACATTTAGTGCTTATACGCAAATGAGCCTCACTACAAAACAGTCCAGTTTGCAAGATCAGTGCTGACAGCCAGTTACAGTAAAAGTTTGAGCATGCTCTGAGAGCTGGTGGTAACTGAAATGCATTTACTTTCCAATCATCATGTCCTCAGTGATCGTAGCCAGACATAGGCATCTTCATGCCAGGCCAACTTGGTCTCACTCCGAAGTCGTCGCAATCCAGCACTTGGTCAGTGACTCCTGGCAGTGGCATCGGGGGGAAACGTGGTGGGACAGTAATGAAAGCGAAGGCTTCAGAGGTCCGAGTAGGACGGGTGGTGGATGGGTTCAACAATGACCAGCTTTCACCTGAGAGGCTGGTGTTTGCTTCCCATGAGATAAGAAAGCCAAACCTGTTTTTTTTTATCCTAAATCCAACCATGTGTGTTCGTTGGTGAAGGTAAAGAAACATCACTTTGTGGTGCTGTACGTAGTGCTTTTACTTTGAAAGAGACTGTATGCAAACTGTACATTTCCTGTGAAAACAAGTATATTTTGAAAACAGACGATGCATGTAACAGGCTGGAGCTGATGTGGCGTCCCAGAGCATCAACAACCAACACACCCAGGGTACCTTGGACGTCATATGTGGACGTGGTGTATTCTTTTAAATATATCACAATCTGTCAAAACAATTAAGTAAAAGCTCAATTTATGTCAATTTACTTTGCTGACTTTGTGAAAGAGTTCTTGTCTGGACACATTTTATAAGTTCAGAAGATACTTTCTTAGA
The DNA here is from genome assembly GCA_035609425.1 of Epinephelus awoara. Classification (NCBI taxonomy): domain Eukaryota; kingdom Metazoa; phylum Chordata; class Actinopteri; order Perciformes; family Serranidae; genus Epinephelus; species Epinephelus awoara. The sequence continues at coordinate 40,131,003 of CM069299.1, forward strand.
TTTGTTCTTCATTAGTGAACAATTGTGTAAATAATGCCAGTAACTGATGTTTCCCGTCAGGAGCTTCATTAAAATCAACTATTGAATCTTCTGAAGTCAAGGCCCCTTCAGATGTCGAGGCCTCGCTCAGCTCTGAACGTCGGCTCTGAAGCTTGTCGTCGTCCTGGCAGCATCTGAAACCACACAGAGAAACATGTCAGGGAACATGTCATGGGAACACAGTGAAGTGGATCAGGGAGCGGGCGGGAGGCTCGCCACATGAAATGATTCGTGGGAAAAGTCTGGCAGAAATTCCTCCTGAATGTTTCTGATCATGCAGCCAAATGAGGTTTAGAGTCAGAAAACTGGCAGGAAGTCTTCTTCTTCTGGTGACCAAACAGGGTCAGAACAGGAAGTGCATGTGGATGGAGCAGGAATCTGTGGAGGGCGAGGTATTTCTGCTTATTACAGAGGGAAACTTCACTTTGAAAGTATCTAACAAGTACATGACATGCTCCTGCCTTGTTTCACATGTTCTCCTGTAAATATTAATTCATCTCCACCAACAGAAGCTGCTGTCAGATGGTTAGTTTAATGGTTTTAATGGTTCCCAAATCTGTTCCTGCCGTCACAGCTGGAAATCATTCACACCCTGCAAACTTACACCATTTTCATCAACTGGTAACTTTACTTACTAAGTTACTGAAATACCATTAAGAGCATAAACAGCTGACACAGAGGGGCAACGCTCCCTTTAGCTTGTGTCTGAGCAGTGTCTGGGCCTTTGACTAACTCCATGTGAACCCATCCATGTCATCATGTGACGGCCAGAGCAAATACAAAAGCAAGATGTCCTCATACAGTGAAGTTTGATGTGAATGGGTCAAACAAACACAGGACTTTCACCCAAGAGACTGCTGTTTATGTCCTGTGTGAAACCAACTGTGAGTTATTTTAACGTAACACTGCGTGAATTATGTAGATAAATCATGTCATGGATTTTCACCACCTTATAGGGAACTGCCCATTGTTCTGACGGCCCGAAATTTCAAAGCTCAGTTAGTCCGAAAAATGTTTCATTGGACCAAAGGCCCGTTTCTGCGACGCTACTTCAAAGTCTCATTTATCCTAAAATACAAAATACACACTCCCTGCAATTAGACAATCCAGTCACCAAAAAAAAAAAAAAATGTTAGCATTGTGTGTTTCTGTAAACCGCAGATACGTTTCTTTTGTCAACAATGGCATGGTGACTGTTTGGTTCGGTTTAGGCACAAAAACTTGGTCATGGTTGGGAAAAGATCATGTTTTGGCTTAAAAAATGAGTTTAGTGGCACAAAAGTCGCCGGCAAAGCGGTAAAAAACTGAAGCTAACTGTAGGGGGTGTTTTTGGAGAAATGGAATATTGGAGCAACAGGTGGTTGTTTTTGGAATGACTGGTTTCTGGAGAAATGGTCTTTTGGGACATTTTTCAGACGAATGGGGCTTTGGAATTTAAGGGCCGATGGCATGGCACCACATATTATGTTATATTATATTATATTATATTACATTTAACCCTAAACCTGTAACAAACACACTTTGACCCAAAATCTAAAGCTAACCAATTAGTTTTGTTGCCTTAACCTAACTCCGACTGTTTCACAATATTAACCATGTGTTACAAAGTGTTGCTCCTTGTGTTATACATAGATGTTAAAAGATGCCTTGCACGTCAGTATCAGACTCCGAGTTGGTGTGAAAAAGTGTCGTCATTTGATTTCCCGGGAACAGGAACAAGTTGAAATTAACTCAGTGTTGATTTCTACTTTTTAGTTTCTGTCCTCTGATCCACCGGACCCTGTACCTTATTGATTTGTTCATGACAGTATGTATGTGGCTTTTGGCTTGGCTTTTGAGCATCAAACACTTCCTGGATTCTGCTGAATTTATAGTATCAATCTATGGTGGAAATTTCTTTAATATTGTCAAAATAAAGGTCCTCTGCTAGTGTCACGTTTTTATCGGGGAAGACAAATGCACATGCTCTTTATATGCTCTTACATGCTCTTAATTGTGAAGGGGACGTTCCCCTCCCTCCCAAATCGTACCTGTGATGAACTACATGGATGAAAGCTCACATTCAAGTTCATACATTGCAAACTGAAGTCTTCAGTTCACCGCACTGTGCACGTTTAATGAAAGCACTCTGTAAGCATGTTCATGCACAACAATGTTTTATTTTTTTATTTACTGGGACAATAATACTGCTGTGCAACTGAAACAACGTCCATGATGCATCGCAAATGGTTCTGATTTTGGAAGAATTTATTTGGATGTACTTTGAGCATCATGTGAGAACATTTTAAGATTTATGAGGAATGTTTTTGGCACAGTCGAAACTCAGTCAGATCATACACAGATAAAGATATAGATAAAGAAATTATTGTGCTGCAGTTACAGAACAAAGTCACAAAGAGCGCAAATAAAACAAAATATAAACAATAAATATCTGCCTTTAAATACAATACTACCATTAATTAATCTTTTTCACAAACTTAATAAACTTTTCACTTCTCAGTCTGAAGCAAACCTGGCTGTAAATACAAGAAAAGATTTCTTTAAAATGACACTTTGACTCCGGCTCTGAACTCTCCTCCGTCAGTGAGTTAATGTGTGGAAGTTATTGATTGATGGAGGATGTTTGTCCAAAGCTGATCTCCAGTCTGTCAGAGGCTGCGGCTCATTAGCATGCAGGAACGATCGCAGCCGGACGCTCTGATTGGACATCTGTCAATAGAGGAATTAACGTGTTGGACAGGCCTCCCCTGGACAGAGGTTAGACAATCCTGCTGAGGACGCCCCCCACCACCAGAACACTGAGAGATTGACAACAGGATTAGAGACCCCAGGACCCCCCCCTGAACGGCCCTGAACCCTCCTGAACTGCCCGGGTCTCTGAGAAAAACTCTCAGTTTAAGATTGACAGGTGAGACTAAAGAAATATTCTGATGCTAAACGGCGTTTCTTCTTCTCCCGTCTGACCATAAAACTGTGTTTAGTTCAGCTGAGAGACGAATAAGTGACGCGTTGAAGAAGATTTGACTTTAGTAAATGTCTTTTTCCAGAGAACAAGAAAAAAAAATTACAGTTCAACAGCCTCCCAAACAGCACACAGAAACAACACGCAGTAAATCCAACAGTCAAGAGTCATAAAACACATATTAAAGCTTTAAAATCACAGAGAAGGATGAAAGAAGTTCATTATTTTTAAAAGCTGAAAGAAGTTAAGGAACTGATCTGATGCTAAATGGACCAAATACTAACATAGAGAAACAAACACAGCGCTGATCTCCTGCAAACCACCGTCGGACAATCTTGACAAGTGAAAAAAACACACGGCAATGCACGTTAGCAGGATGTCGCAGTGATTATGAGACAGTTTTCGGGCATCGGGTGATATAGCGCCAAGAAGCCGACAGTATGGACTACAGTATCAGTCTGAGGATACATTCACAATGTTGACTTTTTTCAACAAGGCAAAATGACTTGATTGACAACTTGATTTATCAACTGGCCCTCTTGGTGATGACAATGTTCCCGGGTGTTTTGTTACGCTGATTTGCTGAATGAGTTGGTTGGTCAAGGTGAGTACACTCGCACATTTAAAGTGTTTGGGGCGACACTGAGTTCAGATGGTAAGGAGAGCGAAACGTCATCAGGATGATCTTACCAGACTACGTATTTTTAGAAAAGCCTTCATATGTTTTTGGTTTTTTTTAAGCTTTTGTTGCCTAAACTTAAGGACGTAAACCTAAAAACAACGTTATTAATTTACTATGAAAAAGACAGCATTCAGCCTGTTACATGCAATGTCTGTTTTCAAAATACACTTATGTTTTCACAGTTTACCGTTTACATGCAGTCTCTTTCAAAATAAAAGCACTACATCGGTACAACACCGCAAAATGACCTTTTTTTTTCCTCCAACAACAAACGCACATGGTTGGGTTTAGGAAAAAAAGAACTTGGTTTGGCTTTATAATCTTATGGGACGCGATCGAAATCGAACAACAACTTACTCTTCAGTAAAAGTAAAAGAAATGTGGGTTAAAAATAAATATTAGTGAAAGCGAGAAGTCAGAGGTTTGTAAAACTGAAAACAGAAACCACAGAAAATAAACCATGAGATTATTCAAGAGGGAAATGAGTGCAGACAGCACTCTACGTAAATACTGTTACTTCTGATATTTGATTTTTCCTTTTGAATGCAGGTATTGTAACAGAGTGTTTTAATGGTGTCATATTTGTACTTTTACTTAAGTAAATGATTTGACACGTTGCTGCCGACCTGTTTGACATTAGAGAAACCAGATTACACAGATCCAGTTCAGAGTCAAACCCTCAGTTTGAGAGAATAAGGGGGAGTAAATGCAGAGAAGAAGGGGGAGTAAAGGGAAGTAAGGGGGTAGTAAGGCGAGCTGGTAGACCATCAGGAACCCGAGCCAGAGGGCTGCAGAGAGAGAAGCAGCTTCCAACACAAACTGAAGCGTCCAGCAGCGACTGAGAGCACAAACGTGGACGTGAAGCCTGAGAGTGTTTGAGAGGCAGCCGGTGCAGCGTCCTGCTGCCGCTCCGTAATGTGTTTATGGTTCTGATCTGATCCGGGAACGTTTCCAGAACCACTTAAACACTGACGGGATGCCAGAGTGCCCTCCAGCCAAATAACACGGTCGGCTCTGTGACTGCTGACACATGAAAACAAGACTGGAGCCTGATCCAGAGTCCTGAACAGCTGCTCTCACATCCACTGCAGACCACCTGAATCCTTCCTCCTCCTCCTCCTTGTGCCCCTCCTCCTCCTCCTCCTCCTCCTCCTCCTCCTCCTCTTAAGCTAACTCGGTGAATCCCCAGACACCTCCTGTCAGATTGCTCAACGTTCAGAGACTCAGGTGAGGAATGAAAGAGAGGAGTTCATGTGATATTTGTTTCAAACCTGTGAACTCAGAACGACCTGAGAGATGAACTCAGAGTTTCAGACCTGAATGTGAAGTCAGAATAAACTAAACACCATCGATATTAAATAAAAGCTGCTGTTTAAATGATGGGACTGAACTTTGCCAGGTTTGCAATTTCACTTGTAATATCCAGCACTCTAATTAAAGAGAAAAATAAATAACAAACACATCTAATGTTGGGATCAGATTATGTAATATTTCCTGTCTGTTCAGATTAAATTATTCTGAATTTATTTATAGATTCATATTCACCTAGCATCCTTTAGACCATCATTTATTGTGGTTGGGGAATCAGTTCAGTTTCTCATCTTCTGCCATTGTGAATCAATTAATCAATTCACAACTTCCAACAATCAATCTTTAAGAATGGTTGTTTTTTTTTCTCCTTCTCTGTCAATGTTAATTTGCCACACGCGTTTTGAATCAGTGAAGTTGTAGCTAGCATGGTTGTCGGCTTGTCAGATGCTGCTAACATTAGCTCTTGGAGTCAGTAGCCTTTCTTAGATTGACAATGGAGCAACAAAAAATAATATCCAGTCCCGTCCTAAACAATAATAATAAAGGCAAGCGTTGGGGTGCACTTTGTGATTCTGGAGGCTCCTGGTGAAGAAGGAGCTTGAAGAGACTTATTCAATGCATTTATATTACCTTTACTGTATTCTCTATAAGCAATATATGCAAAATCTGTAAGCAATGGGACAAGATTTTGGTATCCGATGTGTAATACTGACCAATCACATTTGAACTGCAGGTAAACATCCACGTGGAGAGGCGCAATCAATTCACTGAAATGCAATCTTGGAACCCAATGGCTACTGTCTGACACTGAGTTAGCTTTAGTTTTTTTAATCTATCTGCATTCAAATGCATCAATTTATGCATCTGTTTGTAGAGATTAGCTGAAAGACCGGTGCACAAAGACTCAGATATCCGCTGGATACGCCAGTTTCCCGCAGTATTGTCTATTGACCCCAGAAGCTTATCGTGAATGGTTGTCTGTCTCTATGTGTCAGCCCTGTGATGGTTTGGCAACCTGTCCAGGGTGTAGGCTCCAGCCCCCCGCGACCCCCAACAGGATTCTTCAGATATAAAAACTGAAGAATTTTATACACATTTCACTCTGCTTTCATGCTACGCCACCTTTCTTAGTTCCCAGCAGAGTGTGGTAGAGCTGAAATCAGAACCAGATGTACTGAATCAAGAATTACTTTTGAATCAAATCGGCAAAGAATCAAAATCAAATCGAACCATGAGATGTTAAAAGATTCACTCCCCTTTCACTCATGAAAATATAAAGTACAATAAACACAATGAAATGAACAGAAACATGAAGGTAAAAAGTATTTTATATAATATCAAACCAGATATTTGTTTCATTCAAGCATTTTTTTTATCTGTATAACAAAGAGCAGACGGCAAAATGATAAACAGACAGTTGGACCAAATGTTGACTATAGAAATGACTGATTATTAGCTGCTGCTTGAATATCAGAGCGTTAAATATTAAAGTGTTTGATTATGGTAAAGAGTGTAAATCTTCCTGCCTTCAGACTCTTAAGTGAAAATCCTCTGAAACTGATTGAACTCGCCAATAAAAAATGAAAGAAAGAGGTCAACTCTGCTTTCCTCTTAAATATTCACACTGATGATTGAGTGCCGAGACACACACAAACACACACTTAAAACACACACACGTTTAAAATTCACCCAAGTCAACAGTCGACCATTTAGATTCAGGTCATTAGTTGCCCAAAATGTGCATCTCAATATGTGGGCCAACATTTATTAAGATTTTTTTTGACGGCTGAACGACTGAATAATTCATTTTTTGTTGGAGGCACATTATTTATTTATTAATCAGCCTTAAATTTGGACTCAGATCAGATTATCCGGCTGCTTTCCAAACACCTTTTCTTTCTGTCAGGTCTGAGCAGCAGCGTCGACATCAGCTGCTCATTATTTGATCCATTGATTTTTGCAAATGGTGTTTCCCCAAAATATCAGCCGCCCATTACACAGTATGAATTATAGATGGCAGATGAGCTGCTGGGAAACAAAAGGCAGGACGTCCTCGCTGTTCCAAAATAAAAACTCTGCCTTTTTCCTTTCACAGTAAAACAATCAGGGAAAAGTTTCAGGAATCCTTCCAGCCGAGATAAATCTGTCCGGACTCCAGCGAGCCGTGAAAAAGCAGATTTTTTGCATTAAAATGTGAATGACCTCATCGCTGTAACGAACTGAAAGTCTTGCATCACAACAAACTCCAGAAAAAGGCCTTCAGCAAAATCTCTGCATAATTTAGCAGAATATAAAGTTTATGTGTAAATACTGATCTAGTCACAGTGTTTTCTTGCAGGAAGCAGATAATGAGAATGAATGAACTGTTAATGTGCTGCAGAATAAACACATTTAACAGAAACACGCTGCAGTGTTTGAAGGTTCGTAAATCTACAAAGAGAAACACGTCAGTAATGGGCAAACAGATTTTATTACATCTGAACGCTGTATTTCATAATTGTTACACCACCCTGAGATCATGAGACACTTTAAAATGTTTTTCACTCAGCTGATCGATTTTATCTTTAACTTTGTCTCCTTTAAAGTCCAGAAACATGAAGCTATCACACGCCTGCTTAACTTTCATATTACCACAATTTTTACATGGAACAAAAAACTAAACAATTTATATGTGTATATTTATATATTTATATTCATCATTTCTGTCAAAGAGGTGCTGTTCATCTGCTTGTGTGTTAAATACACTGCTCAAAAAAATTAAGGGAGCATTTAAATCACACCTCAGATCTTAATGAACGAATCATAGAAGTGTAAAATCTTTACTGATGTACAATTGTATAATTTGTTTACAACAAATTGACGTAACAACGGTCAATGGAAACCAAAAGCATCAACCCACTGACGGCTGGATTCAAAATCACATCGAAAAATGAGGGTAAAAATTTGAAATCACAGGCTGATCCAACTCATAATGTGACTCAGTAGTGTATATGACGTCTGGGCGTGCTCCTGATGAGTCGGCGGATGGCGTCCTAGGGGATCTTCTCCCAGACCTGGATCAGTCTGTGGTGGCGCTTGGCAGCCTCAGATGCACCAATACATAACATCCCATAGGTGCTCAGTTGGATTTAAGTCAGGGGAAAGAAAGGGCCAGTTGAGCCTGGTCTCACTCCAAAGTCGTCCAGATCCGGCGCTGGGGCAGTGACTCGCGGTGTCAGAATCACAAAAAAAAGTGCTCTTTAACATTGGCATGATACGCGGCTGGATACCGTTATAGTTTAACAGCGCCTGGTGGCATCAGGGGAAAATGCAGCTGTATAAGGACGACAGTTAAGGCAACGAATGTCCGAGTTGGGCGGGCAGGAGTGGTGATGGATGGGTCCAACAAACACTGACCTCCACCTGAGAGAATGATGTTCAACATTCCCCACGGCGTCTCCAGACTCTTTCACGCCTATCACATGTGCTCAGTGTGAACCTGCTCTCATCTGTGAAGAGAACAGGGCGCCAGTGGTGGACCTGCCAGTTCTGGTGTTCTCTAGCTAATGCCAATCATGCTGCACGGTGCTGGGCTGTGAGCACAGGTCCCACTAGAGGACGTGGGGCCTTCTCCACCCTCATGGAGTCTGTTTCTGACAGTGAGGTCAGAAACATGCACACCAGTAGCCTGCTGGAGGTCATGTTGTAGGGCTCTGGCAGTGCTCCTCCTGTTCCTCCTCACACAAAGGAGCAGATACTGTTCCTGCTGCTGGGTTGATGCCCTTCTACGGCCCTGTGCAGCTCTCCTGGTGTAGCAACCAGTCTCCTGGTGTCTCCTCCATGCTCTTGAGACTGTGCTGGGACACACAGCAAACCTTCTTGTGCCATCCTGGAGGAGCTGGACTACCTGTGTAACCTGACTGGGCTGCAGGTACGGCCTCATGCTACCAGTAGTGACAAGGACACCAGCAGAAGACTAAACTAGAGAAGAATCAGTCAGGAAGGATGAGGAGAGATCAGCTGTCTGTGGACACCACATGTTAAACCATTCCCTTTTTGGGTGTTGTCTTGTTTTTGCCTCTCCACTGCACCTGTTGTCACTTTGATTTGCACCGAAGCAGCTGAAACGGATTCACAATCACTTGTGCTTCCTACATGGACACATTGATATCTCTGAAGTTTAACTGACTTGGTGTTAGACTGTGACCAATACGTGGAGCAGTGTAGTTTTTGAGTTGTTTTTCTGATTTCTCTTAAACTCTGTGGAAAGTTGACTTTGGGCCAAGAAATAATTGATTAGTTTTTGGTGAAGATCCAGTTTTCTTTTAACGGATTTCTTAACATTTTGACCTTGTAAGCCTTTTATTATTTTCTCATCAACTCTGCATCTGAATGAAGAGTAAATCTAAAACATTCTGTGATTGACACATATTAAAAATATAACATTGAGATAATAAATATACTGTAGAGTATTGTAGAACTTTAGCTGTATGTGCTGTGTAGCTCTGAAGAGTCTGTATTTATTTGAAAATTCGTTTTGTATCACCAGTTTGATCATTTAAAGCTACACTCCCTGATTTTATTTACACTCATCCACTCACATCCCAAAATATCCTCCAGCTAACAGTTCATGTTTCCAAACTCAACACAGTTCCCAGCTGTGTTTTATCCAAACATCATCACCTCCATCTGAATGATTTCAGTGTCACAACATTTCATTTTTGCTGTTATTTTATGATAAAACTTTTGGTTTAGAGAATTTGTGCCAGAAAGAATCAAAGTTGTTCTGGAGGCAGATGGTGGAACAAAACCTCACGAACAAACTGCATGTTGGAGTTTACTTTCATTTGTCATTCAGCTGTTGGTTAGTCAGGGAGTGTTTGTGTAGAAGGGCCTTGAGATGGTGCTGGTGGTTTTTAAGAGGATGTGGTTACTGACGACCAGTGTTGGGCTTGTTACTCTGAAAATGTAATGTATTACTCGTGACTCTTTTCAAAAGTAATAATAATATTTTGCTCATATCTCCCTGTCAACAGTAATTTGTTACTACTTGTTACATTACTTTTCGGCCAGGGTACGTGTAGCTAAGGCTAGATAGCGTCTATTTACCCGGGGTCTTCAGATGCCTGTGAAAAGTATTTTCCCAAAGATCTGCCTTAAAGACAGAGAGTCTTTCAGTCTTTTTTTGTAGCTGCAGCTGCCTGCAAGATAAATCCAGCTTGGGTTGTTTGGCCAGTGTAGGGCTACAGCTGAGGAGGGCTCACCTTTAGTGTGGTGTATTTCCTGGAGCTTCACGTTGTTGTGCTGTCGATGGTAGTAGGTGTTTCAGACCAGAGGTTTGAGGACGTGTTTTTTGCAGTAGAAAGAGTTTTAGTATGACTGCCTGCAGCAACAGTGTTCTTGTCATCTTTCCTCACGTTAAAATCAAAGTAATGGGAATATTTCCAGCTGCTAAGCTAAGACTTTCCATCCTCCAAACTAGCTTGCTGCTTTGTGACGTGCCAGGCAGCGCGACAATTGCAAAAATGAGTCAGCTAGTATTACTAGTTTACTGGTAATGCCCAACACTCATAAGTCATTTAAGTTAATTTAATGGTGCTGTAGGATCTTCTAGTGGTCTCTAGATGTTCTTATCTATACAGCGACGTGGAACATCAAGCTTCAGTCTCTTAAATCAGTGTGGTATTTCTAAAATATTCCGAAAGTAACTGATGATATTCTCAACGTTGGGAGTAACACATAACAACATTACCTTTGGTGGTAACTAGACACGTAACCAGGGGTGCAGTGAAGGGTAAATGCAGATATACAAGGTAAACCCAGCTTTTTTTTGGCCACTTACCATAGAGTAGTACCTGCTGTACTGTAGGAGAGTACCCACGTCCTCCTCAGTAACCTAGCCATCTACTTAGTTGTATACCCACCACATCAACTACCACGACACCACTGCATGTAACTCATTACTTTTTCAAATAAATAATGCTATTACAACTACTGGAATTTATATAGGCACATTACTCGTTCCATTTGTTGTATTTTTCCCCGGTAATGATCAAATCTAGTGATGCCCAGGTGAGCAACCTTCAGTCCCACTGTCTTGTGTGTTTGAGAGAGTCTGGGAAACATAAAGGTAGGGGAGGAGGAGATGGAAGATGGACAGTTGCACCCTATATATCTGTGTGATTCTAATAACTTAACGTGACTCAGAACACAGAGAGACCCGCCAGTCGACCAGCACATAACATACACTTTATTATAGCTACTTAACCGTGAATTTTTGACGTCTGTCATCTGTCGTCTGTCTTTTCCTCCTCAAAGATCGAGAATAAACTGTTTGGTGTGTGTGTGTCAGTTCTCAGGCAGGAGTTCGCTAGTGAAAACCTCCACTCCCTCAAACCGAAACCACAGATGACTGTAGGTCTTCACCACTTCAAACATCCTCCAACATGACGGCTGTGGCTGCTGAGGTCACAGAGGCCTCGGCTCTGATGTAACCAGGCTGGAGTCCACACGCTGTGACATCATTCATCATCACTGACACCAGTATCACCACAACAAACACCATGATTCTGCCAGACTCTGAGCCAACTTAAACCACTAACACCGGCATATTGTGACACCGTCAACACCATCAACGTATCTGCTACTCTGCAGCACACCCAACACTGTTATCAGATACCACCAACATCACATCAAGACAGTGAGCTGCTAGCAAGTCAGAAACTTAGTCAATCACAAAAAAGGTTTTTTACCTGATACAGAGGAGGAGCGGGCTGCCCACTAATTAGAGGATCGTTGGTTTGATCCCGGCTCCTCCAGTCTGCATGTTGAAGTGTCCTTGGGCAAGATACTGAACTCCTAATTGCTCCGGATGGCTGTTTCATCGGTGTGTCAGAGTGTGTGAATGGTCACTGAGTAGCAGGTGGCACTGTGTATTTTAGCCTCGGCCACCAGTGTGTGAATGTGTGTGTGTGAATGGGTGAATGTGACTCGTAGTGTAAAAACACTTCGAGTGGTCGGAAGACTAGAAAGGCGCTATACAAGCGCAGTTCATTTACCATTTAACTGTGTATAAACCAGTGTTTGCTCTGCTTCCTCCATTTTGATTTGCACAGATTTTCTTCACCCCTGCAAGCAGTGTTGGGAAACAACTAGTTACATGTAATTAAATTACAAAATAAATGTAATTGTAACCAGTTACAGTTACTGAGAAAAAATATGTTATTTAATTAAAGTTACTCAAAAAATGTTGGTGATTACACAGGGGTTACACCCAAAATATTCTTTTCAGTAGTACATATGTAGAATCTGTCTGTGTGTCTGTTCCACGTTTTTCTCCTCACTGACTTGGTCAATCCATGTGAAATGTGGCACAGTGGTAGAGGGTCATGGGAGGATGCCAATGAAGCAATATTACATCAATTGGCCAAAGGGGGGCGCTATAGCAACCGATTAATGTCAAACTTTGAATGGGCATATCTCATGCCCCGTATGTCGTAGAGACATGAAACTTTGCACAGAGATGCCTCTCCTCATGAGGAACACATTTGCCTCAAGAACCCATAACTTCCGCTTATATAGATTTTCTGCCATTTTGAATGTTTTGAAAAACACTTCAAATGGATCTCTTCCTTGGAAGTTTGAGCGATCTGCATGAAACTGGGTGAACATAATCTAGGGACCAATATCTAAAGTTCCCTCTTGGCAAAAGTTGGAAAACTTACTAAAACTGAGCTTCTATAAGGCAATGAATATTGTGGAGGGCGTGGCTCATCACATAAAGGTGTATAACATCTCAAGGGTTTCACCCATCACCACGCAACTTTGTAGGCATATGACCACACATAATCTGAGGGGACCCCTCCATTATTGACCCCATCAAACAAAATGGGGGCGCTAGAGAGCTCATTTCTTATCTAGGTTTAACCGCCATATGGATTTTTACTAAACTTGGTAGATATGTAGAACAGGACGCCTCAAGGTGACTGGAGAAATTTAACTCTAATTGGCAACTGAGTGGCGCTATAACAACAGAAAAATGCTTCAAGTCATGGTATGGTGTGCTGCTGCAACAAGGGCTAGCCGCACCTTTCCCATGTGAACTACCAGTGCGCCCCACTTTTAAGTCAATACAACATACAAACACTTTAACTATCTGCCTTTCAACGTGCTACCTCAACTACTAATGTACAGTTTCAGCCCACTAACTATCCCACTATTGGCAATGGTGCTACTCTACTTTCAATAAAGCAATCATACTATCAAATTCACAAAAACTCTGTCTGAATACATTGCTCTTCTTAATGGGTTCAGTTGACTATTTAATCTGCAGTTTCCTACCTGTATCCCAAACACACACCATGTGAAAATGTAGGTGGGCAACTGTGCACTCAATGGGTATGGACTAGTTTACATTAATTTTGTTGTTTTGCCAATGTTCATGTAGCAAAGCCAACTTTTGGTGTACTTCACAACATTTTTTTAGCTTTATTGACCAGTTTAAAATGTTATCAGATGTAATAGGTTACAGTTACAGTTAATTATGCAATTTAGTAACAAAATTAGTCCCCGATTCAGACCCAAGCAAGTGAACTCTAGGTCTGAAAGCACCCATAGTCTAGAACACTGTTGGAGTTTCAGCTGAACATATGATGGGCTGACAAATCTCAGTTTAAACCTCTTCAATCTAACCACTGAGTAGCCTGCAGAGGGCCCAAAGAAAAACACACTAATTCAATATTTAGAGCTGAATTGCACCATTGTGGTTCAATAATAATTGAGGGTCAGTGATGCTTTTCTGGACTGGAAAACAAGTTCAAAATCCAAGTTCACACAATGTTCTTCCCTGTCATGAGACACTGAGGACATTGGCTTTAAACTGGAAGACTGAATCATTTAATTCTTCTTTTCGTGCCAAAACTGTTTCAAATATAAATAATACATTTGCTGTCTGAATTAAACTGTTTATCTGTTAAAGTAGTTATTACTGGAGGAAAGAAGAAGAACATCGATATAACAGCTGATTCATAACTTTTCAGCAGTAGAATATTTATAGATACCTGCTCAAACTTCACACACAGACTCTGACACCAACATGTGTAAACTCTCCCATCACTGAGCGAGGAGAAACCTCCAACACCCACAGCGGGTGTTTTTGTTGGCCGAGCCGACGGGAACGGTGCCGGCGCTTCACCGTGGCGTTGGGCAGAGATGGACACAGGTAGGTATTGAGTCAGACAGCCATAATCACTCTCAGCCATCTGGTCGGTGTTGTGTATCAGAAACAGAGCGGAGGTTTGGTTTCTGTTCACAGAGAGGAAACGTTAAGAGCAGCACTGAAAACTTAATCACTGGCTCTGTGTTTCAAGGCTGCTGCGGAGAGTTTATTACATACACTAGATTTTTTATATTTCACTGGGAGGAAGTGATTCAGAGAGCTCAGTCTGTCATCGAGCCGCTGACGACATCCAATCAGAATGAAGAGGAAATTAAAACAGCTCAACACTGCTGAGTAGCTGTCGAAGGTTGTGACACAAAATTAAAGAATAAATGCATGAAACTGTATTTCAAAATGTATGACAAACATGTAATAGGAACACTCAGTTCCATGTAGGAAATGTAACACATTAGATGTGAAAGCATAAATTACACAGTACTTCACCTGCGATTAATGTACATAAGTATACTCTGTGTAGTTTTGGGTTATTTGATAATAATAATAATAGTACCTAGGATTTATTTAGCACTTTTGTGGATGCTCAAAGAGGTTTTACAGGGAACAGCAACAGCAAAACAAAACAAAAGAAAAAAAAACAGAACAAGAAAAGAAGATTAAAGTAATCCATCAGATTAGGCACATGTGAAAAAATTCACGATACAAAGACGTGTTTTCCAAACCTTTCATGTGATATATAATGTGAAATATAGTTAACATTTCATGTGTTTTCAAATGTTAAATTATCAGCACACTTGATATATATTTTGCATTAAGTTACATTTAACAAATGAACACAGGAATTTCATTTTCAGTATCACGTGAGAAATATTTCACGGTATGAATGGACATATGAGGACACTTTGTGTTGTTTAACGACATGCGACAGAGATATGTGTTTTGCAGACCTTCTTACATGTGAAATATAAGGCGCAAAATGTTTCTACATGTGAAACATAAGCTCTTTCTACACACAGATGGCGCTATAGAGCTGCTACAAAGTCCCTTCTTCATGCCACCTTTGCATTTTAGCACAGTACCAAACAACCGCAGCATCCAGTCGCACCAGTGTGTGATTTTAGACACCATAACAATTGAAACAACTGCATCAACCTCTAGTGTGACATATAACATACACGTTGGCAGTGCTTTTTGAACAATAACAATGGCATGACATTGAAATAACAGTCATTTACGGTCTATGTTATATGGCAGCTGATCTCACTGCTGTTCTTCTTCTTGGAGTTAGCTGCTAACTGCTAACAGGTACTTTTTAAAGCTCCAGACACATCCATCACATCCTTGCTGCCCATGATTCTGTCCAGCTGGCTCTTTTATTTACAAGTTTCCAGGTGTCACATTACACATACATAATATATTTTTGAAAGTTATATTTCACACAGGAAAGCATGAATTTTACATTTAATATCATGTGCAACAGCATTTCACATGTGATACATATACATAAAAATATACTCCGTAGTTTTAGGATATGTCATTTCTAATGTTTCATGTGTTTCCAGGTGTGAAATCTTACACTCATTTAAATTTTTCTTTTCATTAAGGTATATTTCACATATGAAAGCATAAATTTAATATATTCTGTGTAGTTTAATGAGTTTTTACATGTGATGAAAAAATTTCTGACACAAAGATGTGTTTTCCTGACCTTTGCACATGTGAAACAATGTGAAATAACATGATTTCAAAAAAGAAATATGACTATAAAGTAATGTGCATTGTTTAAATGTGAAACATTAGATGCACATAAAATATATTTTTGTATTAAGTTGAAGTTTCTCATGTACTGCTCTGGTAATGAGTGCATGATGTCACCCTGTTGGCTTTTTGGCTCATTTTCAAGAAATTAAAAAGACAAAATATGGGACCAAATAATTTGCTGAGACAGATGTTTTGTCGGGAGATGCTCCTGGCAGGAGGTTCATACTGCCTCCATCCTCCTCCTCGTCACCGTGACAACACAGCGGTCCACTGTGTGTGATGTGTCCTCCCTCCGCCACATTAACTTCGCATGACCTCAATTTTCAGCCTCTCTCTGAAGGTTTGATGATTTATCAGCTGATTAGTCAGCTGTGAGCCGACACACTCTGCGATGATCTCCTGGACGCCACTAACGGCCTCGATTAATGACTGACCCGCTGAAATTGCTTAATTGGGCGGTGGAGGGTCGTGGAGACGTCTGGACCAGTCCAGCAGTGAGCAGTGCTGATCAGCTTAACCCTGATTAAAACTCAGATGAAAGGTTTAGGACATACTTACACCAGCCACATAATGAAAAAAAAGGATTTTTAAAAATTGTTTCTTGGCCAAAAGTATGTGGACACCTGGACTTTCCAACCTACAAGTGATGGTTGAACGTGTCATTTTAAAACCACATATTTAACAATAATTGTACATTATCATACCTCTGCCTTTTATAATTGCACTGTAATTTGTATTACTCAAATTACACTGATGTTGTACATATTGTATATATTTTTTTTTTATATATACACTCAGGGGCCACTTTATTAGGTATGCATCAGAATGGGGAAGAAAGGTGATTTAAGTGACTTTGAACGTGGTTAACATGGTTGTTGGTGCCAGACGGGCTGCTCTGAGTATTTACTGGGATTGTCAGCACAACCATCTCTAGGGTTTACAGAGGATGGTCCCAAAAAGAGAAAATATCCAGTGAGCCAAAATTACTTGTTGATGCCAGAGGTCAGAGGAGAATGGCCAGACTGGTTCAAGATGATAGAAAGGCAACAGGAAGTCAAATAAGCGCTGGTTCCAACCAAGGTCTGCAGAAGACCATCTCTGAAGCAACAACACCTTGTCCAACCTTGAAGCAGATGGGCTACAGCAGCAGAAGAGCACACGATGTGCAGCCGACAAATCTGCAGCAACTGTGTGATGTCATCATGTCAATATGGACCAACATCTCTGAGGAATGTTTCCAGCACCTTGTTGTATCTATGTTCATACATGTGTGAAGCCTGAAGAGAGCTACAACTATATTTTATTGTACAATAAAGCTGAACCTTGTAAGGCACATTTTAACATTTGAATATTGATGCATTACAAACATTCTACCTGTTAAACTTGATGTCATGTGTCATTGCTGTTTAATAAGGGCCAAGTGCTGTATCTATAAAATGACAGCTTTATCTAAAATAACTTTTTTCTCAGCTTTGTGACGATGCATTTCTTTTTATAAATTCAAGGGTTTCTCGGGGAGTCACATGGTATTTCCTTTTGTAAGGGAAGAAATGACTGAGTGAGAGAAAGTTGGAAGAGGAGAAGAGAAATGAAGAGGAGGTGGGTGTGAGGCTGCAGAGAGAGAGGAAGAGTCTGTGATTAAATCTCCACATGTTAAACTGGGTCCATCTTCACTTCTGCTATTTCACTTCAATATTTCCATTTCATTCAATATTTCCTCCATAAATACCGAGCAGTAGTTTCTAACCTGAGGTTCAGGATCACTGCGTTAACTCAGTGTCGGTAGGAAAACCTCCATCCTTCAAACTTCCTCCATAGTTACACTCACCTGTAACTTTGTCGTCACACTTAACAGCCTAAATTAGCTTATTTTGTTGTGTTACATATTTGTAGTAGTTTAATTGCAAGTGAACAGGATACAAATACTGTGTTTAAATTATCTGTAACTGTCTTTAATTAATAAGCCCAAGTTTATTTTAAACATTTTTGCAGTGGGGTCAAGTGCATTTATTCAACTTCAGGACAGTTTTGAGGTATTTATACTGAAGTACTTTAATTTCACTATACTTTCTACTTCGCCACATTTCAGAGGGAAACACTGTACTTTTTACTTTATTACAGTTAGGTGGTAACTTTAATTACGTTTTTTAATAATTTGAAATACAATAAATAAATATAGGTAATATCATAGATTAAAATAAAACTTTATTGTTCCAAGGGAGGAAATTCATCAATTTCTCAGCAGCATAAAAGTAAATTAAAATGAGTTCCACCAGGGGCGTAAATATAGACAGTGCAGGCAGCGCGGTTGGCACTAAAGGTTGACGTTAATACTTTCATACTTTTTCAGAGATAAAATTTTGCATGCAGGACTTACATTTTGATGAAAGAATTGGAGTACTTTTTCTACCACTGTATATTTGTAGCATGTAGTCTGAGATCAGTTCCCAAAACTGAATGGCCATCTTGGATATGCTTTGTCATATTTTGTATTTTCTCTCTTTCTGTTAAATCAATCTGTGTATATATAGTTGTGTATATATTGGTGTTTAAGGGCGTTTTGAATCATACAATACTCACTGGTCACTCAGGCCTCTGCTCCTCAGAGTTGATCTCATCTAATTAGTGGCACCACCTGACTGATTCATCACACCTGGTAGGAATCTGTCTGTGTCTGTTCTGTGAAGCATCATGTCAGTAGCACTGATGATCGTCAAGGACTGAATTGTTTGCTGCTGTTTTTAGTCACGTTTTATTATTCTTTGCACTTTGAGCACCCTTCTTTTGGTGCTGCTCTGTCAAGTCTGTAACTACAGACTTTAGTTTTGCTGCTTAAATGTCCAACGGTATTTGCTGCAGTGACATTGAAGCTCTTACAACATTACTCTCAGCAGAAAACTGATCACATCTCTAATTTGCCACATCCATTATGTAAATAGTGGTGCACCAGATGCAGGTGCACATCTCTTTAAAGGGAATGGAAGATGACACCCTGATTGACTGAATTCAAGTTACGCCCAAAACACAGCTATGATTACTTAGGGGACTAAATACATTTCCTTCGCCCCTCGTGCCTGACTTTGCACCCAAATGATGTGCTTTTTAACAAGCAAAACTGAAGTTGGACACCCACTCCCTGCGCCATGCCCTTTGGACCATGAGCTATATATTGTCTAAATGGGACCCTAGGAGGCTACAGTTAGGGGCCATTCATATGTGCCCTCAAATTCATTGTTTTTAATGTAGAGACGCAGCAGGTGCATTCAAACGCCAGAGCGAAGCTGTTGCAGTGTTCATGCATTCCCGAACATCTATTTATCAGACGCAAAGGCTGCGGCCTGAGAGAAACAGAGTACAACCTCTGGAACGCAGCAGCACGTCATGTCATGTCATGTGACGAGGACCAACCAATCACAACTGACAGATATCTTTACCTTCTTCTGTAAATATCAATCAGTGATAAATATGGAGAAGTTAAGCATTTCAGTGCCATGGACACGTTCTCCAGGCGGTTAAAGATGTAGCATGTGTACAGCCCCTTATGCTAGCAGCTCCGTCAGGCTCAAGACACGCAAACTTCAGCAGCTGATCTTTAGCAGGCAGCTAAGATAGCTAACATAAACTTTATATCACTAAGTTATGTTTATCCAGTTAGCAATTTAAAGGAGCAGTTCAACATTTTGAAAAATATCTTAGTTTAGCATGTTAGCATGCTAACATGAGCTAATAGAGGCTGATGAGAGGGTGAATAACTCTGTAGGTATTTGGTCATAAATCAAAGTGTTGGGAAGCTTAGAGAATGTTTTTATTACATTTGGTCTTTAAAGAGTCACACACCAATAAAGTTTTGGATCATGTATCTTCGATTTAGGGGATTTTAATGCTTTGGGGAATTCAGGGGGATTTTCTTACAACCCATTCATTCTTCTCATACTTGAACATATTAATTGCTAATACTTGTTTCCTTATCCTGAAACACTGACACCTTGTAATGCAGTATTTTCCTATTTGTTACTTTTTCCTGAATTAAAGGATCCAAGTTTTTCTTTTGAGTTTACCAAGCGGATGCAGAAAATCTTGGCCGTGCTGCAGATCTTTTTTCCTGGAGGGCCGGGTCTATGTGCTGGGTTCACTAGGTGTTTAGTGCCGATGCAGGACTGCCAAGTATGATGTTACAGCCTTCCCATGTTAATGTTCATTCAGGAAGGACCTTTACTGCCAGAGCAGCGGGAGGGAGCCGGCCAGCTGTGAAAACACTGTTAAAGAGGCTTTAGTGCTCATTTCACGAATACTTTAAGTTTACTTATTGAAGGGGAAAAAAAGAAATTAATGGACTATGCGCTGGGCTTTTCCTTATTGTTCTTCCATGAGACTTCTCCATATGTGCCAGCAAGCGTCCGTCCAAGTTCAGCCCCCCCTGTGAAACCGGATCCTGAAGTTCCACGTACAGAGGCGCTGGCCTTTCCCCCCCACTCCTGTTCTGGGATTAACGTTTGGCTCGTGAACGCAGCTCGCTCCCCTCAGAGCTGCTGCCATGTTGAATCACCCTGTAAACTTTTACCTCAGAGACGGATTCAAAGAGAGGGTGAAGGACGCAGAGGACGTCCTGCTGGCAGAGGACACCAGGGTCCCCTCAGGGAGGCTCATTATGGACATGATGTTACACTACTGGCATGTAAAATACTGCTCTTTGATTGGCCGGCAGATGTGTGTTAAAATCATATACGTGAACACCTCAAACATGGTTCAGGTCAACAGTTAAACCACCATTACACTGAGGGTTGGCATAGCAACAGGACTGATGCTCATGTTACGCTTCCCCTCAATGCACAGACTCCTGGAACCTCCTTAAAAACCTATGGAGCCTGCTCAAGGACTACTGAAACCTACTCAAGTGGAAGAACTTTTGAAAGCTACTGAAGGAATGCTGGAAACGTCTGAAAGTCCCAGCAGGAACCTGCTCAAGAAAAACTGGAGCGTTCTTAAGGAACTGCTTAACAACTCCTGGAAACTGACTCAGGGACATCCTTAAGGCTCCAGGGACTAGAGGTTTCCACAGGACTTCCTCAAGTCCAGGTCAAGTCCCATTCTATTACCACTGGTGTCGGGTCTGTTTATCATTATGTGTGGTACCTGAGTGGATCCAAGAAGACCTGTGACCAGTGTTGATTATGAAAGAAACACATAAGCACTGTGTGTGTAACTTGGTGATGATTGGGCTGATTTAGGATCAGATTACAAAAGCAAAATAAGGTGAGCTGAAAAAGAAGCTAAAATAAAATGAATATAAAGAGGTCAAACTTAGCAGCACCTCCTCTCTGGGCCTCCTTCGTCTATCTTTGCCACACGGATCCTCACAGCATTGTGTCAGCGCTACAGATAGGTCTGGAAGCACCCATCATCATTCTGGGGTTTTTTTTGTGTTTCTAAACCAATCACAATTGTCTTGGACTGCACTAAACCCAGGATGCAGCGATGCAGAAGGGGAGGAGAACGCTGGCTGAAATAACCGGCCAATAGCAGGCTTATAGTCTACATCCTGTGACCCAGACTACGGCCTCCTTAATGCAAATGAAACATATTATTTAGAAAGTTTGAAGAGTCTCTGAATCAGAATCATTGGACATTAGTGAGTAATCAGAATTATATCGGAATAAATGCATTTTCTCAACTGGAACAGTGAAATCTTTAAAAATAATAATAAGTTAAGAAGTTGTCTCTTAACTTTAAGTTACAGTTTTAAACCCACACTGTTGTAGCAGAGCAGCACTGAATTGAAATAAATAACTAAATACCATGCAGTGTTTACTTACTGTTTTTAATATGTAAGGCACTTGCACTGGTAACCTGGCCACTCTATAAGGAAGCTACTGTGATTTTTATATTGTATTTTGTCATGCATACTGCTTCTATTATGTTAGACGCATGGGTTTACTGTAGTCTGCATTGCACCTTGAATTTTATATTTATTTTTTGTGTCTATTTGTCATGTGTAGGACTACAGATGGATGTTTTCATTTTTGTAAATGATTAATGTCATTGCACACTGCTCTCTTACAAATGAAATAAACCAAACTAAACAAAGAACATCTTCACCTTGTTATAATGTACTTCAAAACTATATTGAAATGCAAAATAATACAATTTTTTACACGCAAATAAACATGTGATTAATTGCAACTGGAATTTCACGATTAATCACAATTCCAAAAATTAATCTTTTGACATAATTATTTGCATTACAATATCAGTAAAATACACTCAGCAAGGAATGCTTGACTCTCCACAGAGCTGTGAAGCCTGACCTCAGCTGCTGCACAGAGTCAGAGCGCTGTAAATGCCCCTGAGCTCCCAAAAATATATTGTTTTTATCCTTCACTGAAAGAATAAAGAATTATAACAGTGACGACCTTTACTTTGATAATTTGCTGGTAGAACGTTTCCTACAGTGTAATTTTTAATGCAAGATTTTCCACTGTATTATTCAAGTATCCGAATACTTCCTCCACCATCCACCACTACTTGTCATTATTTCCTGGAGGACTGTGACTCTAAAATCTACAGCTCTGACTGGAGGTCAGAGGTCAACCACCACACCAGCGCTGGAGAGGAGAAACAAAGACTCTTTAAAAAGCTGCTGAGATCTCACACACACACACACACACACACACACACACACACACACACAGAGGAGTTGGTTTGTGGGCGAGAACGGAAACAGCCCATCAGTTTAAATGTCTGTATGAGACCACATGTAGAGACGCCTCACAGTCAGCGACGTGGGTGAGATCTGAGTGTGTATAATACCAAACTCCCCTCGTCGTCGTCATTAAAACACCCTGACCATCCTCTCATGTTCGTTTCTGTGTTTCCTCCTCTCTGACGCGCACCTGACAGCTGCTGCAGCACCTTGTTATTGCAAAAATAAAAGTGCAACCAATTAGAGCTGCAGCACAAACTTCTTGCTGCTAAGCTGGGCTGTATCCGCGCTCCGCAGAGAGGATCAGTCGAGATGAGCTGCGGCTCTCTCAGACATTAATACCTCACCGTAGATCTCACCGTTAAACCCGCCTGCTCTTTCTCTTCCTGCAGCGTCCTTCGGTCGAGTCTGCCGGGAGCGCAGAGCAGCCAAAAATCAACTTGTACAAGATTTGAAGAGTAAGTGAGGAGGATGGATGTGTCGACACAAACTGCCGCGCCCTGCCGCCATATGGAAACCATTACACAGTTCTTCTTCTCTGGCTGTGAGAGGCGCAGAAGGACAAGCAGCATCCACAGGGTTTCTTCTTCTACAACCAAGAAGAAGGTGGAAATAAGAATTTAAACTATTCAAAAGTGATCACCAAACACTGTCTACGGCACAATTAAAGAGCAGAAATGATCCTCTTAAAAAACAACCTGACCTTAAGACATCAACATCAGATGAACTACTGTTTTAATACGGTGTGTTTAAATACAGTTGGCCTCTACAAACAAAATATATATGTGCAAGTTTGTACAAGTGAGGAGAAGAACAGGAAAATCTGTTCATTATACAACCCCCCAAAAAAACTGTTCTGTAATAAAGTGAACATTGAGAAAAATGCAATTCACATCTGAACCATCAGATGCTGCAGTCCATGCTCATCCTGAACTCATCAAATACCACCACATAGTCTGTGATTTCAGCGTCAGATACCAATGCACAAAAACACCTTTCGTGGCGATATGATACACGGGTGGCGTCAGGTTGTAATGTAGTCAGCAACAATTTAATATAAAGAGCTGGAAAGTCCCTACAGGCTGGGTGGGAGGGGAGGTGGATGGGTCCCACAAACCTAGGACTTTCACCCAGGAGCCCGCTTTTGGGTTTCCATGTGAGTTTTGAGCCAAACCCTGATGTATTTTTCTAAATTGAACTACTTGCTTTTGTTGCACAAGGAAATAAACTTAAATACATGCATAAGTAGTGACTCCGTCAGGATTTGAATAGTTAGCCATATAATTAATAATTATCATTTATTTTCTCAATTAGTTTGATTAAAGGAATAATTTGTATATCACTTACTCACCCTGTGTCATGTTGAATTTGTTAAGGAGACCTTTGCATACAAGAGACCACCCGACATTGCGATGCCCCATAACTCCAAAGCCCCAGTTGTCCAAAAAAGTCTCATTTGACCAAAAGTCCATTTGTGCAACAGCCCATTATCCAAAAAATCAAAGCCCATCACTCTGAAGGCTGTTTCTCCACAGCACTCTCCCAAACAGAAGCACATGGTTAATTATTATGCAGAATGATGTCACTGGAACTTTCCACCATGTTGACAGCCTTTGTTGGTTCGATTTAGGCATGAGCTTAGTCACAGCTTAAGGTTAGGGTAAGAATATCCACTCGGCTTCTTCTCCGGAGCCTTTGTGCTCCACTGTCTCTCAGGTTAACTCGTATTGCAGCGGTGCCTGGATGGTGTGACGTGTGTGGTTGTGCTGCTGCCGTGGTCCTGCCAGATGCCTCCTGCTGCTGCTGTTATCATTAGTCATACTTCTACTGTTATTATACACATATGATTATTGTCACACATGTATACTATCAGATATTAATATATACTTTCAACATATTGTACCACAGTAGCCAGAACTATAACGATAATATTATTACTTTCATTAATGTTGTTGTAAGCTACTGTCATTACCGTCCGTCCTGCATCTCTCTCTCTCTTTCTGTCACATTGTGTCATACGGATTACTATTAATTTATTATGTTGATCTGTTCTGTCCGACATCTATTGCAAGTCTGTCCTGGAAGAGCGTCCTTTTTTGGGGGAGTTTTTCCTTATCTGCTGTGAGGGTCCAAAGGACAGAGGGATGTCGTATGCTGTATAGCCCTGTGAGGCAAATTGTGATTTGTGATATTGGGCGAGTCACGCCTTTGCCATAGGAAGGTCCGATAAGTAATTAGTGCTTCTGTGTGGAGGAGTGTGGAGCCTATTTTTGGAGAAACAGCCCTGGGTGTTTGCTGTCGGTGTCATGGCTGTTGTACAAATGGGCTTTAGGTCAAATGGGTCATTTTTCGCAGTACTGATACTAATTATGCGCCGTCAGAACAATGGCATGGCAATATCACACCTGGGCAATGATGTGTGTTTGGAGTCAGAGTTCAAATGCATACGCTTTCTCGGGCTGGCCTCTCATCTGCATATGAGACTGTTTTTGCAAGTGTTGTGAATAATACGGTTTTAGAAAAAATGCATGTGTTTTGGAAGTTCTGACACCAATGAGTGCAGAGTCTGCATGTTCTCCCTGTGTCAGCGTGGGTTTCCTCCAGGTGCTCCAGCTTCCTCCCACAGTCCAAAGACATGCAGGTTAACTGGTGACTCTAAATTGTCCGTAGGTGTGAATGTGAGTGTGAATGGTTGTCTGTCTCTATGTGTCAGCCCTGTGATAGTCTGGTGACCTGTCCAGGGTGAACCCTGCCTCTCACCCAGTGTCAGCTGGGATAGGCTCCAAATGGACCAGGTGATTTAAACCGTTAAAAAACACCAAATTATGCTGTTTGACATGTAAAAAAAATCAGTGTTTTTCCAATGCTCTCGTCATGAATGGATTGATACCTACAGTGGCCAACGTGAAAAAGCAAATCGCCCTATCTAGAGCCAGTGTTTGGTTTGTATGTTCTGGGCGTACAAAACTATGGTGCAACGGGGTGGAGTCAGTCGACAATGACACACTTCATGTGTAGATATAAATGGCTCATTCTAAGGTGACACAATACAATGATTGTTATTTTCAGGTGATTGTACACTTAAGAAAACATACGCATCATATTATATTCCATGTCTGCCAGCATATCCCCCTAAATCCTGCACACTGAACCTTTAATTGAAAGTGATTAAATCTAGTCATTCTGCTTTATAATGAGAGTTTGGAGGACATGGACTGAAAGAGACAACTGATAATTCAGAGGAAATTAATTCAGTCATTCAAGGGGATATTTTAGCAAATTAAGGGAACACAATAATTAATCTGAGGGTACAAACAACAGGGCTAAATAATATTGAGAGCACAAATCATTAACATTCTCCCTCTGACAGCCACCAGACTTCACAGTATGTCTGTGTCGTTTTTTTATCCTGCATCTGGTCAGACTTTGACTCGTCTTTTGTCTCACAGCACGTCCTCACTTCCTGAACATGAAGTTATATTTTTCTCAGGTGGAGCTGTGGTTGGTTATCTGTGACCCTCAGCCTGAGCAGTGTCTCCTCTGCTTATATAACTCATGTTTCTGCATCCTGATAAATCACCGAGCCATAGTACGTCTGTGTCCGGTCTTCCTCCTTTGTCTGAGCATCCTGGCAGGTCAGACTGGATTAAAGCCAGCCTTGTGGGAATGATGGCAGCGGAGGAATCTCCTCCTGCCAGCTCCTCGACCTCCTCGGAGAGACAACAGCATCCTCACATCGCTCCCAGAGACGATGTTAAAGTGTCAGCTGAATCTTGCTTTACAGCTCTGAGTTTGTGTTCAGATTTATTTGTGAGTATTTGTGTTGTATCCATGTGTGAGGAGGAGGAGGAGGAGGAGGAAGAGGAGGAGGAAGAGGAGGAGGAGGAAGGCGGTGTTAAAGCTCTTCAGTGGCCAATAAAACCCTGCAGCTCTCCAGAGGTTCAACAGGATAATTGATGATTGATGATGTCGGCATGTTTGGAGGTTAAAAATCCTTCCGGCGGTCTGAGCGAGGCTGTCAATAATCAATCAATACTATTAACAAATCAACAGCTTCACTTTAGGCTCCTTTGAGTCTGTTTGTACTTGATGTTTAACAGCAAACCTGCAACAACATGAGCGGCAGTCACTCAGTGCCAGACAGGAAACTGTGTCAAGAGCAAAGAGTCACGTAGTTGTTTAATAGCCTGCTTCACGTGTGTTATGATGATTCTGGGATATTTTACTGACAGAGTTCAGACCATAGACTTTAAAACAAACAGTGTTGCTCAGTAAAATGTTACAGTAGTAATACCACTGTGTCTGCAGGTAGTAGTACTAAAACTCTTTCCACTGCGAAAAACATGTCCTCAAATCTCCAGTCTAAAACACCTACTACGATCAACAGCACAACAACATGAAGCTCCAGGAAATACACCCCACCAAAGGTGAGGTCTCTGTCTTTCAGGAGGATCTTTGGAAAAATACAGGCCACAGGCAACTGAAGATAACCAGGTAAAAAAGATAAATCATTACCCTTAGCTACACTTACCTGCGATTACCCAGACAGAGGCACACATCTGAATTTTAGGGAGAAACGGGACTATCAACTTCATGGGGTGTGACAGAAAAGTAATATGACAAGTAGTGTATCTAATTACTGTTGGCAGAGAGTATAAAGTAATATAATATTATAACTTTAGTTTAGAGTTTAAAAAGAGTACTGATAATAAAGATGGAAGAGATGAAGTTAAGCTAAAACATTTCAATCGCCCAATAGTGGCTGGCTGCCACTACCCTGCCCCCTCAATGTTAGCAGATGGGGCCAAACTAAAAACTCAAAGTACATGTCAAATAAATTTTTACTTTTTTTTTTTTTTTCTTTTTAGGTAGTGCTTTTCATGCTGATGTATGTCAAGTGTTTATGCATCTGATAATTTTGATTTTAATTAGTCATTTAATGCTGCACTGCTCACAATTCGTCGGACAGGAATATGAGCGTGACCTCAATACAATTATCATCACTATTGCAGGTTGCAATATGTGAGCTCTGTTTGTGTCTGCTGATGAGGTTTCAGTCTTTTTACATTTCCAAAGGGAAAAAAACACATAAAATCACGAATCATCCTAAAGCTTGAAAAACTGTTGATAAAGGCGTCCCACAGGGATACGTTTTAGGTCCTCTTCAATGTATTCTATAGATGAATGTTTATTTTTTGAACTGAGCACTGCAGTGTTCCCTACTATGCTGAATATATTCACTGCAACCTGCATTAGTGTATGAGAACTCAAATCCTTATTTCTCCTCACACAGTAAATTCTATAAGGTGTGTAAGTTGTTAGAGAGACTGAAAATAAACTTAAATCTGATCTCTGAAGAATGTGTGGCAATGTCTAATCTATCACATGTGGTACCCAGATAATTTTCTTGTTCTGCTTTTTGATTGGGTGGGGTGTTACGTAAGTCAAATCAATCAACAGTGACTGATGTATCTATTAACTTAATGTTTGTCATATCAATCAAAGAAACATGTAGATTTAAAAGTTGTTATTTCTCAAAGTCGGCTTCTAAAATCCTGTACAGCTGCAAACATCTCATCCACAATGGAAGATATTTCCCTTTTCTGATCCAACTGGTTTTTCCAACTGGTGGAAACATCTGTCAATGAGTACAACACCAGACCTGTTGTTCAGAGATTCAATCAGAACAAATCCGAGATGTGGGTGTTGATTCAGTGGTCTGGAAGCAGTCTATAACATTCCTTGGACCGCTTCAACAAACGTGCTCTATGCCACCCCGCCTAACCCTCCACTCAGCCTCAGGCTAGTTCTAACTCCAACCAATAACCAACCTGTCTAGAACGAGTCCCCACAATGTCGCTGCATAGATTTTAGTCCCCACAATGTAATGAAAACACACAAAGAGACACACTCAGCAGGTGATAACGCCGACCTGAGGTCTTCCAGATGACTCCGTTCTGTCTGAACTCTCTGAGTGTTTCTGTGCGGCTGATGGAAACTTTAAAACACTCTCTGATTAACATGAAAGCGGAGCGACCGCTTTGATTCAACCACCAGGACGTCCTCTTAAAACAAGATAACACAAGAAAAACACTGAGTGGATAAAGATGAACAGTGACTCTCTATCAAATACAAAGAAACCCTTTACAAGAACACAGGAAGAGCTGGTTCAGACTTTTGTTTCTTATTTTTTTTATGTATTCAATTCAATGTCACAAAATAGAGAGGTTTTGATCCACAGTGTTACTGAGCCCTGTACCAAATATGATTATTGCATAATCTAAGTATTATAATCTGAGTTTTATTGTTTATAGATAAGCTACACAGTCTAAGGGGCTTATACGACACACCCCTACAAACCGTGCCCACCACCCAGACAAACCCATCATTGCCATCGTTATCTGAACAAATGTGAGGCACAATGTGGAAATAATCCACTTTATAATCAATTTTACATGAAGATGTGATGCACTTTATAAGTAAGAAGAAGTTATCCTTGCCATTATCCCCACCATAACCTTAACCTAATATTTCATAGATAGCTAATCGTTAATGTGGCATTTTCGTCCACTTCTGTGCTAAGAGAGGAGGGGGCTTATGGTGGACTGACGTGTAAGTTAAGGTGGGCGAACCCTGTAGCTAGTGTGCTGGTCATGTAGCTGCTCCAGTTGCAGTTATACCTGCTGACATCTGTCCGAAGCTAATCTGGCAAACTACTCGACCAATCACCTCCTATTTTGTATGCACATTTATGACTGTGTGCTCAAGGACCTCTCACGGTTGCAGTGATTCACAGTTGTTGATTTATGACCTGATTTATTGTTTTTATGCCTTCACTAACTGCTGACTCCTCACTGCTATTTACCAGCCATTAGGGGTCGCAAGTTTTCCAGAAATGGGCGTGGCAAAAAACAAGAAGCCTTACCGTCTGTTGCAGGCCAGATTTTGGTCTTCGTCATGGCTCAAAATGTGAAATCCTCATTAAAGTTTGGTTAGTTTGAACCAGACCATCTGCAGATAAATTCAATGTTGAATATGTTATGAAACACTGAAGTTAGGAACGATACAAAATGATTAACTCTCCATTTTTTTGGTGTCTTCACTGCTGTCTTTACTGTAAGGGAGCTGATAGGGACAACTCCACTGGGCGCACCTGGTTTTGTTTTGTTAACAGCACCTCGTCAAACCTCACCAGGAGTGTTTCAGAAGGCGAGCATTTCCCTGTCCGATTTTGTAGACTTGCAGATTTTGTTGGTTAGGTCCTTGTTCCTTGATATTTGTGCTACTATAAGTAAGTAAGAAGGCTATATAGTTTTAAAAATAAAATTCTTAAGGTCTTTTGAAATTGTGTTTATTGTAATTTCCTACTTTGTTGTGCTGCAGCCATGAGACAAGGTCAACACCAGTTATGAACGACATGGATCAAAGATATCTGGCTGTGTTTTTGTTGTTGCCAATACATCCATCCTAATAATTATAACATTTTTATATTTCACATAAAGTGCCTGTTAGCAGGAGAAATCAATCTGCTCTTTGCAATGTGCTGCAGCTCTGTCAAAAAAAGACAAGGCGCATATTTTCATGAGTTTCAGGGGCACTTCTGAAATACAATGCTGGAGTTAGAAGAATTGTCTAGAGTGGCAACCATCAGCCTGGGGGACGTGCCGCCGCCTGGGGGAGATCTGCACTTTTCTAGCTTGTGAATATTATTACTTATTGCCTTTTAAAAACACCTGCATTACAAAATTAAAGCACAGCATTTAGGGATGCAGATTCATGGTGACTGATAGATACATATTAACATTACTACCTTGTTAAATCTGCAGTGTTTCGGTTGAGATCAGCAACCTGCATGATGTTTGCCTTTCTCCCACCACTGAAAAAAAACTTCAGTTACACAAATAAACTCAACAGAAACTTGACTTTGTTCCAAACCAGAGTCCAGGCTGTAAAGTGAAGTTTTTGGAGAATCCAGAAGTCTCGGCAGCTGGATAAGTAATCAGTGAGTCACTTTTATCGATCAGTAACTCTATCAGATATATTATGTTCACCGTGTCCTGCGGGGAGTCTTATCATTCACGTTAATGGTTGTATTTGTTCCAGCTGCTCGTCTGAGGCCAAGAAACACTTGAAATATCAGGTTAGTGAGATGAAAATAGACAGACCTGTTTCTGATCCAGAACTGTGCTGAAATACTTACAGGACATAAATAAGTTGTGACAGCTCGTGATATTAACTTTAAGTGGTTCAATTCTCTGTTTTGGGCCAAAAATACAGAGGTCCAAAACTGCTACCAGACTGCAGCACAGCCCTCATCCTCTCCATCCAGCTACAACCAAAACTATTCAAACACCCCAAACTTAAGTTTGAAGCTGAATTCAATTATTGATTTGATTTAGTGAAAGAAGAACTCCAAACAAGCTGAACAACCACATTAGTAAACTTGAAATTACAGTGGAGATCCCAAAGACATCGAATCTGTCCGTGTTAATTTTGGGAAAATGCATCTAAAATTCAGCCCTGAAATATCTTGGGTTTAAAATGAGGAGATGGTGATTCCTGTCTCCTGTCCAGTACTGTCAGAACTCAACTGCTCTCTATCCGGCTACACTTTCCAATGGGGGCTGGAAAATGACGTAGGTAGTTAGCGCCTGCTAAATTATTTATCTGCAAACAGACTGTTTAGCCGGGCTCAGACTACAGGAGTTGTAAAATTTGAAATCAGGTTGCATCATGCTCATGAGAAGAAACTTCCCAGATGTTCTTCTCTCTAATCTCAAATGTGCGTACACTACAAGATTTGAAAATAATTGAGCATCACACACAAAACGGTTAGACAGATTATCATCCAGGAGGGAGCATGAATGCACCACCTTACATGGTCTCCAGGGTGTTCTCATTCTGAATTTGTCAAATAGCACAGCTTGGTCATCGATTTCAGCGTCAGCCACCAACACCAAAGCCACCTCTCGCCATGGTATGATACGCCGCTGGACAGCGTCAGTTTGAAACGCTGCCAGTAATGATGTATTAAAAGGAGCTGGAAAGTACAGGGGACAGGAGGGGCCGTGAGTGGATCAACAAAACCCAGACTTCTTGTGTTTACCAAACCATGATGTTTTTTTCTAAACCTGCTTTGTTGCACAAGAAAATAAATGCAAATACATGGTGTTTTACCTTGGATACGCAGGACTTCTATTTTTGCCGGACACCTGCCTGAGCTAATTAGTCAGTAACAATTCACGTGTAGCTTCACAAAATGACTAAGTCAGATGTGCAGGTTTAGCAGCCGTCCGTGCATGGAAAAGCAGATTTCAAACCACTGTAAAAAATTCAGTTATCGAAACAATAATCTGAAAATACACATATTGCATCTAGACAGCATGGAGATGTTGGTAATTTGTTTGTAACAATGATTGATTTGCCCCATAAGTGAAAAACTAGTGTTTAAAATTGCCATTTTTACATTGACTCCAATTGTTCACATTAGAGCAAAATTCAAAATGCTGTCAAAAATTCAGTTTCTGAGATAAATTGTGAAATTTGCCACACATCATCTACCATGACTCTAGAATTTTTTCATTTTTTTCATGAATATTGAAGATTTATTGAGCAAGAATTTGCATGTATATGTTTACAGTACCGTTTACAGTCAAACATTTTGATGCACTGTAGGCTCAATTTTTGATAAATCAAAAGTCTGAGAAACGTAGTTTGTGTAGGACAGTCTGAAGATGCTCTGTAGCAAGTTTGGTGTCAATTGAGTAAAAATAGGTTTAAGAAGTTTTACAGTTTTTGAAAAAAGTGATGAACTTCATAATTTTTAATAGGTTTAAATGTACAAATGTTTCTTCAGTATTGGGGCAGGTGTTCGATGAAAGTTGTGAAGTTGTAGCACGTATAGTTGATTTGTTATGAATTTCCAAAGTTTTGAACTTCAGACGCTTGCTTTAGCGCCACCATCAGGACTATTGGCTTGAGTTTACAGCTGAGGATATCTGGCATGAGACTGGACCTTTGTGCAAAGTTTGGTGAGTTTTCACCCATGGGAAGTATGATTTCCTCAGAAAAAGAAAGAAGAAGAATACCTAGGATAACAATAGTGTCCTTGCAGCTTAGCTGCCCGGACATTTACTGTCACTTGAGGAATGTCTATATGACACGTAAACATGCAAATGTAACATTTTCGTGATTTGCAGAAATGTTCAAAGCCAACACTTTATTCTGGCAACTGGGCTGAGAATATATTAGCAAAACTACACAAGAGCAGTTAAAGACAAAATTACAGGGCAGTAGCAACAGCAGTTAGTTTGGCAAACTGTAAAATGAACATTGATACACCTGAATAAAACAACATCCTGCCATTGATTTGATGGTGGACAGCTGAGCACTGACAGATCACAGTAATGAAACACTATGGGTTATTATTGCTCTGAATCATACAGCTGATATGATAATGATGACAAAAAACCTCTGATACCTTAGGAACACATTTTTATATTATTAAACAAAAGCAGCTGAAGTTGTTAAATTTTGTCCAAACACAAGCAGACGTTCTGAAGCCTTAAACCACACAGTCCAAAACTGACAAAATTATGATTTAAATAAGAAACTAAATTATCAAAAAAGCAGAATCCGATGCCAAGTTTTAGTACTGAACAGATTTTCATTCTCGGCTCCACTGACACATTCCTGGTCGGTATCCAAAAAGTACTGAAGTCCAATAATCACCAAATTAGTAAACTTTAAATTCCAGAAAAGATCCCAGAGATATCAAATTTGTCAGGGTGAAATGTGTCTAAAATGATACATGAGATGCTCAGGTTTAATCTCATATACATATATCTTAAGAGAAGAGCTGGAGCAACATGACATAAATGAGATATAATATTTAAATGAAAGCTTGAAGGTAATTTTCAGTGAAGTTCATTAAAAGCAGAACAGATCTGTGACCTGTGATGAGAGCAGGAAGGTCACGTTAAAGGTGATAAAATATTGAAGTGACCTCCTTTCCCCCTGTTGGAGCTGCGACTGAGCCGAGGAATTTTCCGGGTTATAATTCCATTTGGCAGATCTGATTACAACCTGGACCGTTTCCACAAAAACCCACCAAAGATGGACCCGGCGAGTCAAAGCCGCTGCAGTCGCTCTGATTGAATTCCAGCATTTTCTTTCCCCTCCAGAGAAGCCAAAGTTTGATCTTTACTAATTGATATATCCCGGCTCCGCACATGAATCTCACAGAGCTCATACCTTGGGCCAATTTAGCTGTTCCACTGGCTGAGTTTTAATTGAGTCCACATTAAAATTTACTTATAAAATAATAATGGGCTCCCATGCAAATGAGCCCATCCCGATATTGCTGCGGCTGCATTTGCATATCCACAAGCAGTCTGGGAGTTCAGAAATCAATATAGATGATTAATAATATATGGGCTACAGGAATAATTAAATTCATTTGATGCAAGGACTCAGTCAGCCTTGGCAAACCAAAGGTGCAATTTTGCCACAATCTAATTTAATACAAGTTGCCTGGATTGCAGTTTCAATTACAAGGATTGAAATAATAATAATGTGTGTTAAAGAAAAATTACACTTTCAAATATATGTTATTTCATTTCATTTCATCGAATGCATTACGGGATGAATCCCTCTTTCTTCACACATTAACATATTGCACCAAATTGCTAAATTAAACTGCTCTTTAATTTATTGCAGAGGCATTAAAATATACAGCCCGTCACTGCTCAAACAGGCCAGACTTTAACGTGTTTACTCAGTTTAAAGATGCAATACGTCAAATGTGGACGTGTGAAGCTGTAAAGCGTTTGTGCATTTGTTAAAATAAAGTGTTAAATGATAAAAATCCAGCTGTGGTTTGGTGGAAAAGACATTAATCTCTGTGAAAGAATAAAAAACAGAGAAACATTGGAGAGACTTTGTGATAATTACTCGCTGAACTGGATCCCAAAATAATGTTATCACACTGACGGCTGTAATTACAGAGAATATAAAGATACAGGCTGTTATTACAGCAAATAAATATATTCATTCAGACCCTGGGGTGTGTGTAAGGCTCTAAACTTTGTGTTGGAGGTTAAAGTGCAGCACTGTTCGGCCTCTGGGCGCTGATGGAGATCACGTGGAGTTCATGTCATAGATGAGTCTGATTCAAGCAAATGAACCTTCTTTAGATGATCTGTGAATTCATGATTATCATTACTCTGTGTATTATCTGGTTAATAATCTTAAACATTAATGTATCCACACCGGGCACAAATAAAACATTTGCTAATACACAACTGGTTTTCACGTTTGTTGGTCTGGAAGAGTGGTCTAAAACTTTGCAGGCATCTACCATTGCAGCTCGGCCAAGGAAGACATTAATGTTTACAACTCGTGCTGTCACGAGCACAAGCGTAGATGTCCGCTGCTGTGAAGACCCTCATCTTATGAACAAGGTGGCTCTGTTGCTGGTTCTGTTCTAGCTGTGTTGCAGGAGCTGAAAGGACGGTCTTCAGCTGAGTAAGCCACACCTGCACAACACGTCCCTACACAGTGTGCCCACCATTGGTACAGGACAAACACACCAACGTGACAGTTACATGAACGCTGCTACAATAGACAACAACAAAAGTAAAGGTGGTGAAAATGCATGCAAATGGGAGGTATGGTGCCGACTTTCACCCAGGAGGCCCATGTTTGATTACCATGAGGTTGTAAACCCAACCACGTGTGTGTTGTTGAAGATAAAAAAAAGTTCACGGTGGTGTACTGACATAGTGCTTTTATTTTGAAAGAGACTGTATGCAAACTGTACATTTCCAGTGAAAATGGAAGTGTATTTTGAAAACAGACAATGCATGTAACAGGTGTTCTAGAACATCAACAGCCAACACACCCAGGGTACCTTGGACGTCATAGCTCTTCATGGAAATGGAAAGTACATGACCAAACATCGATATGTGACGAGGTCGGAGTGAGACCTTAAACACCTCTCTTAACAGTTAGCTAATCACTAACGTAGCACTCTCATCAGGACCTTCGCTTTTGGGCCAAGAAGTGATTGCTTGTTTTGGTGTTGATGGACAGAGACTGTGATTTCACACTAGGCGCGAATAAAACAAGTTGCACAAGTGAATTACATGTAAAGTCAATGTAAAGATACGATTAAATGCAAATTCCCATCAGGCGGGGCAAAGGACGTGGCGTGAATGACGCAAATTAAGCAGCGTAAATAAAGCAAGTAGCATGATTTCATGTTGTGCGCTTATACATGCGAGTTGAAAAATCGGAACTTCAACGATTGAGCTGCATCGTGATAGCCAGTCAGCAGTGAGATCCTCCAGGGACCAATGATGGCGAGCACGTACAGGGAGACGTTCATATGTCGATTTAGTGATTTCACACACGTATAAAGCATTCTAGTGTTCAAACGCAAAAATTCACAGTGAAGACATTACACTTTGCTGCGTGTGGTGATACAGTTGGTAGCATAAAGAAAATAGTACGTTTCTAAAACTCCTTTTCACAGTGTCTGTGGATTATCTTGAGTAACCGGGTCATGATTTCTGGACAGAGACATTGTTGGTGAGTGTTTGAGTGTATTTTTTAAGCACTTTGAGCACCAGTGCCATCTAGTTTTATTATACTGGAGAGAAGGCAGACATCTACGGTCAATATCTCCAACACTCTGCAACTCACACCCAAACTCTCAATTGATAAATAGGTACAGGTAAGGGAGTGAACTGCCTTTTAAGATTTTGAATGATTGATTAATTCAGCTGTTCCTAAAGATTCTCCAACAAGAAAAAAAGCAACCAAAATTTATTTTGACCAAGACAATGAGCCAATAATCAGAAAATAAGAGCACAGATTTTAATTCTTTAATATATTCTGCCCACACACACTGTGCCTGTGTCTCCAGCAGCGAGTCTCAGCTGCCTGTTTGTTAAAAACCTTCTGGACATAAAGTGGACTGATGTGACGCAGCAGGTTTGACCTTTAAATCAAACCACTGAACCGCTTCAGAAACAAACACCACCCTCGTGTTTCCTCCCGGTGTCACCTGACACCTCTGACACCACCTGTGAGTCACATGACGCTGCCCCTCATTAACATTCAGCTCACATCACAAACGTTCATCTGGAGCTCGCTGGAGTTCGGGGGAGTCTTGGGCCGCGGAGGAGATGAGATTATGGGCATTACGTTCTTGACATCCTGTTACGTCGCAGGCATTGCCAAGGCGATGTCAACAATGCCCAGAATCCACTGCTGCCCTGTAATGAATGCACTCCAATATGTAATGACTGAGTAATCACATTATTTGCAGTCTCGACTTTATTCTGACGGAGCGGCCGCCCGCATCTGTGCTCCGTCAGTAATTGCCAGGCCGGGGCGGCAAGCGCGAGCAACATTTGCATCCTGCACTGGGGAGTTGCATTGCAAATGATTATGCTGAATTGTTTTTGCAACAGGAATGTCCAATCCAATAAAGTTAATGATCTCGAAAGACATGGAGGGGAGAAGAGGAGGAGGGAGGAAACTAAATCGATTAAAATGCAGATGTTCGCCATCCGACGGAGGCCATGATGGTGGCGTTGTGTCGATGTAATTAAGCCTCTCTTTTTTTTTACTTTTCAGGAACTCCTTCAGTTCCTCGTTCAGCTTCATATTCGTCATGTTGTGTTTTCTTTAAGACGCATGGAAACACATAATCCTGCAGGTTGTTTTCTCGTCTGACGAGAAGCATCTTTATCAACACTTCACAGATAACTAACTAACTAGTTTAACTAATTTACTGTAATGTCTGTATCACAGTTTTAACATTACATGGATAATTATTTCAACAGTCCAACAAAATCACAAATAACAAATGTGCACTGTAAAATATTTGACTGTACATTTACAGTAAATAACTGGCTACTAGTTGCATCACGTCAACTTAACTGTAACCCCACAGTTAAGGCCCATTACATTACTGATATATAACAGTATGTTCCTGTAAAATTATTGTATTTAACTGTAACTTCAAGTTCATGTACATTTGATTACTGTGATTTAGCAGTATGCTCCTGTAGAACTACTGTATTTCACTGTAATCTCACAGTTAAACTCGATATTATTGTGATTTAGCAGTGTACTTCTATAAGATGGTGATATTTACCTGCATGAGTTTTACAATAAAATTCTTAATTTGGTTAAATATCCTCCAGAGACCCTGTTTTTTTTCTCATATGAGGACGTTGTATTTTGGGTTTACTTGACCTTATACTTCATTCTACTTAACTTAGACCTGTCGTCCTCAGTCGTGGACACTTCTTTACACCATCTAGCTGTGTGAAGTCTGAAAGACATTTAACAAGTCAAATTGTTCTCATTCAGAAGTCGTCAAGTACTGCCACGAAAAACAGGCATCCTTTCGCAGTGGTATGTCACACCACCGTACGCCGTCAGTTTGAGATGCCACTGCACAACAAAATAATTTAAGGAGCTGGAAAGTCCCTATAGGGCGGGAGGGTTTGTAGATGGGTCCAGCAACACCAGACTTTCACCAAAGAGGCCAGTGTTTGCTTCCCAAATGAATGTTGACCCAAACCATGATGTGTTTTTCTAACCCTAACCACAAGCAATCCAGTCTCACTCCGAAAGTTGTCTAAAACCAGCACTTGGTCAGTGACTTCCTGAATCAGACACCAATGAAAAGCTGTTCTGTTATGTCGGCATGACAACTGCCCAGTCACCATTAATGTTTATCAATGCCCAGTTGCATCAAGGGGAAACAGGTGGCACAGCAGCAAAAGTTAAGGCAGCAGAAGTCAGAGTAGGGCGGTTGGGAGGGGTGGATGGGTCCAACAACCAATGACTTTCACCAGGAAGGTTTCACTTCCTGTAAGACTGTAAAGCCAAACTCTGTTCGTTTTTTTTGCTAAACCCAACTACGTGCTTGTTGGTGAAGGAGGAAAACGTCAATCTGTTTCAACATAGTGCTTTTATTTTGAAAGAGACTGTATACAAAATGTACATTTCCTGTGAAAACGGAAGCGCATTTTAAAAACAGACAATGCATGTAACAGGCTGAAGTTGACACGGCGTCCCAGCACGTCAACAACCAACACACCCAGGGTACCTTGGACGTCATATGTGGACGTGGAAAGCCCATGACCAAACGTGGACATGTGACGAGGTCACAGTGAGGATGTGTTGGCAGTGGAGAAGCAAAGAAATGTGTTCATGACAACGGAACATTTTTCACACAGTTTTACTCTTGAAATACAAACAGGTTTGACATAAAAGAAACGATCCTTGTTTTAGTATCGATCCTCTTGATGCTACAATCGATCTTCAAAATGAAAACGTATCGATATTTTGGTATCGATCCACCGACCCCTGATCCCGGGCCTTGTTGATAAGGCCACTGACTCAGGGACTATGGCAAAACACTGACTTAACAAACAAAACAAGACAAAACAACAAACACCAACAAGCTGTGGCGGCCATGAGCAGCGCCATACTTGTGTTTCTAAAGATTTACGCCTTCAGGAGGAACCCATGGGCTCCGAGCTGAGAGTCACGGACAGAAAAATGACACGACATGAGGAGAAATACAGAATAACACCAGCTTTAATTGGGAGAAAAACATATTCAGTTCTTGCAGCAATAAAAACAACAAACGGTGCAAAAATCAAACACATTAACAGCTGAATATTCCATGAAACTGGAATCAGTTTGTATAAAATTACATTTTACGTCTCATACATCACCATAACACACAGCCTGTGTGCCATGAACACACACACACACACACACAGAGCCACCATAAAGTGGACTTTTTTTGTTTTCACATGTAATTAGCCGGCCTGCGTGATTACCAGGTAAAACAAATTATGTGTTTTGTTGGCAGCAGATAAATCTGGTCTCAACTCGCCGTAATGACCCGTGTAATTTTTAAGCAGCGCCTACATCGCAGCTCTTTTAACACGTATCATTAGTGGGGTTGTATATTAGATATACATTCTGTGGCTTAATTTGGTCTCCCAGGAGCACTTGTAATGATGCAGCTGCCGGGTACAGGACACCTTTAATTTATTTATTTTAAATGTTGAGAGTAATTGAGTTCTTGAGAGATGTGAGGCGAGCCTGCTGCTGCCGCTGCTGCTGCTGCTGCTGCTGCTGCTGGTGGGGCTTCTTCTGAAAAATGCATTAATTCAACACCGCAATCTGTTGAGAAAATTAATACGAGGGGAAGCTTCTAATGGGGAGAGAAGAAGAGGAAAAAATAAAAAGCAGCAGGCAGGAGTTTCTCCTCTAAACTCGGCCTCCACGACAACGAGGCGAGACTCCGGAGGAGTTATTTATCTCCCTCTGAAGGGTTATTTATTACAGACAATCAGAGCGGCCTCGCAGCGACGCGGCAGCTGCAGGTGATGATAGAAATCATTTGTTCTGCAGATCTCATAACACACGTCAGAACGGTTCCTCAATAACAAAACGGTCAATAATGAAGACGACGAAGGTGGCAGGTGGCGGAGAGCGTGGGCCGTCCTCTCTGATGATGATGATGATGATGATGTCAGGGGAGACATCATCGCCGTCTCACCTGTAAACCTTTAAATGGAGCTTTAACGTCTGGTAGCATCGCTCTTTCACTTCTCTTTAGCTGTTTAACTGATCCGGGAGCAGCAGATCGAGTCTGAAAACACACACTCAGTACAGTGTGTGTGTGTGTGTGTGTGTGTGTGTGTGTGTGTGTGTGTGTGTGTGTGTGTGTGTGTGTGTGTGTGTGTGTGTGTGTGTGTGTGAGCAGGTGTTGGTTAAAAATAGACATGAAACAGATGCTGAATGTGGAACATAAAAGACGGAGACGTTGATATAAAGTATCAGCAGCTTGAAGTCTGTCAGGATTCATTTTCCTCTGTTGAAAGATGAAACATTCAGAGTTATAAAGTCCATCTCCTCCTGTTACATGTTATGTAATTAGAAAGTGTGTGTGTGTGGGTGTGTGTGTGTGGGTGTGTGTTGTGTGGCTGTCACATCATTGTGCAAGACAAAGTTTGTTGTTTTATACAATCAAACAGAGAGGAACTGTACTCAAGGCACTGTAACATGTTTATAATGAGGAGTACTTGATTACAAACAAGAGTGTGTGTCAACCACAAACACACTGCTCTTTATCAGTTTATTATGAATGCTATAAAAACACGTGCTTTAAATTTAAGTTTGCCCTTTTTTGTCAGAAATCTCTTCATTTTAACTCAAACCATTCTCTTTTTCGTAAAGCTAACCATGAAAGGACTTTCTGGCAGAAAACCCTGAAGGCAGGGGCGTAAATACAGACAGTGTGGTGGAGGGGCCCCATTGCCACCTGGAAATATGCCCGTGTTCAGAGAAGAACTGACGTGAAATCAAAAATCGGGGGTTTTCTTATTTATGCACTCAAAAAGGTGAACCCATCTCATTCATGGTTTTCTGTTTGTGTAAAATAGTATCAATCTATAATAAAATTATTTTACATAAACTATTAAAAAAACATAACTATAAGAAAACTGGTTTCCAGCTTCCTCGACTCAGACACCTGACACACTTCAGTCAAGCAACTCATTTCAGGTTTGGTGGTGAAACAAGAAGTGCCGCACACACCAGCTGAGCGCAGCACACACTGGATGTGTCATACAGGCTGAAGAAGAAGGCACAGAGTACGTTAGCTCTGATCTGCAGATCAGGAAATGGGACTAGGATGTAATGGCTAACCACAAGTTGCAGCGAATAGAAGAATACAAGTCCTTTATTGTCACTGTACCAGTACAATGACAATTGCTAAAAGCTACAGCTGTGCACAGTGCAGGTTAGAATGTACAAACAAGTGACAACCCAGAAAAATACCTCAATCACTTCACCAATAAGTGAAAATAAAATAATGATCAATAATAAGAGGCAGATGTTGTTATTGTACTCGATGTGTGTAATGTCCCTTGAACTGGAAAAGAAGATCAGGACAGTTTTTGAGGTAGAGGAACGAGAAGCCTTTTCCATTTCCCAGTTAGTACATCCTCACTTCCTCCCCGTGTCTCCTCAGCTCGTCTGTGCTCGTCTTAGTCCCGCCCAGGGGAGATGCAGAAGAGTTGATGAAGAGACACAAGGAAAGAGGATTCAAGGCAACAGGCATTTAACAAAATGGGACATCCTTGCTGAGGATCCGCCATTTTAAAGAGACGTCAATTGAATATGACGTTGGGCACAGGTGCATCAGCCTATTAATGTATTTTATGATCTCTGTCAGATGAGCACAATATTTACTTTTAATTAATTTTCCTATATTTCCTTTTTTTTCTAACTCTACATCAGGTGCTGAAAAGACTTCTGCAAAGGATGTGCATCCTCGCTCAGAGCTTCTCTGGCAACGTCCAGGGCTGGGACATCCTTCAAGATGGAGCACTAAGATCGATTTCCAGGTCACAAGTCGGAGGATCAAGGACACAAGGAGATGAGGAGGCACAGAACCTGGAAATGAGAAAGGCCCCAATGCACAAACCCACTGTGTCCCGACAGTCAAGTCAGCTGACTGGTTGACACACGTGTCACAACACAGGTCAGAGGGTGTGTTTACAATGTAAATGAAGAAAAACAAAAAATAGAATCAACAGATCTTCGGCCTGTGACCTTTGAATTTAATTTTAAACATCCTCAGAACCTGCACCCAAAATGTGCAGAAAAAGACTTCTGTAGTGAAAAACAGATCAGCTGGAACATTTCTGATATGGAGACAAAAATGCTGCATGTTGACGTCCTAAAGATCAGCAGCTGAAGAAGGTCAATATTCTCTGTCAATACATTTAGTTTCAGCCAAAATCAGACATTGAGAATAAATTTCTTTGACTACATAAAAACAGTTTTATAGTTAAAGTTTAAAAAGTCCAATTCTAGTTTTTTCATTTCCAAAGATTCAGACTTTGTCCTCAGCTCTCAGCAGCGCAGCATCACGTCAGCCCGCCGTCGGAGCCGTCCACCGTCACCGCAACACAGACGTCCTGACCCGCGGCGCTGCAGCCTGTTTCAGGGCTGAAGCCTCTCCACGCCGCCGCCCGACCACAGCGAGAGGGGAGGGCCGGGGTGAGGGAAAGGAGGAGAAGGAGGAGGAGGGTAGGATGCTTCCTCTCTCTCTGCCTGGCTGCTTGTTGGCTGGTCGGGGTCCTCGGGGACCGGGCTTTGGACGGAGGCCCAGATCAATGTGACCTAAATTCAAATGCGAATTAGAGGCTGTCAGTAGGAGAGGACACTCTGTAAATGAGCTCAGACAGTGCGAGGTCCCCGGAGGATGTGGGAACCGGGGCCCCATGTCCGTTGGAGATCTTTAATGAGTTCCAAATGGATATCCAGGACCCGGGCCCCGGCTCCACGCCCTCCTGTAGGCCTGCAGCCAACTGAAGCCGGGATCAGGGAGTGAAGGTGCTGCGTGGGGGCCCGGGGCCCTGAGCCTGGCACCCTGGGAACCCGCAGAGGAAAGTCAAATGGTGCAAACATGTCGGCGTCCAAATGATTAAAATTCTTCAGCAACATTTGTGAGATCAGGAGACGTGCAGCTCTGACGGGAAAGACTTGTGAGAGGAAATGGAGACTGTGAACTGCTGCTGACACGACTGCTACACACACTGTGACTGCTTTCTCTATTATTTCATAATATCCTTCTCTATGAGATTATCTTAAACTGGTCCTGAAAAGAAACTCTTCAAACAAGTCAAACTGACTTTATATTTGATTTGCATTAAACTGCTGTACTGATTCAGGCTGAACTACTGATAGATCTGTAGTTGTATGACGTCCAGTTTGAGGTCACAAACATGGGCAGATTATGAGACAATGGGCTCCTGGCACAGAGCTGCAGAAGGCCCCACCACCTCTTCTTCACAGGAGCAGGATACACAGAGTTTTGCTTTGCCGTGATTTTGCTTACAGACATTTTGTTGAAGCTTGGCTGGGCTCAGCCTTAGAGATAGGGTAAGGAGGTCAGACATCTGGAGGGAGCTCAGAGTAGAGCCGCTGCTCTTCACGTCGAAAGGGGTTAGTTGAGGTGGTTCAGGCATCTGATCAGGATGCCCCCTGGGCGCCACTGGTAGGAGGCTCTGGGGCCGACCCAGAACATGCTGGAGGGATTATATATCTCATCTGGCCTGGGAACACCTCGGGCTCCCCAGGAGGAGCTGGAAAGCGGTGCTGGAGAGAGGGACGTCTGGAATACTTTGCGACCTAGCTTCAGATATGGGATGGAGGATGGATGGACATCCTTGTAGTTGTTTTGCCCATTTTTGTAGTTATCCTGTGTCTCTTTGTGCTCATTTTGAGTCTCTTCCTGGTTGGCACGTGGTAATTTCAGTGACATTTTGCATGTGAGCCGGGGGCTCCTGGGCCTGTGCCCAGTAAGCCCGTAGTTATCTATGCATGGTCACAACATCCCATTAAAAATCTGGTCAATCAATGACCTGTTTGTCAGGTGATGGTTGGATTTCTGGTCAAATACTTCAGTCATCTGGGG
Organism: Epinephelus awoara; assembly: GCA_035609425.1. NCBI lineage: Eukaryota > Metazoa > Chordata > Actinopteri > Perciformes > Serranidae > Epinephelus > Epinephelus awoara. The sequence goes on from CM069299.1 coordinate 40,175,141, forward strand.
TGCCCACTAGCTCACATGGTAGAGCAGTTGCCCCATGCACAAAGGCTGTGTTCTTACTGCAGTGGCCGCAGGTTCGATTCCATCTCACAGCACTTTGCTGCATATCATCAAACTCAAGCTGTGCAGATGTGTTTCTGCTGTTTTTTCGGAGGTCGTCAGCTGACTAAAATCAGATTATCCGACAGGCTTTGAACTTGTTGAGTGTGAAAACTCTTTGCTCTGCTGTGATGTGGATTCTGAATTGGATGATGAGTTATTTTTATGAAGCAGTATCTCAGGAGTGACGACCATATTGGACGATTCTGCAGCAAATGATTTACGTTTAGTATCAGGGTCACTGGGGGAAGTAGTGTTTGATTGATTTTTTTGATACATCAAATACAGTATTTAATACATTAAATAATATCCAGTACACAGATGTGCATACAGTACTAACATTCAGCAGGATATCACAGTAAAGCCACCTGTCTTATTTCCCTCTCGTGACTGACAGATTGCTCTTCTCAAAGTCAAGGAAGGATCTTGTAATGGCTGAATTTCAAGGAGGCTACATCATCAAATCCTGCCAAGGACTGTTCCAATGTCAAGGATCCTTGAAATTCTACTGAGGATTCCTTCAGAGGATTTTCAAGGATGCATGTGTGTGTCTAATGTTTGTTCATTTAATGCGAGGAAGGAGTCTTGACCAGCATCTGTAGGACCTGACTTGGAGGGACATGTCCTACCAGGGAAGCATCCTTTACTTTGAGAAGCACTGACCGTCCGTGGCCCCTCCCACATCGTTGATAGATTGGCATCACCTGCTTGAGGCCTTTATAAGCTTGGCTGTTTCTTGTGTTTAGTTAAAGCCTTGGTCACACCCAGCACCCTCACTACACCACTGACTGCTGACTTAACACATGAAAGGTTTGTTGTTGAGTTTAAATGGCCGCTGAGTTGACTTTCCTTCTCTGTTATCCTCTTTAACAAGCTGAGTATAACAATGAAAATGCTACGATATTCCATATTTGAACTAATTCACCTAAAAAGATAAATATATACATCAATGTTAAACAGTCATAAATGACAAATATGCAAATTCAGTGTTTCCTTTAGAGAAGTGGACTGAGAGAGTTTGGAGGTTGGGGTAGTGGAAAAAGACATTTTTAATAATTGTAAACATGTTATTAAATCTAAATCAGCAGCCTATAAGATCAATTTAATTTGGTCTGTAACAACAAGTTTATCTACATTGTGCTGAGCTGTCAATTAAATTATCAGTGCACTGACAAACTTCCAATTTCTGATTCATCTCCAAAGATATTTTTTTAGATTTATCTTGGATTTGGACTCACTCCTGGAGCCGGCATCAAGTGGTCATTCAAGGAACTGCAGGTTTTCAATTCTGCCCTGCCTTCATTTTACATGTGCAAAGGTCGTCATTTACTTTCAACAATAAAGGTCTTGACATTACTTTTACGAAAAAAAAAAATATTTTTTTAATTATGATACAGGTCATGTCCAGGTCCTTACCACCTAAACCACCACACCTGGACACGACTTTAAATATGATTTCATTTTGACTTGAAGAAAGGAAAACTGGTAGATGGATTGGGATTGGACGCAAACTTTCAGGACTTCAGATTCTGAGTCAGGCCACAGATCTTGTGCCTCAGGGTCAGACACCCCGGTTGCTCTCGAAAGGTTGTCGAAAACTGGCGCTTGGTCAGTGGCTTACGGCATCAGACACAGATGAAAAAAGCCATCCTTTCACGTTGGTATGATGTGGCTAGTCGTTGTTATTGGTTGACAGTGCCCGGAGGTGGTGGGACAACAATGAAAGTTAAGGCGACGAAAATCCAAGTAGGGCAGGCAGGAGGGGAGGTGGATGGGTCTTGAAAATCAGACACAGAAAGTACTACCTGGGAATCAGCTTTCACCCAGCAGGTACCCTCACAGTCCACCTCTCTACATAAAGGACACATTACTTCCTGCAGTGACACTGAACAGTTGGTTTCTGGAGGTAAATTATGACCTGCAGAATCGTCTAGTAAGAATTCAATTACTACATTTCAGGGCTGGAGGAGGTTGGTGGAAAACATCTGAGTCAGCAGCTACATTTTGTACCTGTTTTTGTGTCACTGGCAGCTCGAGGTCATGACGTCCTGTGTGCTGTCAGAAGTGAGTGTGAACCCAAACTGTGCCCCGTGAACGAGCTGCTTGTGACCTTTTGTTTACAAGTCTCAGTCGGCTCGTAATGAATCAGAGTGAACAAACTTCTCCTCTGGTTCAGACCAGAGAGAAACAGCTGGAGGAAGTGAAGCTGAGGTCACGACTTCCACCTGTAAAATAAGATGGAGCACAGCGTCCTCTCATCCCGCCCCCCGGCGTCCGCACCTCCCTCCTCTTCGTGTTTGAGTATCCCGGGCAGGTTTAACAGGGTGAGGGTGTTCAATGTTGTCCACCTCCTCCCCCCTCCCCCCTGTGGAGCTGCAGTACAGCGGGGTGAGGGGGGAGGGGCTGCAGTAATTAGCATGCTGATTCTGCATGTAATCAGATCACCCTGGCATGCTCGCCGGCCGCCTTCTATACATCAGGCCGAGCGTCGGCGTGGGACTGCAGCAGCTTCTGATTGTCTTCAACGCAGCATATGCTAATTGTTGATTGTCTCCAATATTATATGCTAATTGTTAGGAATTAGCATAATTCATTAACATTTGGGCCCTAATTACACAATGAAAAAAGACTGAAAAACACTCGGCTGTGCTCTGACTTCCTAATGTGTGATGCGATTAATGCCGTGCTCATTTGCATCCGGAGAAGGAGACTGAAATATTAAAAGTGTTGTTCAGAGAAAATCGTGATTAGTCCCTAATCAAATGTTGTTTCTGCCGTTTTAAAAGGTGTAACAGTGTCGGCCCTCAGGTGAGAGGAAGCAGCCTTTCTTCACTCTCACAAACACACTGAGACTTCCCCGACATGCAAATGAGCCGCAGATCAAAATCTGCAATTAGCTGGAACGCTTCTTTTTGGAGGAGATTTAGAGAAACAAATGAATGTAGATCGTCCTCAGCGTTTGAGTCGTCGTTGTGGATTCTCTTTGATGTCTGCGGTTTATCTCGTATTAATGAGACGCTCAAACAAAAAGAAACAACCAAATTGCTTTGATTTCATCATAATTGTAGTCGTGGGCCTGTTCACATCATTTAGCTGCCAGCGGCGGCTGCAGCGCCGCGCAACCCGCAGCAATCTGAGCCGACAGGAAAACATACACTAATACTGTATTATAAACACCATGACAGAGAAATACTCATGTACAGGTCTGAAGATAAAGAAGTAAAATAGGTTAACCCCATATAGTCAGGTACTCAAAGGAGGCTTCAGTTTGACTGAAAGATGTTTGTGTTTTCAGGTCAGGAGAGGAAAGAGAAGAAAATAACTCAGGAGAGGAAGAGGAATGAAGACGGGAAGAAAAGAAAGGAGGAAGAACGACAGAAAAAATAACATTTAAGGGTTAAAAGAATAAAGTAAAAGAGAACGAAACTAAGAAGTAGGGAGGAAAAGAAGAGTAGAAAAGAGAAGGAAGGAAACAAGTAAGGAAGGAGTTAGTCCAAAAACTGTGAAAGGAAACAAATAAATAAATGATAAGAAAATCTTTTATTTGCAAAATAATTTCTGAAGCACAAAGTGCTGTCCAGAGGCAAAAAAAATACAAGTGAAACTCTGACATTTAAAACTTTATTTCTCTCACTGTAAACTGGAAAAAGTAAAAATGACTTTTTAAAAAATATATTTAGTTTAGTTTCACTGTCTCCAGATCCTCCAGGTCCTAACACACCAAGCTGACCATCAGCTGTTGGTCAACGTCGGGCCGTCGGTTAGCATCTGTCGCCCTAGTTTTTGCGGTGTGTCCCAAACTGTTAGAAGTCGGCCCTTCTCGCCTTTTTTTTTTTTTTTCAGTTGATTCAGCACGTTGACTCATAAGCAGAGCCGATCAGCTGACACTGGGTGAGAGGCGGGGTTCACCCTGCACAGGTCACCAGACTATCACAGGGCTGACACATAGAGACAGACAACCATTCACACTCACATTCACACCTACGGACAATTTAGAGTCACCAGTTAACCTGCATGTCTTTGGACTGTGGGAGGAAACTGGAGCACCTGGAGGAAACCCACGCTGACGCGGGGAGAACATGCAGACTCCACACAGACTCCTGGTTCGAACCCCCCACTCTGGGTTTGAACCAGTAACCCTCTTGCTTCAAGGCAATACTAACCACTGCACCACTATGCCGCCCATCTGTAAACCGTCCTGTTGGTCTTCCAGCTTGATGATATACAGACAACTGCCCGCCTGGTGGTTTTGAGTTATTTCCTCTCTCGCAGGTGCAGAACAAACGTGCTAGCTGACTGTCAGCTGTTGTCTTTGCATTATGTTCAGTGCAACTTTTTCGCCAAGACACAGCAACATAATGCAACCATAGACTGAAATAATAGACTATAATAGGCTGGAGGTTGCCACATGGGGGCAACAACCGGCGCTTGTTGCCACAAGTTCTTTCATGTCTGTTTGGTGCGTCTGGGCCTTAAAGTGTTGTTTTCAAGTGACAAGAATAGGAATTTAAAATACATATTTTGCAGCAAAAATTTAATATTTTCCCCCGAGACGTAGAAAAAGTCAAACCATGTAACTGAAGAAGACTGAATCCCTGTGTGTAATCCGAACGTCTCTGAAGATTCGAGCTCCGCGTGTTGGTTCATGACAAACACCAGGACTCTGTGAGTGACACATGACGGATGCCAGTCTGTCAGACAGCAGGGTGAAGCTCAGAGTTCAGGTTTCTCCTGTTAACAGCAGCGGGGGCCAGCCGAGGCCGGGGCCGGGCTCTCAGGGCCACACATCAGGGGACGGGGGCAGGGGGGCTGCATGTGAACGTGGAGGGAGGGTTAACTCGGAGGTAATTGAAGCGAGGCTTTTGTAAGAATCTGCTTCCAATCCACAGGAGAGAGGGCAAAGAGGGGAAGAATGAGAGTTTTAATGAATGGAGACCGTCATTAAAATGATAACTATTTCCTCTGAGATCACTTCCAATTTAAATGTGGGGGGAAAAGAGAAAAGGCGTAATTGAAAGATCTTTTTTTTCTTCTTCTTCTGCCATTCAAACTGTAAATTTGAATCTCGGGGAGAAGAGGGAGATTGTTTGTAGCTATAGCTCACTAGTTCCAATTACTCCTCTTTCTGCTGCACTTAAAGCCACGAGGGAGCGCAGAGACTCGTACGTTTTAACCCCTCAGCCCAAAAACTGACGAGCAGCCGTGTTTTCTTTGGATCAGCAGCGGTCAAAGGGAACAGATTCGTATCAGATAGTTTGGAAATAGATTGAAACAGACGTGAGGAATGACTTAATTGATAAACAATGAGGCTGACAGGGTTTTTTCAGATTGGCTCATATTAACGGAACAGCTGCACATACACTCATATCTCAGGTCCTGACAGTAATTCATCAGCAGGATGGCTGCAGATGTTGGTTTTTATCTGCAGCGGGATTCTCTGTGCTGTGGCTCTTTTTGCCTTCAGGTTGCACAGAATGATACACACCTTTTAAAACCAACCTCTTTCCTGTTTGGACCAGTTATACAAATTCTGTAATTAAAGCATGGGGAACCAACAACGCCCTAGAAGTAATTAAATGAAATGTGACTTTATATTCACTTTGTTTGCTCTACAATAGGGCTGCGTTAGGCGACCAGAAAGGTCATTAGTCGCCAAGATGTCATTGGTCGCTTAATCGCAAGAAGACAAAAAAGAAAGTGAAACTGTATCAGGAGCTGCACCTTGTCAAAATAAATCCAAACCTATATAACTGGACCATGTGGGACTTTAATGTGAAAGGACAGTCACAGGAAGTGGATAGAGGATATCTTTTCATAAAACTAGGCTGACTTTGCAGTAGAAAAACATAAATACTTTTAATACCACTGAAATTGGTGCTACATCCATCTCGCACCAGACGTCAGTGTGACATTTGACAGACGTTGAACCCTCACATTGGACAGCTGTTAAATTTTGTTTGAAACGGAAATCAGGCTACCAATATTTAAGATGTCTAAAGACGTTGTAAGTTCACATTGTGTGGGCATTAACATAATGACGTTTAGCAAACACTGGGTTTTGTTCAGGTTACCTTATAATTGTTGTTAGTCTACATTAAAACCCTCTAGAGTCCACAGCCGCGCCGGAGCGTCAAAATCACATGACCGATTTAAGACGACATAGCAGCAACATGCCTCGCTGAGTCTGCATTTCAATTTGTGTGGAAAGTGCAAACTTCAAACTTTGTACCACTTTTTAAATTGTGTTGATAGGCCATATAAAACCGGACTCATGATAAATAATAAACACCATGATTTTCCTTAATATTGTTGTCACGTTTGATGCGCGTTAGGTTTAGGAAGGAACGGTAAAAACGGGTCATTCGGCCTGATGAAAGTGCTGAAAGCAACAACAGCAAAAAAAACAACAACCAACACCCCCTTTCCTATTGGTGGAAAAATGCGCCACTTCAACCAACCACAAAATTGTATGGCAACACACAGCATTTGTTGCTGGGGGACAGGGGAAAGTTGTCGGAGTGACGGCAGCGAGAGAGACAGTGATAACAATCTCGATCATAGAGTTGGGATTTGTGATATTTAGTGTGTTTGGAGTGCATAGTTAGTGTGTGGTGTAGCGTGTTTTGGAAGAGGAGAGAGGAAAATGAGCCTCCGGCGACCGCACTGAGTGGTACTCGGCGGTCCACACAGAGGAGTGGGGGAGCAGACGGTGTGGCACGCCCACCAGGTCCAGATCCCCGCTGGCTCAGGCAGCAGAGCCACGCCTCAGCTCTGAGCCCTGGAAGACAAAGGATGCTGCTCCAGGTGGACAACGGGAGGAGTGGAAAAATCAAACTTTTCCTACTCAGATTTTATGTTTTTTGTGTGATTTTAGGTCCAGTGTGTTAATACAGTTTGTCAAAATGACAAGATGACTGTAAAGTCACACAGGTGAGGTTGTGCTGAAAAGAATGATACCAAACAAGGCAAAGTAAACAGTTTTTTAAGGTGAAATTCAAAGGTAAAATCAAAAAAGGTCAAAAACGGCCAATAATCCCCTCGACCCCAGAGGGTTGGATGATGTTGGCATGAATTGTTTGGACAACGTTGGATTTTACTTAACAACTTAAAACCAACAAAGTGTCAGCATCATCAGTCGTCAGCATTCTACATCAAATTGACGTCCTAACATTAAACTTGGGTCACCCGATATCACAACCTAAATTAAACCTAATCTCAACGTGTGACAATGTCAGTGGCCAGCTGGGATGACCAGAGAAGACAGAAGAAACGGGCTGTGGATTTGCTTTAGCTTGAGAGGCAGAAAATCTACAGCTGCCAGAATGCACTCTGCTCTGCACAACACCAATAAACACTCCTGCTGGTGGGTGACGTAATGCAAGCATGTCTGCAGGAGACAATATGGCAGCCGGCTGCTAAAAAACATTCTCGAATTACAGATAATCAGTAAAATATGTTTCTGCAAACATTTGAGGCAAAAAAAAAGCAACGCAGTGACAGGTTGGTTCTTCGCTACCTAGTTTTACCAGTTGATCTTGAAAGTTTCAGCCTCCATGTTTACAATACAAGAAACTGTGTGACACCCACTTCCTGTTCAATATTTCTTATATTACAGCCATGCGGCAACCTCCAGGGCTGAAAAATGCACAGAAGTGCCAAAAACTGCAGTTCTTTGAGTGGCCACTTGGGGCTGACTCCAGACTCAGTCTTCTTCGGGTTCTGTCTTTTCTTCATCATGGAAGAAGTATTATATTTTTGCTGCACGAGTTATTTAAATTCCCATTCCTATAGATTACTAACAAACAGGAACGAACTAGTGGCAACGAGGACCAAATGTTGCCTCTTGAGGCTGGCTTCAGAAGCGAGTCAGTCCCCACAGACCTCCATGTTGAAAGAGCCAACATAAACGTGTTTACAGCCTGGTGCAAAAACAGTTTTGGTGTCAGTAGCTAATGTCCCTGTTCATGACAACTGTACAGAGGGTGATTTTTATATAACTCATTCATTTACTTTCTACTAAGGCTAATTAAGGGCGGGCCACTCTGAGTGACAGGGCGTCTGCCAATAGTGTCCTTAGCCTCTCAGTCAGGACCAGACTTGTATGTGATGTCATCTGAGCTTCTGTGTAGTTTGTAGTTCAATGCATGTTAGTGTGACTGTGTATGCTGCGGGCTAGCTCATTGCCACTGCTTTGCATTGTTCGATTACTGCCGATATTGGGACAGATTCATTGCCGAAACGTAGCCCCCATCCTGTGGTACCTCCCTGGTTAACACTGTTAGCTGTGTTTATAGAGTTAGCACTTTCAGCTGCTCACGTCTGGTTTAGTCACCTCCATTTTGGGAACTGTGTCAAGACAATTCAAACGCTCTGTATTTCCATGGAGACCCTTAGTTGGAATAAACAATATCAATGAGTTCGCACCTCTTCTCTTTTCCCCTAAAGATTAATATTTCATTGGTTAGAGCTGGTCTGCCTCTGCTGGAGCCTTCACACCAACCATGACTCTGTAGAAAGGACCTATGAGAAGTACTGAAACAAGGAAGAGCAAGTAGTATTTCCAAAATGAAGTTCAGCTGTAATAAAGTGATGTTTGGAGCTGCTATAAAAACCCAAACTTTATATTTGATGAGAAATGAGTTCTTTGTGAAACACACATCTACAACTGTTACTTTTACCAGAACGCACACTCGCAGTAACACACACCCGGAGCGATCGTGACCTCCACCGCTCGGAGCTCAGAGTGTTTTTAACATGCAGAGTTCATGAGTGTGCTAATTGAAAGCCATTATGGGCCACATTATCATACTGTCACACTGCAGGGACGCGGCGCTCGCTCTGCAGTCTGAACTAAACTCACAAACCTGCAGCGAGTCCAGAATCACTGTTTACTCTGTTTACAACATGTTCCAACAGCTGTCAGAGAGAAACCAGTTACACTACATTACATCTGACAGTCTGACGCAAACACAAATGCAGAAATGTTGCACAAGACAATATTTACCAAAAAACACAGAACGTCCAAGAATGCATCAAATGAAATGATGCAAGCGTGTGTGAGAGCGAGCGCCTTCATTTTGCTCAATATTCTTCACACAATCGAGAGCTCGGGCGTCGGCGTGTTTATCAAAGAAATGACTGATCATAATATCAGCCTTATTGGTCTCAACAGAAATGCCACAACCATCTTGCAGATTACTCCTTGATGAGGAAAATGCAATTAAAACGTCAAGTGCGTTTTATTAGATTCTACCCACCCTGCAGGGTTTTAGCAGCCCCGGGAGTCCCTGGATGCTCAGGCGATGGATGGCATATATAGAGCTGCGAGCAACATTAGGAGAGCCGTGCCAAAATAACAGCCGCTCACTCCCCGATGATCCGCCTTTCATCACCATACAATGCTGAATATGTACATGCAGGAGGGCTGCTGTCTGTGCAGCCTCGTATGGAGGCTTTACTGTCTTCACAGACTTGTATCGATGGATTCTGCTCTGTCTGGAGATGCTCAGTTTCATTATCTGATCTGAGTTGTGTTTCCATAATGGAGGAGAGCTGTCAGACTATATGTTGAATGTGTAAATGTGTTCCTGCAGGCTGTAAACAGAAACCTGGAGAAGCTTATTGTGTCTGCACGTTCAGTCGGTCTGATTTGTCTCCAGACTGCGGCACAGTAAACTGTCTTTACAATCCTGACACCATGCTGAAGCATCATGTTTCACATCAGCAACGTCTCCTCTTCCTCACCGCACACATACGAGGAATTCAGAACGCTGTAGCAAATATTTTGCCATTAAAGGTAGAAATCACATATTTCCCTGTGTATATGGAAGTATACATGTCAGCTGGAATATTTTGATGAGATTAAAGTCTGCAGCTCATGTTCAACTGTCATAAATCTGACTATTGTTGACACTTCAGCAGTAATTGTTTAATGCATGCTGCATTATATTGACAGTAGGAATTCTCAGTTCCTCAACACCTGACACGTACACAACTTTCCTTATGTAGTGATGAGTCATGATTTATAACTCTGAAGTTAGGGGCGTACCTATAGACAGTGCATTCAGGGTTGTTGCATTGGGGCCCCATAGAAAGTTGGTCCTCCAACTGTATGTTAGGCAGATCATGGATTTAGAAATATGCATGTGCACATTTAATTAAGAACAGTGCCACATGCTTTATATGCCTTTGAAAAGGCAACCCCATCTCCATCATGTTTTTATTTATTTATTTGTAAAATAGCCAGTGTCAGTCTATAGTTTAATCGAAGGTATAAAAAGTATTCAGGTAAATGAAGAAGTCCTTATTTTCTTTGGTATTTTTGTCCTTTATAAACATGCAATGACGACTTCTGGGTGATATGTATTTTGGTGTTATCCCATGTCAAGTCTCTATTTGATCAGAGGACAATATGGTTGCTAGTTTAGGTTCATAACAAGTAACTACGGTGCCTGGGGCCCGTCATAATAGTGTGCACTGGGGTCTGTTCTAACTACCTTATGCCACTGTCTGAAGTTATGTATGCCACACACTAGAGGACTTTAAAAAGCCACTTAAAAGACTGGAGTCTGACACTCTGTCACATCTAAAGACAATGTAAGATTTTAGTCACACACTATCAGTGTTGGACAGTAACGTGTTACTAATAAAATGACTTTTTCCAGTGACGAGTAGTGTAACTATTGACTAATAAAATTTCAGTAATAATATTACAGTTAACCCAGAACCAAACTACTTGTCTTTTGTTATCGCACACGCCACAAAGCAGCAAGCTAGTTTTAAAAATGGAAACGCTTAGCTGCTGGAAATATTCCCATCACTTTTATTTTGAAGGAATATGACAAGAACACTGTTGCTGCAGGTAGTCTGAAACAACTTCTACAACCAACAGCACAACAATGTAAAGCTCCAGGAAATATACCACACCAAAGGTGAGCCCTCCTCGGCCCACAAGGTCAGCTGTAGCTCTGCACTGGCTAAATAACCAAAACTGGATTTTACTTGTGGGCAGTTGCATTCACACACAGACACATCTGAATTTTGGGGAGCTGTACAATTACCAGTTTTATGGGGTGTAACGGAAAACTAATATATTGAGTAGTGTAACAAATTACTGTTGGTGAGTAGCAATAAGTAAAGTAGTATTATTACTTTTAAAAAAGGTAAATAGTAATACATTACATTTTTAGAGTAACAAGCCCAACACTGCACACTATAAAACTGGTGAATTAACGTGGTCACTCTTTGTATAAATGTGGATAAGGATACTTAACAAATTAAAGTAGCACCAAAGTTAGATTTAAAATGAGATGAAGTTATATTTACAAGGAAGATATACAAGGAATATGTACACTATGCTCAGTGCAAAATAATAATGAACTGAATGATGGCGGTGTGTTGATGAAGGCTCACTGTCACTGTTTAATGCGACACTTAAACAGAATGTAGTCATCTTTAATGTCTGCTGGGAAAAAAGCCTCCGACAGCTTCAACTGGGTGACGTTAGGCAGTGAACCTGCTGTCTAGATATTAATAAGCACATGTTATAGTCAGATATGGAGAATACAAGAGTTTTAAGGAATTTAAGGAGAAAACTTATCTTCAGATTGTTTGGTTCTAAAGGTTAAGACCGGTTGCGCAAACCACCTTAAGTTCTCTCCTTAGTCAGTATGTATGACACTTAATTTCTGCTTTGCCAAGGGACTTGCACAGTTGCACAGAATCCCTTACAACTCATTTAACGTGTTGAAAGAGATTTTACAGTGGTAAAAATTTCAACAGAGATTGTTTGTTTGCTTTGACTCGCGTTTGTGACGCCTGTTATCGTCTCACAAAGTTGTCTTGTAGTTAAATAGGGAAAAAATGACAGAGAAAACCATACTGGTCAGAGGAGGAACAGATTAAACAAATGGAGGAATACAATCATCTACAAAGTAAATTTGATCCTCAAAAAAACAGGAGCTAGAAGAAACTACAACTCTTTTTATTTGTCACCATAAACTCGGTCGTGTTGCAGTTAAGACAGAGTCAAAGGTATCTTAAGTTTATAGTACTTTGCTTTGGTTTCTAAGGTCTTTCGTGCAACCATCTGGGGATTCCTTCAGTAGAAGACCAAGACGAGGACAAAACCATAAATACTTAAGCTAATGTTTTCAGGAAACCTTAAGGAGAAGATGTTAGGGTGTTTTGTGTAACCAATTTTATTATGGGGAAACCTTAACTAGCACTTTAAGGACAAAACACAGTAAAGATACTGAGGGTGTTTGGTACCAACGGCCCCTGGTCTTTGAAGATTTAGGAGAACATTTTGTTGTATTATTCCTCTCACATCAAGGTGAGCTGATCAGTTTGTTTATATGTTTATTTAAATTAGTTTATAGTGTGTTTCATGAGTAAGGTTTAAGGATTTTGTCTGACTGTGGCGGACAAGTCGCACTAATATGATCAACTTTATATTAACGAGGCGGATAATGTACGGCAGCAGGCGACTGTAGAGAAAGGGGACATTAAGTCAATAACATCTCTCAGTGTTTGATTTTGTGTACGTGTAAAGGCATAAGAGATAATTTAACTTAAACCCTGAGAGCGACATTTTAGTTTCACTCTTTCTTCTGTTAATTAGCTGTTAGTTTTTACTGAGTTCAGCAGTAGGTTTAAAAGCAGAGCCGACCAGTATCTTTAACTCCATTTCCAACAGAAACATTAGACTTTATATGTTCATACCTGTGCTGTTAAGGTCAAAAATGACTCACCTGAAGTGTCTCAAGACAAACTTTGTCCACACACACAAAGCGTTTAATGAAGAGGATTTTTCTTCCAAGACACCAAGAAATACCATTTTTACTGTTTATGTGCGGCTTAATTTTGCATTAATTACTGTATTTGGGTGGATGCAGCGTCATGACCTTTAAAACAGGACTTTGTTTGGTTACACTTGATAAGATGACGCTGACAGTGGAGCCGGGAAAAAACACAAATAAAAAAGAAGAAGGAAAATAGATCTTTTTAATGGAGTTTAACAATCGGTCTCTGGTGGACTCATTAGGATGACCAGTTTGACTTATTTTACAGCCACTGGTAATTAGTATCTGCAGGAGTTATAGCTATAATCAGCCAAGTTTTCCCTTTGACTTTCTCTCCGTTAGCCATTAACTTTGGTGTTATACTTGCTCCAGGAAGGCGGTCAAATGTGTAAAAAGACAGCAGCCGTAAAACTAATAAAACTGTAGGGTTCCTTCTGGGGAACTTTAATACTTCCAGCGATATGATAATTCTTTTTACTTCAAAGCAGCCATTAAAAAAAGGACAATTTTCACTGCCTTTCACCGCCTTGATGGAGCTGTGAAGGCCTTGTTGGATTTGACGGGTATTTGGGGTAACAGAGCTGGCTCCTGTCGGCTCTACAGGGGGTTCAGCGTTAGTGATAAATAATAAACAGCCGAGGCGCAGAGGCTCTTTGGTGGGTAAAGACAAATATTTTAAATTGTTTATCAGAGAAAACATTTTACTTATCAGTATTCCTCCTAATCAAACCAATTCACAGCGGCACATGAGAAAACAATTGTAAACCATCAGCAGCAGGAGAGTTTGGATTTTAAAACATCCACATCGTCAGAACCCTTTTTAAATACAAATTTGACAAACAAAAATATAGAAGAGAAGAAAAAAAATTACCTTTCAGGATTATTGTACTAAATATATGTCATTCAATCAGTTGTATTTTCACAGCTTAAAACCACAAATCACATATTTGCTTGAAAGGGGCTTTACAGTGTGCACAGCATACGACACCTTCTGTCCTGAACCTCGTGTAGGATAACAATTTAAAGGAAGACTTCACCTGCAAAATGACAATTGGTGTTTATCAATTACTTGCCATGTGTAAGCTTGAATTCATGAAGGAAGCTGTGTGTCTCACATGCCTCCACGGTGAACAGAGAATCTGAAAAAGGCAAACATTCCACATGAATTGAAGTCATTGGGGTCCACGGTTAATAAGAGCAAAACTATATCAAAACCTCCATTTACAGACTGTTACACAACACGTACAGTATAATCCAGCTCTCATTTATCCAGTCGTATGCTCCAGTTTGTTCTCTGCTTTGTCAGTGATTTCAGTGTCAGACAACAAAAGCCACCTTTTGAGGCCGTATGATACGTTGCCAGGAAGCTTCAGTTTGAAACGCTGGGGTGGTGCATGAGACGAACACACCCTGGACTTTCACCTGGGACTCCGTTGTTCACTCTCCGTATGAATGTAGAACTAAGCCATGTTGTGTTTTTTCTAAACACCACGTGCTTTTGTTGATGTCCTCGCTTTGGTCACAACATCTGGGAATGTCAACAGCAGGGTACCTGGTGCGTAAAATGCAGTGTGAAAAGCCACTGACAAAGATAGGGATAGAACATATTGTATGCTCAGCACACAATTAATTAATTGAATTATTAAATTAATTAATTTTGTGCCTTTTTTTTGGATTCTCAGTTCACCATTGAGGAACACAAGAAAAAGTTTCCTCGGTGAATTCAAGGTAACATGTGGAGAGTAATTGCTATACAAATGGTTATTTTGCGGTTGACATGTTTTTCTAACAGGTAAAAATTTGGAGGAACTTCAGAACAGGGATCCCTCTCCCTGAACAGACACACATGCAATAGATGTCGTGTGTAAGGAATAACGGACACTATAAGATACAGTATGAACAATCCAAATGACAAAATTATAGATAAAATGTTCATTCAACTTAGCAAGCTGCAAAGAGCGCTCAGTCTGATCGAGGCAGGCTTTAACAAAGAAGGAAGGACAGTGTGCCTCAGATTATGCAACCCGCGAAACATGTTCCATCTGATTGGGCCAGAAGACGTTCTGATTTCATGAGTTTGCATTTCAAGTTTACACATTCACAGCCAATCAAATTTTTATGCTAAGCCGTGATGTCACATTCGTTTCGCACTCGGAGGTCGGAAGTCAGAAGTGGGAAGTGGGAATGACGTCACCTCCAAGTTGATGACAGTTTTTGCATTCTAGTTGACAACGGTGGACAAGTCGGAAAAAAACATGAACATTACCGTTCTACCGTTGGGCTAGCCGTAGCCACTGTTAGCAATATCGGTTGATTGAAGAATGTTTACTCACTATTTATGTGACCGGCAGCCATCTTGAATTTGTAACTCAGGGTTGATGCGGTTGCTCCGGGTTTCCGAGTTGGAAATCTGATCTCAGGGTTCATTCAAGTTTGAACATCCGACTGGGAACTGGGAATTTCTGACGTCCGAGTACAAAACAAACGCACCATCAGTGTCGCATCATAGGCGAGGTGGAGAATCACATTGAGTCAACAGCAGCTGCACCACACAGGACTCTGAACAACACACATTAGCTTCATGCTAAAGTCTCCCTCTTATAACTTACAAACAACTGCTGATGTCAGCCTGCAGATCGCTCATCAGCCGGGTTAAACAACATGCAGACTTTACTGCAAATGTTACGTGGATGCATTTTGATGCTGGTGTGTCCCTCTCAGCCTGCCAGCTGCTGCCAATCCAACCCGTTTGCATCAGTCCATCTCTGGTGGATGGGTCGAACAAACTATGAACAATCACACAACAAATCTGTGTGTTAATATTAACACTGGATCTCTTTAATGCATTTACAAGAAATATTGGAAATTGTGTTGTCGGAGAAAACATCTCATCATCTCATCAGTATTCCCTTCTCGCTTCAGTGAACAATCACACATGAGGAAACAATTGTTAATTATCATCAGCAGGATTTTTTGTCGTGTTCTGCAAATTTTTTAAGTATCCGTACGATCACAACTCTTTTCAGTGCAGGTTGGACTCAAACAAACACTGTTAAAGGTCGAAAATAGAAACTTCTCCAAGTGCTCATCAAGAGACAACAAGACCTGTCTGAACTCATTTCAGCGTTGTTGTCTTTTTTTTATATCCTCCTCTTTTTACTGCCCATCTAATGGCTTATTTATTACATTCATTCTTTATAAGCCGGCTCCTGTGTGGCCTCATTACGACTATAGCACTGCTTTGGAATTCCAGGATAATTATGAGCTTCATTGTTTTAATAAGAGTCTCGGTCAGCCCGGATCTCTGCTACATCTTCACAGTTCCCAGTGGGAAATATATGAGGGCAGCACCAGCGCCGGACAGATGGAATCAGACGCACTGCAGGTAAATATTTATACGCTGCTGTGTGAAGGAGGATACTTGAATCTCATCAACTGTCTTGTAAAAGAGGTCTGATGTGGTGTAAATCTATGCAGCTGTACATCCACAGGCCTTAATAAGTCTGTGATGCAACTTCAGCTTGTCTGCTATGTCTTAAATCAAAGCAGCACTTTTCCTCTCATCATGAGGTAATGTTTGGAAACTCTGTGTGTAGAGCAGATATAAAAGTTAACATGGCACAAAAATAACATGACCATTTTTTCACAGAGGTAATATGTACGTTATGATGTTAATTTATAGAACGTAAATGTCTCTTTCTCTTATGAAAATCTTTTGATCTGGTTTTAATGACAGTGCAGCTGAAAAAAAAAACGCTATGCATGTCCCCATTTAAATGTTGTGCAACTATAAAGTAAAATGTTTTATGTAAAAACTCAGTGCTGTGAAGTCAGAACAAAGATTCACGACAAGACAAAACCGTTTTAGAAAGTTGCAGAGAAAAATTGCAAGCCCTCTGTTTCCGTCGTCACGTCTCATGGTGGTCACTTCCTGTCAACGTTACAGATCAGAAGCACAGAGAGTTGTTGACTAGAGATGATACACCGTCTCATGGTGGTCACTTGGTGTGAACCAGCAGGTTTATAGAACGTTGCAGAACGGCACATTTCAAGTTGTTGCACGTTTCAACTCGTCGACTCTCATGACTGCTTCAGAGGTAATTTAGTTTTTTGCCAGAAAACTTTCTAATTTAAAGTTATTTTGTATAAAAATAGCAGCTTTTTAAAACCACAGCTGTTTATATATATATTTATAATCCTATAATGTAAACTCCTCATTTTGTGTTTTTAAACCTCAACTGTTCTTCACTTGGTGGGTAAAATGTGTAGATTTATGTAACAACATGCCCCAGCAGAGCAGCGGAGGTGGGGGTTAGGGTAGGGTTGGGAATGCAGCTATCTGCAATGCAACCCACTGTTGCACCGTTGCATTTCCAAACAGCACTGGGACGTCCCTGGTTCCCTGGTGATGTGGAGTGCTGCATTAAAGGTAATGTGCATCCAAACAGCCCAGCAGGTTATAACCTTGGTGCTCCCCGTGGAAGCTGTTCATGCTGCAGTAAACGGTCCTTGGCGTTGAAGGACATCGCCTGTTGTCCATGATGGAAAGGCAGAAATCACAGAAAGATGAGTCTTTTACATGAGCATGATGGCCATATTATCTAATCAACTACTTACGGCCAGCGAGATTCTTTGTAGAGGCCGTCTTTGAGTGGATAATGGACATGAGCCAGTTGCCCCCAGAATCCATTTGTGCCCTCGGTGATGTTGCTTGAAGCCTCGATACATAATCGTCTGTCCTCCGGAGACATCTTAGGAAGCCTGGGCGGGCTCGTGGGACAAACGGTTCTCAATCACTCCTACGCTTAATTCTTCCCCAAATATCATCACTTGAAGCATAATCACTTAAAGGCAAACACATTTACCCTCAGGACCGATAGTTCATCCTAACAAGAGCAGCAGAGCAAACACACAGCATCTACTGTTCAACAAATACTGATTATAGAGCTGCTCGTTCAATGTATTTACTCGTCTTCTTTCCTTCAATAATAACTCTTCATCAGAGATAAAAACAATTCAGACATCAGATGTTTTATTTACATTTGAAATAGTTTGGGCCCCAAAAGACAAAGAATTAAATGTTTCAAACGTCCATGTAGTTGATGTCCCCACAGTGTTGCATGACAGCTTGGTCCCACTACTAGAGCATCAAAATACGCCACTTGGACAGAGTCCCAGGTGTCACTATAATAACACTGGGAACATAGTTTTCATCTGTATAAGACCCTCTAAGCATGATTAATTCTGCTGTAAAGTTGGGCATGTTAACATGGGGGTCTATGGGGATTTACCAGACCTCCAGGAAGTGCACCGGAAAGACAGTTTTTGCAGGGGTCAAACAGTGCTACTGCAATTTTTTTTGAATCCATCATGGGATGCCACTGAGCACAAAAAGACTTTTTCTCGTAGACTTACATTTGGAAAGAGATGTCTGTATATTGGTGAATACATTTTTTTTTGGAGCGTCACAACCCTCGCAAAATAATTCGTTTCATTATCAGGAGTTCATCCATTCGGTCCGATAATATTTGGAAAGTCTAAAAGAGATTAAATTATTTTATTTCCATTCAAATTAGTGGAGCACTAAAAAGGAAGTCAGCTGCTCAGCCTGGGGAAGTTGGCTCAGCAGCTGTAAGCAGGGGCGTAGCCATCATTTCAGAAGTGAGGGGGACAAATTGTTCAGAGGTCTATAGAGGGATTTATCATCCTCTCACATTCAATTGCGCCTCTCCTTAGCGGCTAAAGAGCCACATAACACAGCCACAGTGCAGCACCAGGGGATCGACTTTATTTTTTTGAATTATATACTATCAAAATCTAAATTTTTAGCTGCCAAACTCTTGTTGAGTTGACACAGAATGACACGTGAGCATCTACAGGGTAAGTAGGCAGATAATTAAGTGCCAAATACCTGCCTGGTTTCTCCCTGTCCCTCTTCTATCTATTGCAATAATCTAGATAATAAATGTGCAAAGCCAAATTTATAAATAGAATTAAGAATAGTAGTGGTGACATAGCTGTGGAAATTAACCTCGAGTCACTTTTATGCTCTAGATATTTTCTCTCAGCCAGTTATAATCTCTCCTCACCTGTGAAGACCCTGCATGATCATCCTTGCTGGCCTCTGGTCCACTGTCTCCTCCCTGACCCTACTCTTATATTATGGCAATAAAGATTAAAAAATATATGTGCAAAGCAATACTGAGCCCAAGTTCTTATTAAGGAGGAGTGGGTTTATCCCTAGCATGAAACTAGCTAGCAAGTGATTTAACATAGGTAACAATAACAGTAGTGTTCTCGTTAACTTGCTTAACTTGATATATTGGCATCTATTAATTAGTCATCATTTAGCGAACATTATCTACATGCAACAGCATTACTCAACTTACACGGTTTGGAAGAAACTGTGCAAGGTTTCTTGCTTCTTGCTGGCTGGTTTGCTGAACATAGTTAACACACAGCTGCACTGCTCAGTAACACACGTCTCGTCTGTGCGATTGATTCTGATCACAACAGGACAGCATGTGTATGCTGCCCTGGCACCGCCTACTCATGGTGCGTTTAAAGACAGCTCGGAAAAACACAAATTGAGCGGTTGTAAAAAAAGTGTTGGGGACAGAGGGCACCCTTCATACAAAATAATATCTATATTTAAAGATTAATTTCTACAACCTGAAAGCATCAAAGGCTGTTCAAACATAGAGTCGTTCTCACAGACATCTGACTGGACCCAATCAAGCTTTGTGGGAAAACTTTTTATGGGTTGTGTATGTCCCTCACATCCTCTGAAAACAGAACCTTCTTTTATTTTGAAACACTGCAGTTTATGTACTTTAATAACCTTTCCAAAACTTTGCTTAAGTTTATTTTTCTTGAAGTAAAGAGAGTACATTATGATTTAGAATATGAACACCTTACTATTAAAATAAAATGTTGTGTAACAGGAAGTAGAGTCGTATTTTATTGTCTTGCTTCTGGAAGTCTACTTGTAGCACATGTGCTACTTTACTGTTTCTGGGCTCTTCCTGTGAAGGTAAGCATGTTGTAAATGTGATGTTAAGTTACTTCAAACTACAGTGAAGTCAATGTTTTGACCTTTTGAGTTTTGGAGTTATTTTGATGCTGAAATCTGTTAAAGAGGAGAAAAGTTTGTTGAAGCACATGTGTGTGTGTTGCAGGCCTTTCGTGCTGAGGAGACCATGTTTTGGTGCATTTAGTGATTTTGTTCACAGTAGAAGGGTTTTATTTCAGGAGTTGTTTCTGCTTTGTTGTTTTAATTGTAAGATCCATTTTCTTGTGTCATTCATCTCTTTTGGATGTTTGTGGACACTGCCTTGGTTCTGCACAACACAACACACTTTGACTTTTATTTTGAAACAACAGTATCAAGAGAGCAGCAGGTTTTAAAGTTTTCCAAACAACAAACAAACAGACGACTTCCTGCTTCTGAATCATCATCTGCCTGCTTTCATCACTTCAGTTCCAGACACATTTAACATCTCATACCACTGAGACGTCAACAGGCCTGTGATGTCAGTGTGTGGCCCGTTTCACCGCCCTCCTAATTCATGGCGTTTTCCATAATGGAGGGGGGGGGGTACAACATATCCAGGGCTCGGCCGTAAATCTGCCACCGTACCAGAGCATCTTCATCCACAACCACCGCTGTCCAAAACATCTCCCCGACCGCTCGCTCTGGGCAGGTGCCAGTGATTTTTGGTCTGCTGAGATCATTAAAGGTATTAGTTACCTCCCCCCCACCCCCACCCCCCCTCTCATTAAACATGCTGAATCCATTTGTTTAGCAAGCAGCTGAGGGAGCGATGGAGAGCTCACCCAGGCTGGGGATTGATTTATTAACACTGATTTCTGCCTCTGAGACTGTCCTGATGATGATCGCTCCGCTCCAGGAATTTCAATGGAGACGAGGAAGACTCCGCTGCCTGCCTGTAGATGGACTTTAATGGACAGTAATGTGAAGGACGCAGAATAAATCCATCAGTCAAAAGGCCGAATATTTCTGCTACACTGCCAACAACAATGTATGGAGGCACAACAGTGCTAGGAAAAAAAAAAGTTTCAAACACATGAGAAAGGAAGTGTAATTTAGACAGAAGCCAAAATGATGAGATACTTAGTTTTTTAATGATAACTCAAAATTAGGAAGCAGTGAGTCGTTATATTTTGTCTTCATTTTGACTTAGAATCTCATAATTAAAAGACATTAAAAAGACATGGTTGCACTGTGTTACGTAAGTTAAGTCTTACACTTAAATACCAGCAAGACAATATTGTACAGCCCCATATATACATATTTATATACATACATATAAATACACATACGTTAATATTAGGGCTGCTCCCTAATAGTTAAACTTTAGTTGGCCAGAAAGGTCATTAGTCAGCAAGATTTCATTGGTCACTTGGTTGCAGAAAAAAAACTAACCGACGTGAAACATTATCAGGAGCTGCACCTTGTCAAAATAAATCATAACCTATACAACTGGAGCATGTGGGATTTTAATTTGAAAGGACAGTCACAGGAAGTGTCCACGCTCAGCTGTCAGACAGGAGTCAGGTTAATTTCCAGGGCTGGTACCTGCGGTTATTCCACAGGCTAGTTAATAACATGTCGGGCAGGAAATCCAAAGTGTGGGATCATTTTGAGAAGGTGAAGGACGAACCCAAGGTGATATGTAAACTCATCTTCATTGGTCGACTACAAACATGACGTATCATGTGAAACATGGAAGTAGCTACATGCCCATTAGCCCACAGCGTCATTAACAGGCGGCTCACTCAGTGTGTGACGTGCACTTGGAGATAAAATATAGGCCTATATTAATGAAGGTTCATTAGTACGGTTTGTATTTCTCTGTAATGTAGCACAGTGTTAACAATGTTACTGATACTATTCTTTCTCACACCTTCAACTCAAACCACCAAAATATATTTATTAAATCAAACAAATTTATACATATATGTACAGGAGTGAGAACATGTTGATGGTGCAATGATGCTGAGTGCAAAGAGGAGCTTTTATATATTACAGAGTTATTACATGTAATATCATAATTCAAGCACACCGTCGCCATTTTTCAAGTTTCAGAAGTCACAACCCAGTCTCACTCTGAAGTCGTCGAAATCTGACTCTTGGGCAGTGACTTCCATCGTCAGACACTGACAAGAAAAGCCATCCTTTCACATCGGCATGACACCGCAGTTATAGTTTAACAGCAGCTGGCGGCATCAGGTGGAAATGCAGGGGGGCTACAACGAAAGTTATAGCAGGCGAAGTCCAAATAGGGCGGGCGGGGGTGGTGGATGAGTCCAACAACCAATGACACCCAGGAGGCCGGTGTTCACTTCCTGTAAGATTGTAAAGCTAAACCCTGTTCTTTTTTCCTAAACCCAACCACGTGCGTGTGTTAGTTGTTGCAGGGGGAAAAAAACATCAATTTGTGATGCTGTAGCAACTTAGTGCTTTTATTTTGAAAGAGACTGTATGCAAACTGTACATTCCCTGTGAAAACAGAAGTGCATTTTGAAAGAAGGCAATGCATGTAGCAGGCTGAAGTTGACACGGCGACCTAGATTATCAACAACCAACACACCCTGGGTGCTTTGCAGTTTGCACGTCGTATCTGGATTTGGAAAGTCCATGAACAACCGTCGACATGTGATGAGGTCGGAGTGGAAGCTGAAATTATGAGATATTTGACTTTGAGAGTTAAAATCATGAAATTGTACAAATTTCTTTTCTACTTATGTAAAAAGCTGTCTTAATATCTCAGAAGTTTTATTTAGTAAAAGTCAGAATTAAAAATGTTCTTGTCTTGGCGCGAATGGTCTTCCATATGTAACTCGTGGGTCCATCTGGAGAAGGTGTTTACAGTTTGACTGTCAGGAGAGATGCTACGACATGAGCGATGAAACGCTATCTGCACGCTGCATCCACAGATGTTTGTGCGATATTATCTTGGAGGGCTGGAGGTGCCCAGCTGTCTTTGCTGATTTTCTCTCCTCTGTTACAGTCCAAGCTCTCAGATATGTTTTATGATGAATCTACATATTTCCTCTCTCCGGGGGGACACACATTATTGGGAAGCACTCGATCTCTGCCTCCATTTCCTGTCGGCTCTAATAGCTTCCAGGTGAGAGGTGTTCCTCAGCCCTCGCCTGGGAATGCTTATTAAAACTGTTTTCCTATTGATACAGTTGGTTTGATACTTACCAGATTTGACAAAGTAAAGATCTCATGTTTGGCGTAATATTACAAGGGAAACATAAGTGAGTTATTTGGCCTCGACGTGCTGGAAACGTAACGTTGTTAAAGCGCAGGCCCTGAAACCTGAAACGGGGTCCCTCGGCCGCATTTGGTTTTCATTATTTTTTGCTCGAAAAATTTAACAATAGCACCCAGGGATTAAGTCATGGTGCAGGTCGCAGCCAAGCCAAACATCCTGCCTCCTCCAGAAAAATGAAGACAGATGAAGAAGGGAAGCAGGTGTAAAGTGTACTCTAGTGCTTCGCCTTTTTGTCCTCTCCGGGAGGTGTTGTGTGCATAAAGTCTGTCCTCTAAAATCATCTCGACGAGCTCTGAGGAGGTGAAGAGGAAGAGGAGGAGGAGGAGGAGGAGGAGGAGGAGGAAACATTTTCTATGTTCCTGCACATACTGAACACCATCCATGGGAACAGTTAAAGGATCTGATAGTGTGTTTAATGGGAGGGGAAACAGTCTGCACTCGCCTCTGTATTTATTAGATTGGTTTCCTACGTGTGTGTGTGTGTGTGTGTGTGTGTGTGTGTGTGTGTGTGTGTGTGTGTGTGTGTGTGTGTGTGTGTGTGTGTGTGTGTGTGTGTGTGTGTGGCCTGTTAAGTACTAAATGCATGAAGGTAAATGAGGTGGATTTATGCTTCAGGGTGTTGTAGTATAGTGCGGGGTCATGGCGACACGCCAAGCATAAATGTGTAAGTATTTTTTGTTTGTGTCCACACGATTGACATACTATGACACTTGTACTGTATATTTAAATTTGACATTTTGTTTTAAAAAATAATTCTGTCCTACCAAACTTCATTTTACAAAAATTATCTCCGTCCACACTAGAACACAAAAACAGCCGCACACTGCAGCCACCCTTTATCTCCTACAGCCCAAAATTCCACAGCCATCTTAGTCTGAAAATGTCCCACTGGAATGAAAGCCCATTTCTCTGACAGCCCATTATCCAAAAAAAATAATGCCCATCACTCCAAAGTCATGTGGGGTCTGCCCATTGGTCTGACATCCCATTGTTCCGACCATATTAAACCCATTTTTCCGAAGTCCCGTTGTTCCGAAATCATCATGATGCCCTGTGGTTAAGGTCTGGTTAGGTTTAGGCACAAAAAACACTTGGGTAGGGTCAGGAAAAGATCATGGTGTGGGTTAAAATGAAAAAGACAGTGGCAAACACATAATCCGTGAGCCTGCTTTGCCTCAAGCCTTTCCCAGCTGACCCAGAGCCGGGCGCGACGCACCATCAAGGCAGAAATACGCCCGCCGGGAGCCGTTCAGCACTGCAGAGAGCTCCCCACACAACCCCGACCCCAGAGTTAATAACAGGAGGTTATGATGTTTCACTCTCTCCTCTCTGTGACACTTGTGTCTCGACCAGTAGCCTACTTTTGTTGCGTTGCTGATCCTCTATGGTACACAAATACAGTATAGCCTAGTATAATCACACATCGGAATAACGGGACGTCGGAACAATGAGAGGTCGGAACAATGCTACGGCACCAGTCATGTTGCTCTGAAAAAGCACACTCCCTGCAGTTAGTTTCAGTTTCCCAGCAGCATTTGAGCCACTGGTCCTGGGTGTGTTTTACATGGCTGCCCCCTAACGCCTCATTTTCACTTACATATGTGTATGGAGACAAGGCAACCAGAAGTCCATTAATTCCTATGGGAATCTCCATGATATCAGAAGTGCCTGCAAAACTCTTCCCCTCAGTCATATTTCGGACCGTAATATGCCTCAAGTATGTTAAAAAAAAAAAGTAACTTTTGCCAAGGATTTCGGAGAGACCGTACGACAGTGTGCTAGCTTTGCTAACTAGCTAACAGGGTATTTCCTTCAATTCAGTTGCCTGTTGATTGTCAATAGAGTTTGTATAATTAAAAATAACTTGTTTATCTAGTTTGAACACATTGTGAATTCTGCTAAAATATGGTTATACATTAATTTCAGTCAGATTGTCGTTACGACTCAGCTGTTCATACGTCTTTTTGATGAAAAAAATCGGTGCTTTTCTGTATCTTTTTAAAGCACTGATCAGGAGCGGCACCTTGAATTTCGTTGTGTTAATACACTGTATTCAATGCAATGACAAATAAAGCTTCTATTCTATTCTATTTCACAAAACATGCTGCCTACCTGGTAGGGCCTGTTTTTGTCCCAGTAATGTTCCAAGCTCATATTCCAAACTACTGGATGGCGAAAAACTGACAAATTTAGCCTCTCCCCATGTCTACAGGTAGTTTCTATCAGGTTTCTATCCATCCGTAAAGAAATGCATTTCCTTGCGTTGGACACTAGAGGCATCATCCATATATTTACAGATCTACGGACACCAGTCACATACGTAAGTGGAAAAGAGGCGTAACAGCTGACCAATCATTAGTCGACCAGAAAGGTCATTAATTGGCAATATTCCATTGGTCACTTAGCTGACTCACTCCATCAATCAGCTGCTCCATCAGTTGATTGGGCTGTTTGAGATCAGCTGATGTAGCTGGGATGTGAGCTGAGCTTGACACTGTGTCCTGCCTGAACTAATGCTATGCTCAATGTTTTTGTCCAGGAAACATTTTGTAGATTTTAGTGTCCAGACAGGATTTGAACATCTGTGTTCAGTGTAACTGTTTGAACTTGTTTCAGTCTGAAGTTTGTGCTTTTCCTCAACAGATTGATGACTTGAATTTTACTTAAGTCTGAAGGAGTGAGACAGACAGACAGACAGACAGCAGACAGACGGAGAGACAAACAAAGGTATGTGACAGAGACATTTTTAAATCTTAAAATTAAACAAACAAACTAGGTTAGAGCCTTAAAACTAGAGAAGGGAAAAAAACAATTACATCTGAATATCTTATTAAAGTTTAACCTTGCACAAAGATTCAGTTTTATTTTCTGTCTCTGAACATTTTGGAGGTATTGCAGTTTATCCTCTGAGGAACCTGAACGACTTTAACAAGTTTTATGGCAATTCATCTGATAGTTGTTGAGAGATCTTAAACTGAGAGAAGAATCTGGCACAAAATTGTGTGACTTTTTTATTGTGGCTACAAATAAAAAGTTAAACCCTTTGAGGTAAACCATCTCACCTTCTTGGATTACAATTTCTCTCTTGAGGGAAAACAACAACTATTTTTAAGAAAAAAACTTTTTCTTCATTAAATCTCATGTTCAGACTTAAACCTTCAGTCCGTCTCTCAACCACCTGACTTCCTGTCTGTCTCTCAGCTCAAAGCCCACCAGTGCCTACTAAAGATGTAAATCTTTATTCTTTATCTTTAACAAAAACATATTGTTTCATGTTTTAAAAAGTCTCAGTGAATTCCTGAAACAGCTGCTTACTGTAGTTTTTATCAAGCAAACAGGAGGAAATAGTGTTTTTGTTGGGGACTGTTTTCAGCAGTGGTTTGATCCACACTTGGTGATGTGGTGAGTATTTGGGGCAGCAGGACGGTGTGTGTGAGAGCTCTGCAGTCAGTTTCAATGATGATGAACGGTTAACATGTCAGTTTACACACACACACACACACACACACACACTCAGTCAGAAACATCTCTGTTAGCAGAAACTGAAGTAAATTATGAAACATTTTGATTGACAGCTCCTCCTGGATTCACTTAAAGTGTGAAAAACCAATAGTTGAACCTAACGTATACTGATCAGGTAACACCTGTCAGCCCTGGCAGAGTGTGTGTGTGTGTGTGTGTGTGTGTGTGTGTGTGTGTGTGTGTGTGTGTGTGTGTGTGTGTGTGTGTGTGTGTGTGTGTGTGTGTGTGTGTGTCACACAGCAGACCTGATATCATGCAGTGTAAAAACATAAGCAGTGTTGATGTTTTTAATGTTGTAAAATGAAACACAATATTTTCCGATGTTTCTTTCTTCTCAACAGACTCAGAAATCAGAAATCTTGTTTTCAGTAAAAATGCTTATTAAAGAGACAAACCATCAAAGAGGGCTGAATCAAAACATGATTTTCATCATTTGTTTAATACAAAAATAAAAACAGTGGTGCAAATTAAACTAAGTGCTTGCTACTTTTTACTTAAGTAAAATATTTAAATTCTTCTTTCTCTCCTGCAAAACAGTAAAGACATTTCTAATTGTCAGGTCACTACAAAACACCTGCATTTGGAGCTTAAAAAAGTGCTGGAAATACACAGTGTTTGGGCCGCTACAAAACAACCACGTTTGAAGCCTAAAAGACACTGGAAACGGCCACGGGTCACCACAAAACATCCACGCTTGGAGCATAAAAAGCTGCTGGAAACACACTGACAGGTTGCCACTCAAACAACCACATTTGGAGCCTAAAAAGCCGCTGGAGAATTACAGAAAGGTTGCTACAAAATACCCATGTTTGGAGCCCTAAAGAGTTGCTGGAAACACACTGACAGGTTGCTGCAAAACACCACATTTAAAGCATAAAAAGCTGCTGGAAAAATAAATACCAATGGGTAGGTAAAAAACGCCCATATTTGGAGCCCAGACAGGTCACTACAAAATATTCATGTTTGGTGCCCTATAAAGCTGCTGGAGAAAAAAACAAAAAACAGATGGGTTGCTTCAAGATACCCATGTTTGGAGTCTAAAAAGCTGCTGGAAAAATACTAATGGGTCTCTCCAAAACACGGATGTTTGGAGCTATAAAGCTGCTGGAAAGGCACTGCTATGAAGCAACCATATTTAGAACCTTAAAAGTCACTGCAAAAATACCAACAGGTTGCTAGAAAATACCCATGTGTGGAGCCCTAAATAGCTGCTGGAAATGCACTGACAGGGTGCTACAAAACACCACATTTGGAGCTTAAAAAGCCAACAGGTTACAACGATAAACCAAAGTTTGGAGTCCCAAAACACTGCTGGAAACACAGTGATGGGTTGCAGTAAAATCCCATGTTTGGAGCCTAAAAAGCTGATGGAAACACAGTGACAGGTTGCTACAAAACAACCAATTTTGGAATCTTAAATGCCTCTGGAAAAATACAGATAGGTTGCTTCAGGATACCCATGTTTGGAGCCCTAAAGAGTTGCTAGAAACACACTGACAGGTTGCTACAAAACACCACATTTAAAGCATGAAAAGCTGGTGGAAAAATGAGCACCAATGGGTAGGTAAAAAATACCCATATTTGGAGCCCAAACAGACAGGTCACTACAAAATATCCATGTTTGGTGCCCTATAAAGCCACTGGAGAAAAAAACAAACTGTTTTGTTGTTTGTTGGTCTCAAGCAGTGGTCTGCAGCTTGGCAGGTGTCTCACTTAGGTGACAAAGCCATCTGCCATCTCCACTTCTTGATAATAACGTTAGCTCATACACTACATCAGTTTAGAAACTTTTATATGATACGTTTGAAAAGTGTAAATGTAATGAATTTGTGGTTTGCAGTAACGTATGCCATAATTTTCCTCTTGCGATTGAGCTGTTCAAACACCTGACTGTACCTGAACCAGGTGTGTCAGAGTCCTGCTGAACTCTGCAAGTCAGTTTCAGGCGTCCCCTCTAACGATGAGAAAACTGCTAACCCTCTCTCTAAAATATTCTCTCTGTATTGATGGAGTCGATGTTGAGCAACACATGGTTTCGATGGACCCACATCAGATTTCCAAACCTCGTCCAGAACCTCGTTCTTCCCAGGAAACACGGCTGGCGAGCATGAACCTCTTGGACGAGTGATTTACATACCTTCTCCAGCTTCGAGCCCAGTTGGCGAGGGCTCCGGTGTCATCACGAGGGCCGGGCCGGGGGCTCTTCCTGTGTGAGATGACTTACAGTCCCCCCGTCAGCCCTGAGCACTGCTTTATAACAGCACACACACACACAGAAAAACCTAAAACTGGGCCTGCAGTCGTATCACAATGACATCATCAGCTCACAGGAAATGGTCTAATTCTTTAAGAGCGCAGATGTATGGAGAGCAGCAGTGACATAATAACTCCTCGCCCAAACCAAACACACCTGCACTCACTCTGTACCACCTCTTCCTCTGACTGATTAAAAAATATTTCAACTATTCATGAAGCCAAAACATCAGCAGCTCCGAGCTGTAACTAAAGTCTTTTTGGCCCTCTCTCCTCCCGTAGCTCTCAGCAGCTGCTGTCAACAAACCTCCTCCTACTGAGCCTGAGAGCTGAACACAATTCATAAATCATGCCCTAAATTCACTAACCTCAGCACCTAATATACTCTGTTTTCTCAGTCTTCAGGTTTCAAGTTCAGTATTTGTCATGTTCACAACAATTAACAAAGAAGCAATTCACTTCTTGTTTTCAGGCTTCCTCCGACAACGCTCATTAAGTAGAAACATAAAATAGTGACAGTGAAAAAAAGAAAAGACAAAACAGTGCAGAAGTTAAAACAGGATAATGAAATAGAATAGAAAGTGTAGTCCTGTGGTAGACTAGTGTCCATCCATCCACTTTCAACCGCTTTTCTGAAGCTGGGCAGCAGGCTGAGCAAAGTACTCCAGACGTCCCTCTCCCCAGCAACACTTTCCAGCTCCCAAGGCGTTCCCAGGCCAGATGAGATATATGATTCCTCCAGCGTGTTCTGGGTCTGCCCCGGGGCCTCCTACCAGTTGGACTGGCCTACAACACCTCTGACAGGAGGCGCCCAGGAGGATCCTGATCAGATGTCCAAACCACCTCAGCTGAACCCTTACGATGCAGCGGCTCTACTCCGAGCTCCCTCTGAATGTCAGAGCTCCTCTCTCTATCTCTAAGGCTGAGCCCAGACACCCCACGGAGGAAACTCATTTATCAGTGATTTTGGAGCCAGACACTGCCGACAACAGCCACCTTTTACAGCCATATGATGCGGTGCCAGGCAGCGTCAGTTTGAAAAGCAGCCAGACAAAGACTTTGACTGTGGCATTATACACTGACAGTCAGCTGGACAGCCCCTGTTACGGGAACACATTTTCACTCCGACCTCGTCACATATCGATGTTTGGTCATGGTCTTTCCACGTCAAGATATAACATGCAAAGTACCCTGTGTGTGTTGGTTGTCGACCTTCTGAGATGCTGTGTCAACTCAAAATACACTTCTGTTCCCACAGGAAATGTACAGTTTGCATACAGTCTCTTTCAAAATAATCCACAATGTTGTACCCACATAGTGTGTTTGACGTCTTTTATTCCTTTCAACAATAATCGCAGGTAGTTACGTTTTGCCAACACACGCAGATGTTCGGTTTTAGGAAAAAAAAGTCACTGACCAAGTGCCGATTTTGAATGACTTGGGAGTGAGACCAGGTTGGCTACAGTGTGTAATAATAAACTGTATTCTGGCATCACACCACCAAAAGAGGCATGACCAGTGTGACAGGTAACACAACAGTGTCGGCCTGTAGTGTGACATACAACAAGCGCGTCAGCAACGCTTTCTAAACACGATAACGATCATTTACCATCCCTGTTGTATGACAGCTGATTTCATCCAGCTCACAAATTGTCATTGTTTTCCCGATTTGTGGACATTTAGGGCCGCTGTGCTTCTTCTTTGAGTTAGCCACTAACTACTAGCAGCTAACAGCTACTTTAAAATCCCCTTTCTGGTGTGGTTGTGCACATAACACACTGTCATCATGCCTGTGGTCCTGTCCTGGTGGTTGGCTTATAGGCCAGATAATTCTACCCGTACTCTTATATACAGCATGACGACACAATACGGCATGATATTCCCGCCCTGAACTAGCAGTGTAAAAGGTATTACCTTTAAAAGGTTCATTCTATTTACATTAAAATTAATTTAATTCTTCTGCTTCTTTGGGATTATCCAGATGACTCTCAGCTGGCCTTCTTATTCACCAAAACCTGCTCCACCAATCAGCAGCTTCTCTTCCATCCTAACCTCTTCCCTCTAAATGTGCCAGAGGAAATCCTGATCCAGCGATTCTGATTCATCAAATCCATCAAAATGTGTCCAAACTGTTAACAGCCTCTCTGAGCGACGCAGCACTTCTTCTTCTTCTTCTTCTTCTCTCCTTGTGTATAAGAGTTGGTTGGCGTTCAGCTCTTCTTCTCTGGCAGCTGCAGCGTGGAGTTTTTGGCCGAGGATGTGCGGACTCAGGGAGGGTCGGAGGTTTTCTTTGGGAGTTTTGCTGCTGTAGCCTCGGGCGTCGCTCCCTGCTAACGAGCGCTGTGTATTCAAGAAACTGACTTCACAACTCATCAAGGTTGGTGCTGACGGTGGAGTGAAAGTTAATTGTGCCTGTAACAGAGCCTCAGCAGGCCCAACGCTGCCAAACCTCCACCCGTCCACCTCCACCCCCTCCTCTCTGGTGCAGACTGTGATACCGGCCTGATCTGGTCCTCCCGATGGAAACCAGACTTCCTGCTCAGGACTGCAGGCCTGATAAAGACCACGGCTGACCTTCAGACTTTAAAAAGCACTTATCACACTCTGAGAGGAAAGGGTTTTTTTCTCTCTCAACAAAAGGACTGAGAGTTAAATTCAAGTCTGCTGAAGTACCTGGTTTTTATTTGTCCTGTTAGAGCTCTGAGCTCATGGATCATGTTAAAACTGGTTTTACATTTCAGACTCATTCATTGATCTTGAACACAGACCTGTACAGGAGCAGGTTTCAATAAATGCTAACTTTGATATAGCTTTAAATTAAAGGACAGAAAAGTCCTTTAATTTAAAGATCCAGATCTCTTTACGACATACTATACTGTGACCTTTGTTCATGATTTTGGATGACATACTATACTGTGACCTTTGTTCATGATTTTGGATGACAAACTATACTGTGACCGTTGTTCATGATTTTGGATGACATACCATACTGTGACCTTTGTTCATGATTTTGGATGACATACCATACTGTGACCTTTGTTCATGATTTTGGACGACATACCATACTGTGACCTTTGTTCATGATTTTGGACGACATACCATACTGTGACCGTTGTTCATGATTTTGGACGACATGAGATACTGTGACCTTTGTTCATGATTTTGGACGACATACTATACTGTGACATTTCTTTCATGATTTTGGACGACATGCTATACTGTGACATTTCTTTCATGATTTTGGACGACATACTATACTATGTCCTTTTTTCATGATTTTGGACGACATACTATACTATGACGTTTTTTCATGATTTTGGACGACATACTATACTATGACGTTTTTTCATGATTTTGGACGACATACTATACTATGACGTTTTTTCATGATTTTGGACGACATACTATACTATGTCCTTTTTTCATGATTTTGGACGACATACTATACTATGACGTTTTTTCATGATTTTGGACGACATACTATACTATGTCCTTTTTTCATGATTTTGGACGACATACTATACTATGACGTTTTTTCATGATTTTGGACGACATACTATATTGTGACATTTCTTTCATGATTTTGGACGACATACTATACTGTGACATTTCTTTCATGATTTTGGACGACATACTATACTGTGACATTTCTTTCATGATTTTGGACGACATACTATACTGTGACATTTCTTTCATGATTTTGGACGACATACTATACTGTGACATTTCTTTCATGATTTTGGACGACATACTATACTGTGACATTTCTTTCATGATTTTGGACGACATACTATACTATGTCCTTTTTTCATGATTTTGGACGACATTCTATACTATGACGTTTTTTCATGATTTTGGACGACATACTATACTGTGACATTTCTTTCATGATTTTGGACGACATACTATACTGTGACATTTCTTTCATGATTTTGGACGACATACTATACTATGTCCTTTTTTCATGATTTTGGACGACATACTATACTATGACGTTTTTTCATGATTTTGGAAGACATACTATACTATGTCCTTTTTTCATGATTTTGGACGACATACTATACTATGACGTTTTTTCATGATTTTGGACGACATGCTATACTATGACGTTTTTTCATGATTTTGGACGACATACTATACTATGACGTTTTTTCATGATTTTGGACGACATACTATACTATGTCCTTTTTTCATGATTTTGGACGACATACTATACTATGACGTTTTTTCATGATTTTGGACGACATGCTATACTATGACGTTTCTTTCATGATTTTGGACGACATGCTATACTATGACCTTTTTTCATGATTTTGGACGACATACTATACTATGTGCTTTTTTCATGATTTTGGATGACATACTATACTGTGACGTTTTTTCATGATTTTGGACGACATGCTATACTATGACGTTTTTCATGATTTTGGACGACATACTATACTATGTCCTTTTTTCATGATTTTGGACGACATGCTATACTATGACGGTTTTTCATGATTTTGGACGACATACTATACTATGACGGTTTTTCATGATTTTGGACGACATGCTATACTATGACGGTTTTTCATGATTTTGGACGACATACTATACTATGACGTTTTTTCATGATTTTGGACGACATGCTATACTGTGACGTTTCTTTCATGATTTTGGACGACATACTATACTATGACGTTTTTTCATGATTTTGGACGACATACTATACTATGACGTTTTTTCATGATTTTGGACGACATACTATACTATGACGTTTTTTCATGATTTTGGACGACATACTATACTGTGACGTTTTTTCATGATTTTGGACGACATACTATACTATGACGTTTTTTCATTATTTTGGACGACATGCTATACTGTGACGTTTCTTTCATGATTTTGCACGACATGCTATACTATGACGTTTTTTCATGATTTTGGACGACATACTATACTATGTCCTTTTTTCATGATTTTGGACGACATGCTATACTGTGACGTTTCTTTCATGATTTTGGACGACATGCTATACTATGACGTTTTTTCATGATTTTGGACGACATACTATACTATGACGTTTTTTCATGATTTTGGACGACATACTATACTATGTCCTTTTCTCATGATTTTGGACGACATACTATACTATGTCCTTTTTTCATGATTTTGGACGACATACTATACTATGACGTTTTTTCGTAATTTTTGACGACATGCTATACTATGACGTTTTTTCATGATTTTGGACAACATGCAATACTATGACCTTTGTTCATGATTTTGGACGACATGCTATACTGTGACCTTTGTTCACGATTTTGGATGACATACCATACTATGACCTTTGTTCATGATTTTGGATGACATACTATACTATGACCTTTGTTCATGATTTTGGATGACATACCATACTGTGACCTTTGTTCATGATTTTGGATGACATACTATACTATGACCTTTGTTCATGATTTTGGATGACATACCATACTGTGACCTTTGTTCACGATTTTGGATGACATACCATACTATGACCTTTGTTCATGATTTTGGATGACATACTATACTATGACCTTTGTTCATGATTTTGGATGACATACCATACTGTGACCTTTGTTCATGATTTTGGATGACATACTATACTATGACCTTTGTTCATGATTTTGGATGACATACCATACTGTGACCTTTGTTCACGATTTTGGATGACATACCATACTATGACCGTTGTTCATGATTTTGGACGACATACTATACTATGACCTTTGTTCATGATTTTGGATGACATGAGATACTGTGATCTTTGATCATGATTTTGGACGACATACTATACTATGACGTTTTTTCATGATTTTGGACGACATGCTATACTGTGATCTTTGATCATGATTTTGGACGACATGAGATACTGTGATCTTTGATCATGATTTTGGACGACATACTATACTGTGACGTTTTTTCATGATTTTGGAAGACATACCATACTTTGACCTTTGTTCATGATTTTGGATGACATACCATACTTTGACCTTTTTTCATGATTTTGGACAACATACTATACTATGACGTTTTTTCATGATTTTGGACGACATGCTATACTATGTCCTTTTTTCATGATTTTGGACGACATACTATACTATGACGTATTTTCATGATTTTGGACGACATGCTATACTATGACGTATTTTCATGATTTTGGACGACATGCTATACTATGTCCTTTTTTCATGATTTTGGACGACATACTATACTATGACGTATTTTCATGATTTTGGACGACATACTATACTATGACGTTTTTTCATGATTTTGGACGACATACTATACTATGACGTTTTTTCATGATTTTGGACGACATGCTATACTATGACGTATTTTCATGATTTTGGACGACATACTATACTATGACGTATTTTCATGATTTTGGACGACATACTATACTATGACGTTTTTTCATGATTTTGGACGACATGCTACACTGTGACGTTTCTTTCATGATTTTGGACGACATACTATACTATGTCCTTTTTTCATGATTTTGGACGACATACTATACTATGTCCTTTTTTCATGATTTTGGACGACATGCTATACTATGACGTATTTTCATGATTTTGGACGACATGCTATACTATGTCCTTTTTTCATGATTTTCGACGACATACTATACTGTGACGTTTTTTCGTAATTTTTGACGACATGCTATACTATGACGTTTTTTCATGATTTTGGACGACATGCTATACTATGACGTTTTTTCATGATTTTGGACGACATGCTATACTATGACGTTTTTTCATGATTTTGGACGACATGCTATACTATGTCCTTTTTTCATGATTTTGGACGACATGGTATATTATGACGTTTCTTTCATGATTTTGGACGACATACAATACTATGACTTTTTTCATGATTTTGGACGACATACTATACTATGTCCTTTTTTCATGATTTTGGACGACATACTATACTATGACGTATTTTCATGATTTTGGACGACATGCTATACTATGACGTATTGTCATGATTTTGGACGACATACTATACTATGACCTTTTTTCATGATTTTGGACGACATACTATACTATGACGTATTTTCATGATTTTGGACGACATACCATACTGTGACCTTTGTTCATGATTTTGGATAACATGCCATACTATGACCTTTTTTCATGATTTTGGACGACATGCCATACTGTGACCTTTTTTCATGATTTTGGATAACATGCCATACTATGACCTTTGTTCATGATTTTGGATGACATACCATACTGTGACCTTTGTTCATGATTTTGGATGACATACCATACTGTGACCTTTGTTCATGATTTTGGATAACATGCCATACTATGACCTTTTTTCATGATTTTGGATGACGTACCATACTATGACCTTTGTTCATGATTTTGGATGACATGCCATACTATGACCTTTTTTCATGATTTTGGATGACGTACCATACTCTGACCTTTGTTCATGATTTTGGATGACATACCATACTATGACCTTTGTTCATGATTTTGGATGACATACCATACTTTGACCTTTGTTCATGATTTTGGATGACATACTTTACTGTGACCTTTGTTCATGATTTTGGATGACATACCATACTTTGACCTTTGTTCATGATTTTGGATGACATACCATACTATGACCTTTTTTCATGATTTTGGATGACATACCATACTTTGACCTTTGTTCATGATTTTGGATGACATACCATACTTTGACCTTTGTTCATGATTTTGGATGACATACTTTACTGTGACCTTTGTTCATGATTTTGGATAACATGCCATACTATGACCTTTTTTCATGATTTTGGATGACGTACCATACTCTGACCTTTGTTCATGATTTTGGATGACATACCATACTATGACCTTTGTTCATGATTTTGGATGACATACCATACTATGACCTTTTTTCATGATTTTGGATGACATACCATACTTTGACCTTTGTTCATGATTTTGGATGACATACTTTACTGTGACCTTTGTTCATGATTTTGGATGACATACCATACTTTGACCTTTGTTCATGATGTTGGATGACATACTTTACTGTGACCTTTGTTCATGATTTTGGATGACATACTTTACTGTGACCTTTGTTCATGATTTTGGATGACATACCATACTGTGACCGTTGTTCATGATTTTGGATGACATACCATACTGTGACCGTTGTTCATGATTTTGGATGACATACCATACTTTGACCTTTGTTCATGATTTTGGACGACATACTATACTGTGACGTTTCTTTCATGATTTTGGACGACATGCTATACTGTAATCTTTGATCATGATTTTGGACGACATACTATACTTTGACCTTTGTTCATGATTTTGGATGACATACTTTACTGTGACCTTTGTTCATGATTTTGGATGACATACCATACTGTGACCGTTGTTCATGATTTTGGATGACATACCATACTGTGACCGTTGTTCATGATTTTGGATGACATACCATACTGTGACCGTTGTTCATGATTTTGGATGACATACCATACTGTGACCTTTGTTCATGATTTTGGATAACATGCCATACTATGACCTTTGTTCATGATTTTGGATGACATACCATACTGTGACCTTTGTTCATGATTTTGGATGACATGCCATACTGTGACCTTTGTTCAT
Organism: Epinephelus awoara; assembly: GCA_035609425.1. Classification (NCBI taxonomy): domain Eukaryota; kingdom Metazoa; phylum Chordata; class Actinopteri; order Perciformes; family Serranidae; genus Epinephelus; species Epinephelus awoara. Next base: position 40,212,767 of record CM069299.1, read on the forward strand.
GATTTTGGATGACATACCATACTGTGACCTTTGTTCATGATTTTGGATGACATACCATACTGTGACCTTTGTTCATGATTTTGGATAACATGCCATACTATGACCTTTTTTCATGATTTTGGATGACATACCATACTCTGACCTTTGTTCATGATTTTGGATGACATACCATACTTTGACCTTTGTTCATGATTTTGGATGACATACTTTACTGTGACCTTTGTTCATGATATTGGATGACATACCATACTGTGACCGTTGTTCATGATTTTGGATAACATGCCATACTATGACCTTAGTTCATGATTTTGGATGACATACCATACTGTGACCTTTGTTCATGATTTTGGATGACATACCATACTGTGACCTTTGTTCATGATTTTGGATAACATGCCATACTGTGACCTTTTTTCATGATTTTGGATGACATACCATACTATGACCTTTGTTCATGATTTTGGATAACATGCCATACTATGACCTTTTTTCATGATTTTTGATGACATACCATACTCTGACCTTTGTTCATGATTTTGGATGACATACCATACTTTGACCTTTGTTCATGATTTTGGATAACATGCCATACTATGACCTTTTTTCATGATTTTGGATGACATACCATACTATGACCTTTGTTCATGATTTTGGATGACATACCATACTTTGACCTTTGTTCATGATTTTGGATAACATGCCATACTATGACCTTTTTTCATGATTTTTGATGACATACCATACTATGACCTTTGTTCATGATTTTGGATGACATACCATACTTTGACCTTTGTTCATGATTTTGGATAACATGCCATACTATGACCTTTTTTCATGATTTTGGATGACATACCATACTATGACCTTTTTTCATCACTTTCTTGACATACTACACTATGACCTTTGTTCATGATTTTGGATGACATACCATACTTTGACCTTTGTTCATGATTTTGGATGACATACTTTACTGTGACCTTTGTTCATGATATTGGATGACATACCATACTGTGACCGTTGTTCATGATTTTGGATAACATGCCATACTATGACCTTTGTTCATGATTTTGGATGACATACCATACTGTGACCTTTGTTCATGATTTTGGATGACATACCATACTGTGACCTTTGTTCATGATTTTGGATAACATGCCATACTCTGACCTTTGTTCATGATTTTGGATGACATACCATACTATGACCTTTGTTCATGATTTTGGATGACATACCATACTTTGACCTTTGTTCATGATTTTGGATGACATACCATACTCTGACCTTTGTTCATGATTTTGGATGACATACCATACTTTGACCTTTGTTCATGATTTTGGATGACATACTTTACTGTGACCTTTGTTCATGATTTTGGATGACATACCATACTGTGACCGTTGTTCATGATTTTGGATGACATACCATACTATGACCGTTGTTCATGATTTTGGATGACATACCATACTTTGACCTTTGTTCATGATTTTGGACGACATGCTGTACTATGACGTATTTTCATGATTTTGGACGACATACTATACTATGACTTTTTTTCATGATTTTGGACGACATGCCATACTGTGACCGTTGTTCATGATTTTGGATGACATACTATACTATGACGTATTTTCCTGATTTTGGACGACATACTATACTGTGACCTTTGTTCATGATTTTGGATGACATACTACACTGTGACCTTTGTTCATGATTTTGGATGACATACCATACTATGACCGTTGTTCATGATTTTGGATGACATACCATACTGTGACCGTTGTTCATGATTTTGGATGACATACCATACTATGACCTTTGTTCATGATTTTGGACGACATACCATACTATGACCTTTGTTCATGATTTTGGATGACATACTACACTGTGACCTTTGTTCATGATTTTGGATGACATACCATACTGTGACCGTTGTTCATGATTTTGGATGACATACCATACTATGACCGTTGTTCATGATTTTGGATGACATACCATACTGTGACCGTTGTTCATGATTTTGGATGACATACCATACTATGACCGTTGTTCATGATTTTGGATGACATACCATACTGTCACCGTTGTTCATGATTTTGGATGACATACTACACTGTGACCTTTGTTCATGATTTTGGATGACATACCATACTATGACCTTTGTTCATGATTTTGGACGACATACCATACTATGACCTTTGTTCATGATTTTGGATGACATACTATACTGTGACCTTTGTTCATGATTTTGGATGACATACCATACTATGACCTTTGTTCATGATTTTGGATGACATACTACACTGTGACCTTTGTTCATGATTTTGGATGACATACCATACTATGACCTTTGTTCATGATTTTGGATGACATACTACACTGTGACCTTTGTTCATGATTTTGGATGACATACTACACTGTGACCTTTGTTCATGATTTTGGATGACATACCATACTATGACCTTTGTCCATGATTTTGGATGACATACTTTACTGTGACCTTTGTTCATGATTTTGGATGACACACCATACTGTGACCTTTGTCCATGATTTTGGATGACATACTTTACTGTGACCTTTGTTCATGATTTTGGATGACATACCATACTATGACCGTTGTTCATGATTTTGGATGACATACCATACTGTGACCGTTGTTCATGATTTTGGATGACATACTACACTATGACCTTTGTTCATGATTTTGGATGACATACTACACTGTGACCTTTGTTCATGATTTTGGATGACATACCATACTATGACCTTTGTTCATGATTTTGGATGACATACTATACTGTCACCTTTGTTCATGATTTTGGATGACATACCATACTATGACCTTTGTTCATGATTTTGGATGACATACTACACTGTGACCTTTGTTCATGATTTTGGATGACATACCATACTATGACCTTTGTCCATGATTTTGGATGACATACTTTACTGTGACCTTTGTTCATGATTTTGGATGACACACCATACTGTGACCGTTGTTCATGATTTTGGATGACATACCATACTATGACCGTTGTTCATGATTTTGGATGACATACCATACTGTGACCGTTGTTCATGATTTTGGATGACATACTACACTGTGACCTTTGTTCATGATTTTGGATGACATACCATACTATGACCTTTGTTCATGATTTTGGACGACATACCATACTATGACCTTTGTTCATGATTTTGGATGACATACTATACTGTGACCTTTGTTCATGATTTTGGATGACATACCATACTATGACCTTTGTTCATGATTTTGGATGACATACTACACTGTGACCTTTGTTCATGATTTTGGATGACATACCATACTATGACCGTTGTTCATGATTTTGGATGACATACCATACTATGACCGTTGTTCATGATTTTGGATGACATACCATACTATGACCTTTGTTCATGATTTTGGACGACATACCATACTATGACCTTTGTTCATGATTTTGGACGACATACCATACTATGACCTTTGTTCATGATTTTGGATGACATACTATACTGTGACCTTTGTTCATGATTTTGGATGACATACCATACTATGACCTTTGTTCATGATTTTGGATGACATACTATACTGTGACCTTTGTTCATGATTTTGGATGACATACCATACTATGACCTTTGTTCATGATTTTGGACGACATATTATACTGTGACCTTTGTTCATGATTTTGGATGACATATTATACTGTGACCTTTGTTCATGATTTTGGATGACATACCATACTATGACCTTTGTTCATGATTTTGGATGACATACTACACTGTGACCTTTGTTCATTATTTTGGATGACATACCATACTATGACCGTTGTTCATGATTTTGGATGACATACCATACTGTGACCGTTGTTCATGATTTTGGATGACATACCATACTATGACCGTTGTTCATGATTTTGGATGACATACCATACTATGACCTTTGTTCATGATTTTGGACGACATACCATACTATGACCTTTGTTCAGGATTTTGGATGACATACTACACTGTGACCTTTGTTCATGATTTTGGATGACATACCATATTGTGACCATTGTTCATGATTTTGGATGACATACCATACTATGACCTTTGTTCATGATTTTGGACGACATACCATACTATGACCTTTGTTCATGATTTTGGATGACATACTACACTGTGACCTTTGTTCATGATTTTGGATGACATACCATACTATGACCGTTGTTCATGATTTTGGATGACATACCATACTATGACCTTTGTTCATGATTTTGGATGACATACTATACTGTGACCTTTGTTCATGATTTTGGATGACATACCATACTATGACCTTTGTTCATGATTTTGGATGACATACTATACTGTGACCTTTGTTCATGATTTTGGATGACATACCATACTATGACCTTTGTTCATGATTTTGGATGACATACTACACTGTGACCTTTGTTCATGATTTTGGATGACATACCATACTATGACCTTTGTTCATGATTTTGGATGACATACTATACTGTGACCTTTGTTCATGATTTTGGATGACATACCATACTGTGACCGTTGTTCATGATTTTGGACGACATGCTATACTGTGATCTTTGATCATGATTTTGGACGACATGAGATACTGTGATCTTTGATCATGATTTTGGACGACATACTATACTATGACGTATTTTCATGATTTTGGACGACATGCTATACTGTGACGTTTCTTTCATGATTTTGGACGACATGCTATACTGTGATCTTTGATCATGATTTTGGACGACATGAGATACTGTGATCTTTGATCATGATTTTGGACGACATGCTATACTATGACGTTTTTTCATGATTTTGGACGACATACTATACTGTGACGTTTTTTCATGATTTTGGACGACATGCTATACTATGACGTTTTTTCATGATTTTGGACGACATACTATACTGTGACGTTTCTTTCATGATTTTGGACGACATGCTATACTGTGACGTTTCTTTCATGATTTTGGACGACATACTATACTATGACCTTTGTTCATTATTTTGGATAACATGCCATACTATGACCTTTTTTCATGATTTTGGATGACATACCATACTGTGACCTTTGTTCATGATTTTGGATGACATACTATACTATGACCGTTGTTCATGATTTTGGATGACATCCCATACTATGACCTTTGTTCATGATTTTGGATGACATACCATACTGTGACCGTTGTTCCTGATTTTGGATGACATCCCATACTATGACCTTTGTTCATGATTTTGGATGACATACCATACTGTGACCGTTGTTCATCATTTTGGACGACATGCTATACTGTGACGTTTCTTTCATGATTTTGGACGACATGCTATACTGTGACGTTTCTTTCATGATTTTGGACGACATACTATACTGTGACGTTTTTTCGTAATTTTTGACGACATGCTATACTATGACGTTTTTTCATGATTTTGGACGACATGCTATACTATGACGTTTTTTCATGATTTTGGACGACATGCTATACTATGACGTTTTTTCATGATTTTGGACGACATGCTATACTATGTCCTTTTTTCATGATTTTGGACGACATGGTATATTATGACGTTTCTTTCATGATTTTGGACGACATACAATACTATGACTTTTTTCATGATTTTGGACGACATACTATACTATGACTTTTTTCATGATTTTGGACGACATGCTATACTATGACGTTTCTTTCATGATTTTGGACGACATGCTATACTATGACGTTTCTTTCATGATTTGGACGACATACTATACTATGACGTTTTTTCATGATTTTGGATGACATGCTATACTATGACCTTTTTTCATGATTTTGGATGACATACCATACTGTGACCTTTGTTCATGATTTTGGATGACATACTATACTGTGATCTTTGATCATGATTTTGGACGACATACTATACTATGACGTTTTTTCATGATTTTGGACGACATGCTATACTGTGACGTTTCTTTCATGATTTTGGACGACATGCTATACTATGTCCTTTTTTCATGATTTTGGACGACATACTATACTGTGACGTTTTTTCATGATTTTGGACGACATACTATACTATGACGTTTTTTCATGATTTTGGACGACATGCTATACTATGACGTTTTTTCATGATTTTGGACGACATACTATACTGTGACGTTTTTTCATGATTTTGGACGACATGCTATACTATGACGTTTTTTCATGATTTTGGACGACATACTATACTGTGACGTTTCTTTCATGATTTTGGACGACATGCTATACTATGACGTTTTTTCATGATTTTGGACGACATACTATACTGTGACGTTTTTTCATGATTTTGGACGACATGCTATACTATGACGTTTTTTCATGATTTTGGACGACATACTATACTGTGACGTTTCTTTCATGATTTTGGACGACATGCTATACTATGACGTTTTTTCATGATTTTGGACGACATACTATACTGTGACGTTTCTTTCATGATTTTGGACGACATGCTATACTATGACGTTTTTTCATGATTTTGGACGACATACTATACTGTGACGTTTTTTCATGATTTTGGACGACATGCTATACTATGACGTTTTTTCATGATTTTGGACGACATACTATACTGTGACGTTTCTTTCATGATTTTGGACGACATGCTATACTGTGACGTTTCTTTCATGATTTTGGACGACATACTATACTATGACCTTTGTTCATTATTTTGGATAACATGCCATACTATGACCTTTTTTCATGATTTTGGATGACATACCATACTGTGACCTTTGTTCATGATTTTGGATGACATACTATACTATGACCGTTGTTCATGATTTTGGATGACATCCCATACTATGACCTTTGTTCATGATTTTGGATGACATACCATACTGTGACCGTTGTTCCTGATTTTGGATGACATCCCATACTATGACCTTTGTTCATGATTTTGGATGACATACCATACTGTGACCGTTGTTCCTGATTTTGGATGACATACCATACTGTGACCGTTGTTCATCATTTTGGACGACATGCTATACTGTGACGTTTCTTTCATGATTTTGGACGACATGCTATACTGTGACGTTTCTTTCATGATTTTGGACGACATACTATACTGTGACGTTTTTTCGTAATTTTTGACGACATGCTATACTATGACGTTTTTTCATGATTTTGGACGACATGCTATACTATGACGTTTTTTCATGATTTTGGACGACATGCTATACTATGACGTTTTTTCATGATTTTGGACGACATGCTATACTATGTCCTTTTTTCATGATTTTGGACGACATGGTATATTATGACGTTTCTTTCATGATTTTGGACGACATACAATACTATGACTTTTTTCATGATTTTGGACGACATACTATACTATGACTTTTTTCATGATTTTGGACGACATGCTATACTATGACGTTTCTTTCATGATTTTGGACGGCATGCTATACTATGACGTTTCTTTCATGATTTGGACGACATGCTATACTGTGACGTTTCTTTCATGATTTTGGATGACATACTATACTATGACGTTTTTTCATGATTTTGGATGACATGCTATACTATGACCTTTTTTCATGATTTTGGATGACATACCATACTGTGACCTTTGTTCATGATTTTGGATGACATACTATACTGTGATCTTTGATCATGATTTTGGACGACATACTATACTATGACGTTTTTTCATGATTTTGGACGACATGCTATACTGTGACGTTTCTTTCATGATTTTGGACGACATGCTATACTATGTCCTTTTTTCATGATTTTGGACGACATACTATACTGTGACGTTTTTTCATGATTTTGGACGACATACTATACTATGACGTTTTTTCATGATTTTGGACGACATGCTATACTATGACGTTTTTTCATGATTTTGGACGACATACTATACTGTGACGTTTTTTCATGATTTTGGACGACATGCTATACTATGACGTTTTTTCATGATTTTGGACGACATACTATACTGTGACGTTTCTTTCATGATTTTGGACGACATGCTATACTGTGACGTTTCTTTCATGATTTTGGACGACATGCTATACTGTGACGTTTCTTTCATGATTTTGGACGACATACTATACTGTGACGTTTCTTTCATGATTTTGGACGACATGCTATACTGTGACGTTTCTTTCATGATTTTGGACGACATGCTATACTGTGACGTTTCTTTCATGATTTTGGACGACATACTATACTATGACTTTTTTCATGATTTTGGACGACATACTATACTGTGACGTTTTTTCATGATTTTGGACGACATGCTATACTATGACGTTTTTTCATGATTTTGGACGACATACTATACTGTGACGTTTCTTTCATGATTTTGGACGACATGCTATACTGTGACGTTTCTTTCATGATTTTGGACGACATGCTATACTGTGACGTTTCTTTCATGATTTTGGACGACATGCTATACTGTGACGTTTCTTTCATGATTTTGGACGACATGCTATACTGTGACGTTTCTTTCATGATTTTGGACGACATGCTATACTGTGACGTTTCTTTCATGATTTTGGACGACATGCTATACTGTGACGTTTTTTCATGATTTTGGACGACATACTATACTGTGACGTTTCTTTCATGATTTTGGACGACATGCTATACTGTGACGTTTCTTTCATGATTTTGGACGACATGCTATACTGTGACGTTTTTTCATGATTTTGGACGACATACTATACTGTGACGTTTTTTCATGATTTTGGACGACATACTATACTATGACGTTTTTTCATGATTTTGGACGACATGCTATACTATGACGTTTTTTCATGGTTTTGGACGACATACTATACTATGATGTTTTTTCATGGTTTTGGATGTCATGCTATACTATGACCTTTTTTCATGGTTTTGGACGACATACTATATATACTATGACCTTTTTTCATGATTTTGGACGACATACTATACTATGACGTTTTTTCATGATTTTGGACGACATGCTATACTATGACGTTTTTTCATGGTTTTGGACGACATACTATACTATGATGTTTTTTCATGGTTTTGGATGTCATGCTATACTATGACCTTTTTTCATGGTTTTGGACGACATACTATACTATGATGTTTTTTCATGGTTTTGGATGTCATGCTATACTATGACGTTTTTTCATGGCTTTGGACAACATACTATATATACTATGACGTTTTTTCATGATTTTTGATGTCATGCTATACTATGACCTTTTTTCATGATTTTGGACGACATGCTATACTATGACCTTTTTTCATGATTTTGGACGACATGCTATACTATGACCTTTTTTCATGGTTTTGGACGACATGCTATACTATGACCTTTTTTCATGGTTTTGGACATCATGCTATACTATGACCTTTTTTCATGATTTTGGACGACATGCTATACTATGACCTTTTTTCATGGTTTTGGACGACATGCTATACTATGACCTTTTTTCATGGTTTTGGACATCATGCTATACTATGACCTTTTTTCATGATTTTGGACGACATTGCCTTGAATTGATAGGATGGTCAAGTGTGAAAGGGTGAGAGAGAGAGGGAGTGATATGCAGCAAAGTGCCACAGGCTGGAGTTGAACCCAGATTGCTGCTGCAACATCCTTATACATGGGGCGCTTGTTCTAACCACTAAGCCACCGACACCTCTACTATTTGATTGTTCATGATTTCAGATGATCATGATCATGATTTTTGATTATATATTTAAGTATGACGTTTTTTAATGATTTTGGGAAACATACTATACAATGACCTTTTTTCATAATTTTTGACCACATACTATACTATGACTTTTTTGCATGATTGTTGATGACAAACTATAGTTTTACCTTTTTGAATGACATACTATGACGTCGGTTTTTTGTTTTGTTTTTTTGTATATATTTTTTGGGGCATATTTGCTTTTAATTGATTGGGCAGTCAAGTGTAAAAGGGGGAGAGAGAAAGGGAGTGACTTGCAGCAAGTTGCCATAAGTTGGAGTTGAACCCGGTTTGCTTCAGCAACATCCTTGTACACGGGGTACCTGCTCTATCCACTAAACCACCAACGCACCTACTATGATGTGTTTTCATGATTTTGGAAGACATGCTATACTGTGACGTTTTTTCATGATTTTGGACGACATACTATACTATGACGTTTTTTCATGATTTTGGACGACATACTATACTGTGACGTTTCTTTCATGATTTTGGACGACATACTATACTATGTCCTTTTTTCATGATTTTGGACGACATACTATGCTGTGACGTTTCTTTCATGATTTTGGACGACATACTATACTATGTCCTTTTTTCATGATTTTGGACGACATACTATACTATGACGTTTTTTCATGATTTTGGACGACATGCTATACTATGACGTTTTTTCATGATTTTGGACGACATGCTATACTGTGACGTTTCTTTCATGATTTTGGACGACATACTATACTATGTCCTTTTTTCATGATTTTGGACGACATACTATACTGTGACGTTTTTTCATGATTTTGGACGACATGCTATACTATGACGTTTTTTCATGATTTTGGACGACATGCTATACTGTGACGTTTCTTTCATGATTTTGGACGACATGCTATACTGTGATCTTTGATCATGGTTTTGGACGACATACTATACTATGACGTTTTTTCATGATTTTGGACGACATGCTATACTATGACGTTTTTTCATGATTTTGGACGACATGCTATACTGTGATCTTTGATCATGATTTTGGACGACATACTATACTATGACGTTTTTTCATGATTTTGGACGACATGCTATACTATGACGTTTTTTCATGATTTTGGACGACATGCTATACTGTGATCTTTGATCATGGTTTTGGACGACATGCTATACTATGACTTTTTTCATGATTTTGGACGACATGCTATACTATGACCTTTGTTCATGATTTTGGATAACATGCCATACTGTGACCTTTGTTCATGATTTTGGATAACATGCCATACTATGACCTTTGTTCATGATTTTGGATAACATGCCATACTGTGACCTTTGTTCATGATTTTGGATAACATGCCATACTATGACCTTTTTTCATGATTTTGGAGAACATGCCATACTGTGACCTTTGTTCATGATTTTGGATAACATGCCATACTATGACCTTTGTTCATGATTTTGGATAACATGCCATACTGTGACCTTTGTTCATGATTTTGGATAACATGCCATACTATGACCTTTTTTCATGATTTTGGATAACATGCCATACTGTGACCTTTGTTCATGATTTTGGATAACATGCCATACTATGACCTTTTTTCATGATTTTGGATGACATGCCATACTGTGACCTTTGTTCATGATTTTGGATAACATGCCATACTATGACCTTTTTTCATGATTTTGGATGACATGCCATACTGTGACCTTTGTTCATGATTTTGGATAACATGCCATACTATGACCTTTTTTCATGATTTTGGATGACATACCATACTGTGACCTTTGTTCATGATTTTTAACAACATACTATACTATGACGTTTTTTCATTATTTTGGACGACATACTATACTATGACGTTTTTTCGTAATTTTTGACGACATGCTATACTATGACGTTTTTTCATGATTTTGGACGACATGCTATACTATGACGTTTTTCCGTAATTTTTGACGACATGCTATACTATGACGTTTTTTCATGATTTTGGACGACATACTATACTATGACGTTTTTCCGTAATTTTTGACGACATGCTATAGTATGACGTTTTTTCATGATTTTGGATGACATACCATACTGTGACCTTTGTTCATGATTTTGGATAACATGCCATACTATGACCTTTTTTCATGATTTTGGATGACATGCCATACTGTGACCTTTGTTCATGATTTTGGATAACATGCCATACTCTGACCTTTGTTCATGATTTTGGATGACATACCATACTATGACCTTTGTTCATGATTTTGGATGACATACCATACTTTGACCTTTGTTCATGATTTTGGATGACATACCATACTCTGACCTTTGTTCATGATTTTGGATGACATACCATACTTTGACCTTTGTTCATGATTTTGGATGACATACTTTACTGTGACCTTTGTTCATGATTTTGGATGACATACCATACTGTGACCGTTGTTCATGATTTTGGATGACATACCATACTATGACCGTTGTTCATGATTTTGGATGACATACCATACTTTGACCTTTGTTCATGATTTTGGACGACATGCTGTACTATGACGTATTTTCATGATTTTGGACGACATACTATACTATGACTTTTTTTCATGATTTTGGACGACATGCCATACTGTGACCGTTGTTCATGATTTTGGATGACATACTATACTATGACGTATTTTCCTGATTTTGGACGACATACTATACTGTGACCTTTGTTCATGATTTTGGATGACATACTACACTGTGACCTTTGTTCATGATTTTGGATGACATACCATACTATGACCGTTGTTCATGATTTTGGATGACATACCATACTGTGACCGTTGTTCATGATTTTGGATGACATACCATACTATGACCTTTGTTCATGATTTTGGACGACATACCATACTATGACCTTTGTTCATGATTTTGGATGACATACTACACTGTGACCTTTGTTCATGATTTTGGATGACATACCATACTGTGACCGTTGTTCATGATTTTGGATGACATACCATACTATGACCGTTGTTCATGATTTTGGATGACATACCATACTGTGACCGTTGTTCATGATTTTGGATGACATACCATACTATGACCGTTGTTCATGATTTTGGATGACATACCATACTGTCACCGTTGTTCATGATTTTGGATGACATACTACACTGTGACCTTTGTTCATGATTTTGGATGACATACCATACTATGACCTTTGTTCATGATTTTGGACGACATACCATACTATGACCTTTGTTCATGATTTTGGATGACATACTATACTGTGACCTTTGTTCATGATTTTGGATGACATACCATACTATGACCTTTGTTCATGATTTTGGATGACATACTACACTGTGACCTTTGTTCATGATTTTGGATGACATACCATACTATGACCTTTGTTCATGATTTTGGATGACATACTACACTGTGACCTTTGTTCATGATTTTGGATGACATACTACACTGTGACCTTTGTTCATGATTTTGGATGACATACCATACTATGACCTTTGTCCATGATTTTGGATGACATACTTTACTGTGACCTTTGTTCATGATTTTGGATGACACACCATACTGTGACCTTTGTCCATGATTTTGGATGACATACTTTACTGTGACCTTTGTTCATGATTTTGGATGACATACCATACTATGACCGTTGTTCATGATTTTGGATGACATACCATACTGTGACCGTTGTTCATGATTTTGGATGACATACTACACTATGACCTTTGTTCATGATTTTGGATGACATACTACACTGTGACCTTTGTTCATGATTTTGGATGACATACCATACTATGACCTTTGTTCATGATTTTGGATGACATACTATACTGTCACCTTTGTTCATGATTTTGGATGACATACCATACTATGACCTTTGTTCATGATTTTGGATGACATACTACACTGTGACCTTTGTTCATGATTTTGGATGACATACCATACTATGACCTTTGTCCATGATTTTGGATGACATACTTTACTGTGACCTTTGTTCATGATTTTGGATGACACACCATACTGTGACCGTTGTTCATGATTTTGGATGACATACCATACTATGACCGTTGTTCATGATTTTGGATGACATACCATACTGTGACCGTTGTTCATGATTTTGGATGACATACTACACTGTGACCTTTGTTCATGATTTTGGATGACATACCATACTATGACCTTTGTTCATGATTTTGGACGACATACCATACTATGACCTTTGTTCATGATTTTGGATGACATACTATACTGTGACCTTTGTTCATGATTTTGGATGACATACCATACTATGACCTTTGTTCATGATTTTGGATGACATACTACACTGTGACCTTTGTTCATGATTTTGGATGACATACCATACTATGACCGTTGTTCATGATTTTGGATGACATACCATACTATGACCGTTGTTCATGATTTTGGATGACATACCATACTATGACCTTTGTTCATGATTTTGGACGACATACCATACTATGACCTTTGTTCATGATTTTGGACGACATACCATACTATGACCTTTGTTCATGATTTTGGATGACATACTATACTGTGACCTTTGTTCATGATTTTGGATGACATACCATACTATGACCTTTGTTCATGATTTTGGATGACATACTATACTGTGACCTTTGTTCATGATTTTGGATGACATACCATACTATGACCTTTGTTCATGATTTTGGACGACATATTATACTGTGACCTTTGTTCATGATTTTGGATGACATATTATACTGTGACCTTTGTTCATGATTTTGGATGACATACCATACTATGACCTTTGTTCATGATTTTGGATGACATACTACACTGTGACCTTTGTTCATTATTTTGGATGACATACCATACTATGACCGTTGTTCATGATTTTGGATGACATACCATACTGTGACCGTTGTTCATGATTTTGGATGACATACCATACTATGACCGTTGTTCATGATTTTGGATGACATACCATACTATGACCTTTGTTCATGATTTTGGACGACATACCATACTATGACCTTTGTTCATGATTTTGGATGACATACTACACTGTGACCTTTGTTCATGATTTTGGATGACATACCATACTGTGACCGTTGTTCATGATATTGGATGACATACCATACTATGACCTTTGTTCATGATTTTGGATGACATACTACACTGTGACCTTTGTTCATTATTTTGGATGACATACCATACTGTGACCGTTGTTCATGATTTTGGATGACATACCATACTATGACCGTTGTTCATGATTTTGGATGACATACCATACTATGACCTTTGTTCATGATTTTGGACGACATACCATACTATGACCTTTGTTCATGATTTTGGATGACATACTACACTGTGACCTTTGTTCATGATTTTGGATGACATACCATACTGTGACCGTTGTTCATGATTTTGGATGACATACCATATTGTGACCATTGTTCATGATTTTGGATGACATACCATACTATGACCTTTGTTCATGATTTTGGACGACATACCATACTATGACCTTTGTTCATGATTTTGGATGACATACTACACTGTGACCTTTGTTCATGATTTTGGATGACATACCATACTATGACCTTTGTTCATGATTTTGGACGACATACCATACTATGACCTTTGTTCATGATTTTGGATGACATACTATACTGTGACCTTTGTTCATGATTTTGGATGACATACCATACTATGACCTTTGTTCATGATTTTGGATGACATACTATACTGTGACCTTTGTTCATGATTTTGGATGACATACCATACTATGACCTTTGTTCATGATTTTGGATGACATACTACACTGTGACCTTTGTTCATGATTTTGGATGACATACCATACTATGACCTTTGTTCATGATTTTGGATGACATACTATACTGTGACCTTTGTTCATGATTTTGGATGACATACCATACTGTGACCGTTGTTCATGATTTTGGACGACATGCTATACTGTGATCTTTGATCATGATTTTGGACGACATGAGATACTGTGATCTTTGATCATGATTTTGGACGACATACTATACTATGACGTATTTTCATGATTTTGGACGACATGCTATACTGTGACGTTTCTTTCATGATTTTGGACGACATGCTATACTGTGATCTTTGATCATGATTTTGGACGACATGAGATACTGTGATCTTTGATCATGATTTTGGACGACATGCTATACTATGACGTTTTTTCATGATTTTGGACGACATACTATACTGTGACGTTTTTTCATGATTTTGGACGACATGCTATACTATGACGTTTTTTCATGATTTTGGACGACATACTATACTGTGACGTTTCTTTCATGATTTTGGACGACATGCTATACTGTGACGTTTCTTTCATGATTTTGGACGACATACTATACTATGACCTTTGTTCATTATTTTGGATAACATGCCATACTATGACCTTTTTTCATGATTTTGGATGACATACCATACTGTGACCTTTGTTCATGATTTTGGATGACATACTATACTATGACCGTTGTTCATGATTTTGGATGACATCCCATACTATGACCTTTGTTCATGATTTTGGATGACATACCATACTGTGACCGTTGTTCCTGATTTTGGATGACATCCCATACTATGACCTTTGTTCATGATTTTGGATGACATACCATACTGTGACCGTTGTTCCTGATTTTGGATGACATCCCATACTATGACCTTTGTTCATGATTTTGGATGACATACCATACTGTGACCGTTGTTCATCATTTTGGACGACATGCTATACTGTGACGTTTCTTTCATGATTTTGGACGACATGCTATACTGTGACGTTTCTTTCATGATTTTGGACGACATACTATACTGTGACGTTTTTTCGTAATTTTTGACGACATGCTATACTATGACGTTTTTTCATGATTTTGGACGACATGCTATACTATGACGTTTTTTCATGATTTTGGACGACATGCTATACTATGACGTTTTTTCATGATTTTGGACGACATGCTATACTATGTCCTTTTTTCATGATTTTGGACGACATGGTATATTATGACGTTTCTTTCATGATTTTGGACGACATACAATACTATGACTTTTTTCATGATTTTGGACGACATACTATACTATGACTTTTTTCATGATTTTGGACGACATGCTATACTATGACGTTTCTTTCATGATTTTGGACGACATGCTATACTATGACGTTTCTTTCATGATTTGGACGACATACTATACTATGACGTTTTTTCATGATTTTGGATGACATGCTATACTATGACCTTTTTTCATGATTTTGGATGACATACCATACTGTGACCTTTGTTCATGATTTTGGATGACATACTATACTGTGATCTTTGATCATGATTTTGGACGACATACTATACTATGACGTTTTTTCATGATTTTGGACGACATGCTATACTGTGACGTTTCTTTCATGATTTTGGACGACATGCTATACTATGTCCTTTTTTCATGATTTTGGACGACATACTATACTGTGACGTTTTTTCATGATTTTGGACGACATACTATACTATGACGTTTTTTCATGATTTTGGACGACATGCTATACTATGACGTTTTTTCATGATTTTGGACGACATACTATACTGTGACGTTTTTTCATGATTTTGGACGACATGCTATACTATGACGTTTTTTCATGATTTTGGACGACATACTATACTGTGACGTTTCTTTCATGATTTTGGACGACATGCTATACTATGACGTTTTTTCATGATTTTGGACGACATACTATACTGTGACGTTTTTTCATGATTTTGGACGACATGCTATACTATGACGTTTTTTCATGATTTTGGACGACATACTATACTGTGACGTTTCTTTCATGATTTTGGACGACATGCTATACTATGACGTTTTTTCATGATTTTGGACGACATACTATACTGTGACGTTTCTTTCATGATTTTGGACGACATGCTATACTATGACGTTTTTTCATGATTTTGGACGACATACTATACTGTGACGTTTTTTCATGATTTTGGACGACATGCTATACTATGACGTTTTTTCATGATTTTGGACGACATACTATACTGTGACGTTTCTTTCATGATTTTGGACGACATGCTATACTGTGACGTTTCTTTCATGATTTTGGACGACATACTATACTATGACCTTTGTTCATTATTTTGGATAACATGCCATACTATGACCTTTTTTCATGATTTTGGATGACATACCATACTGTGACCTTTGTTCATGATTTTGGATGACATACTATACTATGACCGTTGTTCATGATTTTGGATGACATCCCATACTATGACCTTTGTTCATGATTTTGGATGACATACCATACTGTGACCGTTGTTCCTGATTTTGGATGACATCCCATACTATGACCTTTGTTCATGATTTTGGATGACATACCATACTGTGACCGTTGTTCCTGATTTTGGATGACATACCATACTGTGACCGTTGTTCATCATTTTGGACGACATGCTATACTGTGACGTTTCTTTCATGATTTTGGACGACATGCTATACTGTGACGTTTCTTTCATGATTTTGGACGACATACTATACTGTGACGTTTTTTCGTAATTTTTGACGACATGCTATACTATGACGTTTTTTCATGATTTTGGACGACATGCTATACTATGACGTTTTTTCATGATTTTGGACGACATGCTATACTATGACGTTTTTTCATGATTTTGGACGACATGCTATACTATGTCCTTTTTTCATGATTTTGGACGACATGGTATATTATGACGTTTCTTTCATGATTTTGGACGACATACAATACTATGACTTTTTTCATGATTTTGGACGACATACTATACTATGACTTTTTTCATGATTTTGGACGACATGCTATACTATGACGTTTCTTTCATGATTTTGGACGACATGCTATACTATGACGTTTCTTTCATGATTTGGACGACATGCTATACTGTGACGTTTCTTTCATGATTTTGGATGACATACTATACTATGACGTTTTTTCATGATTTTGGATGACATGCTATACTATGACCTTTTTTCATGATTTTGGATGACATACCATACTGTGACCTTTGTTCATGATTTTGGATGACATACTATACTGTGATCTTTGATCATGATTTTGGACGACATACTATACTATGACGTTTTTTCATGATTTTGGACGACATGCTATACTGTGACGTTTCTTTCATGATTTTGGACGACATGCTATACTATGTCCTTTTTTCATGATTTTGGACGACATACTATACTGTGACGTTTTTTCATGATTTTGGACGACATACTATACTATGACGTTTTTTCATGATTTTGGACGACATGCTATACTATGACGTTTTTTCATGATTTTGGACGACATACTATACTGTGACGTTTTTTCATGATTTTGGACGACATGCTATACTATGACGTTTTTTCATGATTTTGGACGACATACTATACTGTGACGTTTCTTTCATGATTTTGGACGACATGCTATACTGTGACGTTTCTTTCATGATTTTGGACGACATGCTATACTGTGACGTTTCTTTCATGATTTTGGACGACATACTATACTGTGACGTTTCTTTCATGATTTTGGACGACATGCTATACTGTGACGTTTCTTTCATGATTTTGGACGACATGCTATACTGTGACGTTTCTTTCATGATTTTGGACGACATACTATACTATGACTTTTTTCATGATTTTGGACGACATACTATACTGTGACGTTTTTTCATGATTTTGGACGACATGCTATACTATGACGTTTTTTCATGATTTTGGACGACATACTATACTGTGACGTTTCTTTCATGATTTTGGACGACATGCTATACTGTGACGTTTCTTTCATGATTTTGGACGACATGCTATACTGTGACGTTTCTTTCATGATTTTGGACGACATGCTATACTGTGACGTTTCTTTCATGATTTTGGACGACATGCTATACTGTGACGTTTCTTTCATGATTTTGGACGACATGCTATACTGTGACGTTTCTTTCATGATTTTGGACGACATGCTATACTGTGACGTTTTTTCATGATTTTGGACGACATACTATACTGTGACGTTTCTTTCATGATTTTGGACGACATGCTATACTGTGACGTTTCTTTCATGATTTTGGACGACATGCTATACTGTGACGTTTTTTCATGATTTTGGACGACATACTATACTGTGACGTTTTTTCATGATTTTGGACGACATACTATACTATGACGTTTTTTCATGATTTTGGACGACATGCTATACTATGACGTTTTTTCATGGTTTTGGACGACATACTATACTATGATGTTTTTTCATGGTTTTGGATGTCATGCTATACTATGACCTTTTTTCATGGTTTTGGACGACATACTATATATACTATGACCTTTTTTCATGATTTTGGACGACATACTATACTATGACGTTTTTTCATGATTTTGGACGACATGCTATACTATGACGTTTTTTCATGGTTTTGGACGACATACTATACTATGATGTTTTTTCATGGTTTTGGATGTCATGCTATACTATGACCTTTTTTCATGGTTTTGGACGACATACTATACTATGATGTTTTTTCATGGTTTTGGATGTCATGCTATACTATGACGTTTTTTCATGGCTTTGGACAACATACTATATATACTATGACGTTTTTTCATGATTTTTGATGTCATGCTATACTATGACCTTTTTTCATGATTTTGGACGACATGCTATACTATGACCTTTTTTCATGATTTTGGACGACATGCTATACTATGACCTTTTTTCATGGTTTTGGACGACATGCTATACTATGACCTTTTTTCATGGTTTTGGACATCATGCTATACTATGACCTTTTTTCATGATTTTGGACGACATGCTATACTATGACCTTTTTTCATGGTTTTGGACGACATGCTATACTATGACCTTTTTTCATGGTTTTGGACATCATGCTATACTATGACCTTTTTTCATGATTTTGGACGACATTGCCTTGAATTGATAGGATGGTCAAGTGTGAAAGGGTGAGAGAGAGAGGGAGTGATATGCAGCAAAGTGCCACAGGCTGGAGTTGAACCCAGATTGCTGCTGCAACATCCTTATACATGGGGCGCTTGTTCTAACCACTAAGCCACCGACACCTCTACTATTTGATTGTTCATGATTTCAGATGATCATGATCATGATTTTTGATTATATATTTAAGTATGACGTTTTTTAATGATTTTGGGAAACATACTATACAATGACCTTTTTTCATAATTTTTGACCACATACTATACTATGACTTTTTTGCATGATTGTTGATGACAAACTATAGTTTTACCTTTTTGAATGACATACTATGACGTCGGTTTTTTGTTTTGTTTTTTTGTATATATTTTTTGGGGCATATTTGCTTTTAATTGATTGGGCAGTCAAGTGTAAAAGGGGGAGAGAGAAAGGGAGTGACTTGCAGCAAGTTGCCATAAGTTGGAGTTGAACCCGGTTTGCTTCAGCAACATCCTTGTACACGGGGTACCTGCTCTATCCACTAAACCACCAACGCACCTACTATGATGTGTTTTCATGATTTTGGAAGACATGCTATACTGTGACGTTTTTTCATGATTTTGGACGACATACTATACTATGACGTTTTTTCATGATTTTGGACGACATACTATACTGTGACGTTTCTTTCATGATTTTGGACGACATACTATACTATGTCCTTTTTTCATGATTTTGGACGACATACTATGCTGTGACGTTTCTTTCATGATTTTGGACGACATACTATACTATGTCCTTTTTTCATGATTTTGGACGACATACTATACTATGACGTTTTTTCATGATTTTGGACGACATGCTATACTATGACGTTTTTTCATGATTTTGGACGACATGCTATACTGTGACGTTTCTTTCATGATTTTGGACGACATACTATACTATGTCCTTTTTTCATGATTTTGGACGACATACTATACTGTGACGTTTTTTCATGATTTTGGACGACATGCTATACTATGACGTTTTTTCATGATTTTGGACGACATGCTATACTGTGACGTTTCTTTCATGATTTTGGACGACATGCTATACTGTGATCTTTGATCATGGTTTTGGACGACATACTATACTATGACGTTTTTTCATGATTTTGGACGACATGCTATACTATGACGTTTTTTCATGATTTTGGACGACATGCTATACTGTGATCTTTGATCATGATTTTGGACGACATACTATACTATGACGTTTTTTCATGATTTTGGACGACATGCTATACTATGACGTTTTTTCATGATTTTGGACGACATGCTATACTGTGATCTTTGATCATGGTTTTGGACGACATGCTATACTATGACTTTTTTCATGATTTTGGACGACATGCTATACTATGACCTTTGTTCATGATTTTGGATAACATGCCATACTGTGACCTTTGTTCATGATTTTGGATAACATGCCATACTATGACCTTTGTTCATGATTTTGGATAACATGCCATACTGTGACCTTTGTTCATGATTTTGGATAACATGCCATACTATGACCTTTTTTCATGATTTTGGAGAACATGCCATACTGTGACCTTTGTTCATGATTTTGGATAACATGCCATACTATGACCTTTTTTCATGATTTTGGATAACATGCCATACTGTGACCTTTGTTCATGATTTTGGATAACATGCCATACTATGACCTTTTTTCATGATTTTGGATGACATGCCATACTGTGACCTTTGTTCATGATTTTGGATAACATGCCATACTATGACCTTTTTTCATGATTTTGGATGACATGCCATACTGTGACCTTTGTTCATGATTTTGGATAACATGCCATACTATGACCTTTTTTCATGATTTTGGATGACATACCATACTGTGACCTTTGTTCATGATTTTTAACAACATACTATACTATGACGTTTTTTCATTATTTTGGACGACATACTATACTATGACGTTTTTTCGTAATTTTTGACGACATGCTATACTATGACGTTTTTTCATGATTTTGGACGACATGCTATACTATGACGTTTTTCCGTAATTTTTGACGACATGCTATACTATGACGTTTTTTCATGATTTTGGACGACATACTATACTATGACGTTTTTCCGTAATTTTTGACGACATGCTATAGTATGACGTTTTTTCATGATTTTGGATGACATACCATACTGTGACCTTTGTTCATGATTTTGGATAACATGCCATACTATGACCTTTTTTCATGATTTTGGATGACATGCCATACTGTGACCTTTGTTCATGATTTTGGATAACATGCCATACTATGACCTTTTTTCATGATTTTGGATAACATGCCATACTGTGACCTTTGTTCATGATTTTGGATAACATGCCATACTATGACCTTTTTTCATGATTTTGGATGACATGCCATACTGTGACCTTTGTTCATGATTTTGGATAACATGCCATACTATGACCTTTTTTCATGATTTTGGATGACATACCATACTGTGACCTTTGTTCATGATTTTTAACAACATGCTATACTATAACGTTTTTTCATGATTTTTAACAACATGCTATACTATGATGTTTTTTATCCTAATTTTTGACGACATACTATACTATGACGTTTTTTCGAAATTTTTGACGACATAATGATGCGAAGCCTGCGGAGCTAGTTCAGGCAGACAATTCAAGCGCGCCAATCCTGATCAGCTGATCAGTCACATGCTCTCCTCAGCTGATAGAGCGGGCTATTTAATCCCCCTGTGCCTACCTGATCATTCCTTGCTACTCTGCTGCTGCTGCATGCTGCCTCTACTGCTCTGCTGCTCTGCTGGTGATCTTGCTGGTTCTGCTGCTCTCGCTGCTGTTGCTGCTGCTGCTGCTGCCGCTGCTGTGTGCTGCTTAGGAAGCTTCTCAAATCCCACCACCTCCCCAGCATCCACCTGTGGGCTCTGTTTCGAGGACCCCCAGCTGGGGGTCTGTTATTCATTCCCTGTAATGTCTGTCATACAGATCATTTTCAGGGAATTAATAAATTGAGATAGAGCCTGACGCCAATCTTGCTTCAGCCATACTAAACTATTCACGCTGTGCTTCAGCATGCAAATATTTATGCTCAATAAAAAATGCTAAATTCAATCCAGAGTTGTCTGACTGAACTATACTATAACGTTTTTTCATGATTTTTAACAACATGCTATACTATGACGTTTTTTCGTAATTTTTGACGACATGCAATACTATGACGTTTTTTCGTAATTTTTGACGACATGCAATACTATGACGTTTTTTCATGGTTTTGGACGACATACTATACTATGACGTTTTTTCATGGTTTTGGACGACATGCTATACTATGACGTTTTTTCATGGTTTTGGACGACATACTATACTATGACCTTTTTTCATGGTTTTGGACGACATGCTATACTATGACGTTTTTTCATGGTTTTGGACGACATACTATACTATGACCTTTTTTCATGGTTTTGGACGACATGCTGTACTATGATGTTTTTTCATGGTTTTGGACGACATGCTATACTATGACCTTTTTTCATGGTTTTGGACGACATGCTGTACTATGATGTTTTTTCATGGTTTTGGACGACATACTATACTATGACCTTTTTCCATGGTTTTGGACGACATACTACACTATGACCTTTTTTCATGGCTTTGGACAACATACTATATATACTATGACGTTTTTTCATGATTTTTGACGACATGCTATACTATGACCTTTTTTCATGATTTTGGACGACATGCTATACTATGACCTTTTTTCATGGTTTTGGACGTCATGCTATACTATGACGTTTTTTCATGATTTTGGACGACATGCTATACTATGACCTTTTTTCATGGTTTTGGACGACATGCTATACTATGACGTTTTTTCATGATTTTGGACGACATGCTATACTATGACGTTTTTTCATGATTTTGGACGACATGCTATACTATGTCCTTTTTTCATGATTTTGGACGACATACTATACTGTGACGTTTTTTCATGATTTTGGACGACATGCTATACTATGACGTTTTTTCATGATTTTGGACGACATACTATACTGTGACGTTTTTTCATGATTTTGGACGACATGCTATACTGTGACGTTTCTTTCATGATTTTGGACGACATGCTATACTATGTCCTTTTTTCATGATTTTGGACGACATACTATACTGTGACGTTTTTTCATGATTTTGGACGACATACTATACTATGACGTTTTTTCATGATTTTGGACGACATGCTATACTATGACGTTTTTTCATGATTTTGGACGACATACTATACTGTGACGTTTTTTCATGATTTTGGACGACATGCTATACTATGACGTTTTTTCATGATTTTGGACGACATACTATACTGTGACGTTTCTTTCATGATTTTGGACGACATGCTATACTGTGACGTTTCTTTCATGATTTTGGACGACATGCTATACTGTGACGTTTCTTTCATGATTTTGGACGACATACTATACTGTGACGTTTCTTTCATGATTTTGGACGACATGCTATACTGTGACGTTTCTTTCATGATTTTGGACGACATGCTATACTGTGACGTTTCTTTCATGATTTTGGACGACATACTATACTATGACTTTTTTCATGATTTTGGACGACATACTATACTGTGACGTTTTTTCATGATTTTGGACGACATGCTATACTATGACGTTTTTTCATGATTTTGGACGACATACTATACTGTGACGTTTCTTTCATGATTTTGGACGACATGCTATACTGTGACGTTTCTTTCATGATTTTGGACGACATGCTATACTGTGACGTTTCTTTCATGATTTTGGACGACATGCTATACTGTGACGTTTCTTTCATGATTTTGGACGACATGCTATACTGTGACGTTTCTTTCATGATTTTGGACGACATGCTATACTGTGACGTTTCTTTCATGATTTTGGACGACATGCTATACTGTGACGTTTTTTCATGATTTTGGACGACATACTATACTGTGACGTTTCTTTCATGATTTTGGACGACATGCTATACTATGACGTTTTTTCATGATTTTGGACGACATACTATACTGTGACGTTTTTTCATGATTTTGGACGACATGCTATACTATGACGTTTTTTCATGATTTTGGACGACATACTATACTGTGACGTTTCTTTCATGATTTTGGACGACATGCTATACTATGACGTTTTTTCATGATTTTGGACGACATACTATACTGTGACGTTTCTTTCATGATTTTGGACGACATGCTATACTATGACGTTTTTTCATGATTTTGGACGACATACTATACTGTGACGTTTTTTCATGATTTTGGACGACATGCTATACTATGACGTTTTTTCATGATTTTGGACGACATACTATACTGTGACGTTTCTTTCATGATTTTGGACGACATGCTATACTGTGACGTTTCTTTCATGATTTTGGACGACATACTATACTATGACCTTTGTTCATTATTTTGGATAACATGCCATACTATGACCTTTTTTCATGATTTTGGATGACATACCATACTGTGACCTTTGTTCATGATTTTGGATGACATACTATACTATGACCGTTGTTCATGATTTTGGATGACATCCCATACTATGACCTTTGTTCATGATTTTGGATGACATACCATACTGTGACCGTTGTTCCTGATTTTGGATGACATCCCATACTATGACCTTTGTTCATGATTTTGGATGACATACCATACTGTGACCGTTGTTCCTGATTTTGGATGACATACCATACTGTGACCGTTGTTCATCATTTTGGACGACATGCTATACTGTGACGTTTCTTTCATGATTTTGGACGACATGCTATACTGTGACGTTTCTTTCATGATTTTGGACGACATACTATACTGTGACGTTTTTTCGTAATTTTTGACGACATGCTATACTATGACGTTTTTTCATGATTTTGGACGACATGCTATACTATGACGTTTTTTCATGATTTTGGACGACATGCTATACTATGACGTTTTTTCATGGTTTTGGACGACATACTATACTATGATGTTTTTTCATGGTTTTGGATGTCATGCTATACTATGACCTTTTTTCATGGTTTTGGACGACATACTATATATACTATGACCTTTTTTCATGATTTTGGACGACATACTATACTATGACGTTTTTTCATGATTTTGGACGACATGCTATACTATGACGTTTTTTCATGGTTTTGGACGACATACTATACTATGATGTTTTTTCATGGTTTTGGATGTCATGCTATACTATGACGTTTTTTCATGGCTTTGGACAACATACTATATATACTATGACGTTTTTTCATGATTTTTGATGTCATGCTATACTATGACCTTTTTTCATGATTTTGGACGACATGCTATACTATGACGTTTTTTCATGATTTTGGACGACATGCTATACTATGACCTTTTTTCATGGTTTTGGACGACATGCTATACTATGACCTTTTTTCATGGTTTTGGACATCATGCTATACTATGACCTTTTTTCATGATTTTGGACGACATGCTATACTATGACCTTTTTTCATGGTTTTGGACGACATGCTATACTATGACCTTTTTTCATGGTTTTGGACATCATGCTATACTATGACCTTTTTTCATGATTTTGGACGACATTGCCTTGAATTGATAGGATGGTCAAGTGTGAAAGGGTGAGAGAGAGAGGGAGTGATATGCAGCAAAGTGCCACAGGCTGGAGTTGAACCCAGATTGCTGCTGCAACATCCTTATACATGGGGCGCTTGTTCTAACCACTAAGCCACCGACACCTCTACTATTTGATTGTTCATGATTTCAGATGATCATGATCATGATTTTTGATTATATATTTAAGTATGACGTTTTTTAATGATTTTGGGAAACATACTATACAATGACCTTTTTTCATAATTTTTGACCACATACTATACTATGACTTTTTTGCATGATTGTTGATGACAAACTATAGTTTTACCTTTTTGAATGACATACTATGACGTCGGTTTTTTGTTTTGTTTTTTTGTATATATTTTTTGGGGCATATTTGCTTTTAATTGATTGGGCAGTCAAGTGTAAAAGGGGGAGAGAG
This sequence comes from Epinephelus awoara, assembly GCA_035609425.1. Classification (NCBI taxonomy): domain Eukaryota; kingdom Metazoa; phylum Chordata; class Actinopteri; order Perciformes; family Serranidae; genus Epinephelus; species Epinephelus awoara. Next base: position 40,240,543 of record CM069299.1, read on the forward strand.
AAAGGGAGTGACTTGCAGCAAGTTGCCATAAGTTGGAGTTGAACCCGGTTTGCTTCAGCAACATCCTTGTACACGGGGTACCTGCTCTATCCACTAAACCACCAACGCACCTACTATGATGTGTTTTCATGATTTTGGAAGACATGCTATACTGTGACGTTTTTTCATGATTTTGGACGACATACTATACTATGACGTTTTTTCATGATTTTGGACGACATACTATACTGTGACGTTTCTTTCATGATTTTGGACGACATACTATACTATGTCCTTTTTTCATGATTTTGGACGACATACTATGCTGTGACGTTTCTTTCATGATTTTGGACGACATACTATACTATGTCCTTTTTTCATGATTTTGGACGACATACTATACTATGACGTTTTTTCATGATTTTGGACGACATGCTATACTATGACGTTTTTTCATGATTTTGGACGACATGCTATACTGTGACGTTTCTTTCATGATTTTGGACGACATACTATACTATGTCCTTTTTTCATGATTTTGGACGACATACTATACTGTGACGTTTTTTCATGATTTTGGACGACATGCTATACTATGACGTTTTTTCATGATTTTGGACGACATGCTATACTGTGACGTTTCTTTCATGATTTTGGACGACATGCTATACTGTGATCTTTGATCATGGTTTTGGACGACATACTATACTATGACGTTTTTTCATGATTTTGGACGACATGCTATACTATGACGTTTTTTCATGATTTTGGACGACATGCTATACTGTGATCTTTGATCATGATTTTGGACGACATACTATACTATGACGTTTTTTCATGATTTTGGACGACATGCTATACTATGACGTTTTTTCATGATTTTGGACGACATGCTATACTGTGATCTTTGATCATGGTTTTGGACGACATGCTATACTATGACTTTTTTCATGATTTTGGACGACATGCTATACTATGACCTTTGTTCATGATTTTGGATAACATGCCATACTGTGACCTTTGTTCATGATTTTGGATAACATGCCATACTATGACCTTTGTTCATGATTTTGGATAACATGCCATACTGTGACCTTTGTTCATGATTTTGGATAACATGCCATACTATGACCTTTTTTCATGATTTTGGAGAACATGCCATACTGTGACCTTTGTTCATGATTTTGGATAACATGCCATACTATGACCTTTTTTCATGATTTTGGATAACATGCCATACTGTGACCTTTGTTCATGATTTTGGATAACATGCCATACTATGACCTTTTTTCATGATTTTGGATGACATGCCATACTGTGACCTTTGTTCATGATTTTGGATAACATGCCATACTATGACCTTTTTTCATGATTTTGGATGACATGCCATACTGTGACCTTTGTTCATGATTTTGGATAACATGCCATACTATGACCTTTTTTCATGATTTTGGATGACATACCATACTGTGACCTTTGTTCATGATTTTTAACAACATACTATACTATGACGTTTTTTCATTATTTTGGACGACATACTATACTATGACGTTTTTTCGTAATTTTTGACGACATGCTATACTATGACGTTTTTTCATGATTTTGGACGACATACTATACTATGACGTTTTTCCGTAATTTTTGACGACATGCTATACTATGACGTTTTTTCATGATTTTGGACGACATACTATACTATGACGTTTTTCCGTAATTTTTGACGACATGCTATAGTATGACGTTTTTTCATGATTTTGGATGACATACCATACTGTGACCTTTGTTCATGATTTTGGATAACATGCCATACTATGACCTTTTTTCATGATTTTGGATAACATGCCATACTGTGACCTTTGTTCATGATTTTGGATAACATGCCATACTATGACCTTTTTTCATGATTTTGGATGACATGCCATACTGTGACCTTTGTTCATGATTTTGGATAACATGCCATACTATGACCTTTTTTCATGATTTTGGATGACATACCATACTGTGACCTTTGTTCATGATTTTTAACAACATGCTATACTATAACGTTTTTTCATGATTTTTAACAACATGCTATACTATGATGTTTTTTATCCTAATTTTTGACGACATACTATACTATGACGTTTTTTCGAAATTTTTGACGACATAATGATGCGAAGCCTGCGGAGCTAGTTCAGGCAGACAATTCAAGCGCGCCAATCCTGATCAGCTGATCAGTCACATGCTCTCCTCAGCTGATAGAGCGGGCTATTTAATCCCCCTGTGCCTACCTGATCATTCCTTGCTACTCTGCTGCTGCTGCATGCTGCCTCTACTGCTCTGCTGCTCTGCTGGTGATCTTGCTGGTTCTGCTGCTCTCGCTGCTGTTGCTGCTGCTGCTGCTGCCGCTGCTGTGTGCTGCTTAGGAAGCTTCTCAAATCCCACCACCTCCCCAGCATCCACCTGTGGGCTCTGTTTCGAGGACCCCCAGCTGGGGGTCTGTTATTCATTCCCTGTAATGTCTGTCATACAGATCATTTTCAGGGAATTAATAAATTGAGATAGAGCCTGACGCCAATCTTGCTTCAGCCATACTAAACTATTCACGCTGTGCTTCAGCATGCAAATATTTATGCTCAATAAAAAATGCTAAATTCAATCCAGAGTTGTCTGACTGAACTATACTATAACGTTTTTTCATGATTTTTAACAACATGCTATACTATGACGTTTTTTCGTAATTTTTGACGACATGCAATACTATGACGTTTTTTCGTAATTTTTGACGACATGCAATACTATGACGTTTTTTCATGGTTTTGGACGACATACTATACTATGACGTTTTTTCATGGTTTTGGACGACATGCTATACTATGACGTTTTTTCATGGTTTTGGACGACATACTATACTATGACCTTTTTTCATGGTTTTGGACGACATGCTATACTATGACGTTTTTTCATGGTTTTGGACGACATGCTATACTATGATGTTTTTTCATGGTTTTGGACGACATGCTATACTATGACGTTTTTTCATGGTTTTGGACGACATGCTATACTATGACGTTTTTTCATGGTTTTGGACGACATGCTATACTATGACGTTTTTTCATGGTTTTGGACGACATACTATACTATGACCTTTTTTCATGGTTTTGGACGACATGCTGTACTATGATGTTTTTTCATGGTTTTGGACGACATGCTATACTATGACCTTTTTTCATGGTTTTGGACGACATGCTGTACTATGATGTTTTTTCATGGTTTTGGACGACATACTATACTATGACCTTTTTCCATGGTTTTGGACGACATACTACACTATGACCTTTTTTCATGGCTTTGGACAACATACTATATATACTATGACGTTTTTTCATGATTTTTGACGTCATGCTATACTATGACCTTTTTTCATGATTTTGGACGACATGCTATACTATGACCTTTTTTCATGATTTTGGACGACATGCTATACTATGACCTTTTTTCATGGTTTTGGACGTCATGCTATACTATGACGTTTTTTCATGATTTTGGACGACATGCTATACTATGACCTTTTTTCATGGTTTTGGACGACATGCTATACTATGACCTTTTTTCATGGTTTTGGACGACATGCTATACTATGACCTTTTTTCATGATTTTGGACGACATGCTATACTATGATCTTTTTTCATGGTTTTGGACGTCATGCTATACTATGACGTTTTTTCATGATTTTGGACGACATGCTATACTATGATCTTTTTTCATGGTTTTGGACGTCATGCTATACTATGACCTTTTTTCATGATTTTGGACGACATGCTATACTATGATCTTTTTTCATGGTTTTGGACGTCATGCTATACTATGACCTTTTTTCATGATTTTGGACGACATGCTATACTATGATCTTTTTTCATGGTTTTGGACGTCATGCTATACTATGACGTTTTTTCATGGTTTTGGACGACATGCTATACTATGACCTTTTTTCATGGTTTTGGACGACATGCTATACTATGACCTTTTTTCATGGTTTTGGACGACATGCTATACTATGACCTTTTTTCATGATTTTGGACGACATGCTATACTATGACGTTTTTTCATGGCTTTGGACGACATACTATATTATGACCTTTTTACATGGTTTTGTACGACATACTATACTATGACCTTTTTACATGGTTTTGGACGACATACTATACTATGACCTTTTTTCATGGTTTTGGACGACATACTATATTATGACCTTTTTACATGGTTTTGTACGACATACTATACTATGACCTTTTTACATGGTTTTGGACGACATACTATACTATGACCTTTTTACATGGTTTTGGACGACATACTATACTATGACCTTTTTACATGGTTTTGGACGACATACTATACTATGACCTTTTTTCATGGTTTTGGACGACATACTACACTATGACGTTTTTTCATGGCTTTGGACAACATACTATATATACTATGACGTTTTTTCATGATTTTTGACGTCATGCTATACTATGACCTTTTTTCATGATTTTGGACGACATGCTATACTATGACCTTTTTTCATGATTTTGGACGACATGCTATACTATGACCTTTTTTCATGGTTTTGGACGACATGCTATACTATGACCTTTTTTCATGGTTTTGGACGTCATGCTATACTATGACGTTTTTTCATGATTTTGGACGACATGCTATACTATGACCTTTTTTCATGGTTTTGGACGACATGCTGTACTATGACCTTTTTTCATGGTTTTGGACGTCATGCTATACTATGACCTTTTTTCATGATTTTGGACGACATTGCCTTGAATTGATAGGATGGTCAAGTGTGAAAGGGTGAGAGAGAGAGGGAGTGATATGCAGCAAAGTGCCACAGGCTGGAGTTGAACCCAGATTGCTGCTGCAACATCCTTATACATGGGGCGCTTGTTCTAACCACTAAGCCACCGACACCTCTACTATTTGATTGTTCATGATTTCAGATGATCATGATCATGATTTTTGATTATATATTTAAGTATGACGTTTTTTAATGATTTTGGGAAACATACTATACAATGACCTTTTTTCATAATTTTTGACCACATACTATACTATGACTTTTTTGCATGATTGTTGATGACAAACTATAGTTTTACCTTTTTGAATGACATACTATGACGTCGGTTTTTTGTTTTGTTTTTTTGTATATATTTTTTGGGGCATATTTGCTTTTAATTGATTGGGCAGTCAAGTGTAAAAGGGGGAGAGAGAAAGGGAGTGACTTGCAGCAAGTTGCCATAAGTTGGAGTTGAACCCGGTTTGCTTCAGCAACATCCTTGTACACGGGGTACCTGCTCTATCCACTAAACCACCAACGCACCTACTATGATGTGTTTTCATGATTTTGGACGACATGCTATACTGTGACGTTTTTTCATGATTTTGGACGACATACTATACTGTGACGTTTTTTCATGATTTTGGACGACATACTATACTATGACGTTTTTTCATGATTTTGGACGACATACTATACTGTGACGTTTCTTTCATGATTTTGGACGACATACTATACTATGTCCTTTTTTCATGATTTTGGACGACATACTATGCTGTGACGTTTCTTTCATGATTTTGGACGACATACTATACTATGTCCTTTTTTCATGATTTTGGACGACATGCTATACTATGACGTTTTTTCATGATTTTGGACGACATGCTATACTATGACGTTTTTTCATGATTTTGGACGACATGCTATACTGTGACGTTTCTTTCATGATTTTGGACGACATACTATACTATGTCCTTTTTTCATGATTTTGGACGACATACTATGCTGTGACGTTTCTTTCATGATTTTGGACGACATACTATACTATGTCCTTTTTTCATGATTTTGGACGACATACTATACTATGTCCTTTTTTCATGATTTTGGACGACATACTATACTGTGACGTTTTTTCATGATTTTGGACGACATGCTATACTGTGACGTTTCTTTCATGACATACTATACTGTGATCTTTGATCATGATTTTGGACGACATACTATACTGTGATCTTTGTTCATGATTTTGGACGACATGCTATACTATGACGTTTTTTCATGATTTTGGACGACATGCTATACTGTGACGTTTCTTTCATGACATACTATACTGTGATCTTTGATCATGATTTTGGACGACATACTATACTGTGATCTTTGATCATGATTTTGGACGACATACTATACTATGACGTTTTTTCATGATTTTGGACGACATGCTATACTATGACGTTTTTTCATGATTTTGGACGACATGCTATACTGTGATCTTTGATCATGGTTTTGGACGACATGCTATACTATGACTTTTTTCATGATTTTGGACGACATGCTATACTATGACCTTTGTTCATGATTTTGGATAACATGCCATACTGTGACCTTTGTTCATGATTTTGGATAACATGCCATACTATGACCTTTGTTCATGATTTTGGATAACATGCCATACTGTGACCTTTGTTCATGATTTTGGATAACATGCCATACTATGACCTTTTTTCATGATTTTGGAGAACATGCCATACTGTGACCTTTGTTCATGATTTTGGATAACATGCCATACTATGACCTTTTTTCATGATTTTGGATAACATGCCATACTGTGACCTTTGTTCATGATTTTGGATAACATGCCATACTATGACCTTTTTTCATGATTTTGGATGACATGCCATACTGTGACCTTTGTTCATGATTTTGGATAACATGCCATACTATGACCTTTTTTCATGATTTTGGATGACATGCCATACTGTGACCTTTGTTCATGATTTTGGATAACATGCCATACTATGACGTTTTTTCATGATTTTGGATGACATGCTATACTGTGACGTTTCTTTCATGATTTTGGACGACATGCTATACTGTGACGTTTCTTTCATGATTTTGGACGACATGCTATACTGTGACGTTTCTTTCATGATTTTGGACGACATGCTATACTGTGACGTTTCTTTCATGATTTTGGATAACATGCTATACTGTGACGTTTCTTTCATGATTTTGGACGACATGCTATACTATGACCTTTGTTCATGATTTTGGACGACATACCATACTGTGACCTTTGTTCATGATTTTGGATGACATACTATACTGTGACCTTTGTTCATGATTTTGGATGACATACTATACTGTGACCTTTGTTCATGATTTTGGATGACATACTATACTATGACGTTTTTTCATGGTTTTGGACGACATGCTATACTATGACGTTTTTTCATGATTTTGGACGACATGCTATACTGTGACGTTTCTTTCATGATTTTGGACGACATGCTATACTGTGACGTTTCTTTCATGATTTTGGACGACATGCTATACTATGACCTTTGTTCATGATTTTGGACGACATGCTATACTATGACGTTTCTTTCATGATTTTGGACGACATGCTATACTGTGACGTTTCTTTCATGATTTTGGACGACATGCTATACTGTGACGTTTCTTTCATGATTTTGGACGACATGCTATACTGTGACGTTTCTTTCATGATTTTGGACGACATGCTATACTGTGACGTTTCTTTCATGATTTTGGATGACATACCATACTGTGACCTTTGTTCATGATTTTGGATAACATGCCATACTATGACCTTTTTTCATGATTTTGGACGACATGCTATACTATGACGTTTCTTTCATGATTTTGGACGACATGCTATACTATGACGTTTCTTTCATGATTTTGGACGACATGCTATACTGTGACGTTTCTTTCATGATTTTGGACGACATGCTATACTGTGACGTTTCTTTCATGATTTTGGATGACATACCATACTGTGACCTTTGTTCATGATTTTGGATAACATGCCATACTATGACCTTTTTTCATGATTTTGGACGACATGCTATACTGTGACGTTTCTTTCATGATTTTGGATGACATACCATACTGTGACCTTTGTTCATGATTTTGGACGACATGCTATACTATGACCGTTGTTCATGATTTTGGATGACATACCATACTATGACCTTTGTTCATGATTTTGGACGACATGCTATACTGTGATCTTTGATCATGATTTTGGACGACATACTATACTATGACGTTTTTTCATGATTTTGGACGACATGCTATACTATGACGTTTTTTCATGATTTTGGACGACATGCTATACTGTGACGTTTCTTTCATGATTTTGGACGACATACTATACGATGTCCTTTTTTCATGATTTTGGACGACATGCTGTACTATGATGTTTTTTCATGGTTTTGGATGTCATGCTATACTATGACCTTTTTTCATGGTTTTGGACGACATACTATATATACTATGACGTTTTTTCATGATTTTGGACGACATGCTATACTATGACGTTTTTTCATGATTTTGGACGACATGCTATACTGTGACGTTTCTTTCATGATTTTGGACGACATGCTATACTGTGACGTTTCTTTCATGATTTTGGATGACATACCATACTGTGACCTTTGTTCATGATTTTGGATAACATGCCATACTATGACCTTTTTTCATGATTTTGGACGACATGCTATACTATGACCTTTGTTCATGATTTTGGACGACATGCTATACTATGACGTTTCTTTCATGATTTTGGACGACATGCTATACTGTGACGTTTCTTTCATGATTTTGGATGACATACCATACTGTGACCTTTGTTCATGATTTTGGACGACATGCTATACTATGACGTTTCTTTCATGATTTTGGACGACATGCTATACTGTGACGTTTCTTTCATGATTTTGGACGACATGCTATACTGTGACGTTTCTTTCATGATTTTGGATGACATACCATACTGTGACCTTTGTTCATGATTTTGGACGACATGCTATACTATGACGTTTCTTTCATGATTTTGGACGACATGCTATACTATGACGTTTCTTTCATGATTTTGGACGACATGCTATACTGTGACGTTTCTTTCATGATTTTGGATGACATACCATACTGTGACCTTTGTTCATGATTTTGGATAACATGCCATACTATGACCTTTTTTCATGATTTTGGACGACATGCTATACTATGACCGTTGTTCATGATTTTGGATGACATACCATACTATGACCTTTGTTCATGATTTTGGATGACATACTATACTGTGACCTTTGTTCATGATTTTGGACGACATGCTATACTGTGATCTTTGATCATGATTTTGGACGACATACTATACTATGACGTTTTTTCATGATTTTGGACGACATGCTATACTATGACGTTTTTTCATGATTTTGGACGACATGCTATACTGTGACGTTTCTTTCATGATTTTGGACGACATACTATACGATGTCCTTTTTTCATGATTTTGGACGACATGCTGTACTATGATGTTTTTTCATGGTTTTGGATGTCATGCTATACTATGACCTTTTTTCATGGTTTTGGACGACATACTATATATACTATGACCTTTTTTCATGATTTTGGACGACATACTATACTATGACGTTTTTTCATGGTTTTGGACGACATACTATACTATGACCTTTTTTCATGGCTTTGGACGACATACTATATTATGACCTTTTTACATGGTTTTGTACGACATACTATACTATGACCTTTTTACATGGTTTTGGACGACATACTATACTATGACCTTTTTTCATGGTTTTGGACGACATGCTATACTATGACCTTTTTTCATGGTTTTGGACGACATGCTATACTATGACCTTTTTTCATGGTTTTGGACATCATGCTATACTATGACCTTTTTTCATGATTTTGGACGACATTGCCTTGAATTGATAGGATGGTCAAGTGTGAAAGGGTGAGAGAGAGAGGGAGTGATATGCAGCAAAGTGCCACAGGCTGGAGTTGAACCCAGATTGCTGCTGCAACATCCTTATACATGGGGCGCTTGTTCTAACCACTAAGCCACCGACACCTCTACTATTTGATTGTTCATGATTTCAGATGATCATGATCATGATTTTTGATTATATATTTAAGTATGACGTTTTTTAATGATTTTGGGAAACATACTATACAATGACCTTTTTTCATAATTTTTGACCACATACTATACTATGACTTTTTTGCATGATTGTTGATGACAAACTATAGTTTTACCTTTTTGAATGACATACTATGACGTCGGTTTTTTGTTTTGTTTTTTTGTATATATTTTTTGGGGCATATTTGCTTTTAATTGATTGGGCAGTCAAGTGTAAAAGGGGGAGAGAGAAAGGGAGTGACTTGCAGCAAGTTGCCATAAGTTGGAGTTGACCCCGGTTTGCTTCAGCAACATCCTTGTACACGGGGTACCTGCTCTATCCACTAAACCACCAACGCACCTACTATGATGTGTTTTCATGATTTTGGAAGACATACTTTATTATGATGTTTTTAAATGATTTCAGATAACATACTACACTATGATGGTTTTGACGACATACTATTCCATGACATGTTTTCTTGGTTTTGGACGATATACTTTGACTTTTTTTTTGTTGTTAAAAATAATTTTATAAAACCATGAAAAACTATCACAGTATAGTATGTCATCTGAAATAATTTTAGTATAGTATGGTACGTCATAGTATGGTATGTCATCCAAAACCATGAACAAAGGTCATAGTATGGCATGTCGTCCAAAATCATGAAAAAAGGTCACAGTATAGTATGTCGTCCAAAATCATGAAAAAAGGTCACAGTATAGTATGTCGTCCAAAATCATGAAAAAACGTATGTCGTCCAAAATCATGAAAAAAAGTCACAGTATAGCATGTCGTCCAAAATCATGAAAAAACGTCATAGTATATAATGTCATCTGAAATCATGAACAATCAAATAGTAGAGGTGTCGGTGGTTTAGTGGTTAGAGCAGGTGCCACATGTACAAGGATGTTGCTGCAGAGATCTGGGTTCGACTCCAGCCTGTCTCACTTTACTGCATATCTCTCTCTCTCACCCTTTTACACTTGACCATGCTATCAATTCAAGGCAATGTCGTCCAAAATCATGAAAAAAACGTCAAAGTATAGTATGTCGTCCAAAATCATGAAAAAAGGTCATAGTATAGCATGTTGTCCAAAATCATGAAAAAAGTTCAAAGTATATAATGTCATCTGAAATCATAAAAAAGGTCATAGTATATAATGTCATCTGAAACCATGAAAAAAGGTCACAGTATAGCATGTCGTCCAAAATCATGAAAAAAGTTCAAAGTATATAATGTCATCTGAAATCATAAAAAAGGTCATAGTATATAATGTCATCTGAAATCATGAACAATCAAATAGTAGAGGTGTCGGTGGTTTAGTGGTTAGAGCAGGTGCCACATGTACAAGGATGTTGCTGCAGAGATCTGGGTTCGACTCCAGCCTGTGGTACTTTACTGCATATCTCTCTCTCTCACCCTTTTACACTTGACCATGCTATCAATTCAAGGCAATGTCGTCCAAAATCATGAAAAAACGTCAAAGTATAGTATGTCGTCCAAAATCATGAAAAAAGGTCATAGTATAGCATGTTGTCCAAAATCATGAAAAAAGTCATAGTATAGCATGTCGTCCAAAATCATGAAAAAAGGTCACAGTATAGCATGTTGTCCAAAATCATGAAAAAAGGTTACAGTATAGCATGTCGTCCAAAATCATGAAAAAAGGTCATAGTATAGTATGTCGTTAAAATCATGAAAAAAGGTCACAGTATAGCATGTCGTCAAAAATCATGAAAAAAGGTCACAGTATAGCATGTCGTCAAAAATCATGAAAAAACGTCATAGTATAGCATGTCGTCCAAAATCATGAAAAAAGGTCACAGTATAGCATGTCGTCCAAAATCATGAAAAAAGGTCACAGTATGGCATGTCGTCCAAAATCATGAAAAAAGGTCACAGTATAGCATGTCGTCCAAAATCATGAAAAAAGGTCACAGTATAGCATGTCGTCAAAAATCATGAAAAAAGGTCATAGTATAGCATGTCGTCCAAAATCATGAAAAAAGGTCACAGTATAGCATGTCGTCCAAAATCATGAAAAAAGGTCACAGTATAGCATGTCGTCCAAAATCATGAAAAAAGTTCAAAGTATATAATGTCATCTGAAATCATAAAAAAGGTCATAGTATATAATGTCATCTGAAACCATGAAAAAAGGTCACAGTATAGCATGTTGTTCAAAATCATGAAAAAAGGTCACAGTATAGCATGTCGTCCAAAATCATGAAAAAAGTTCAAAGTATATAATGTCATCTGAAATCATGAACAATCAAATAGTAGAGGTGTCGGTGGTTTAGTGGTTAGAACAAGCGCCCCATGTACAAGGATGTTGCTGCAGAGATCTGGGTTCAACTCCAGCCTGTGGCACTATGCTGCATATCTCTCTCTCTCACCCTTTTACACTTGACCATCCTATCAATTCAAGGCAATGTCGTCCAAAATCATGAAAAACACGTAATCGCATAGTATGTCACCCGAATCATTAAAAGACGTCATTTTTAAGTATATCATCCAAAATCATGAAAAAAGGTCATAGTATATAGCATGTCGACGATTTTGGACATCATACTATATTATGGCTTTTTAAAAAAATTTTTAATCATTTTCTAATGAGATACCATTAATTTAATTTTTTTTTTCATCCTATATGTTGATTTAGACTTTTCAAAAATGTATTTACATGACATTCTCCTCCCTGAGTTTTAATGGTATACTATAAAACAACTTTTTAAATTTACTTTTCAATCTTTTATATGAAATGCAAAATACTGTTTATCACTCCTTTTTTTATGTATTTTATTGCACAGTATAGTATGATTTTTTTTTTTAATGCTCGCCCCCATTTTTGCTATGGTAATACAAATTTTTAATCTTTCATGACATTCAATATTACTTCTTTTTTGTTTTTTACTCCTTTCATGAGGTATTATACGATGACTTTTTTGTCGCGTACTTTAAACCCACCTTACACGTGTCCTCCATAAAAATGATCTCGTACTTTGCTCCTGGTCTCGGCTGATGTGTTTACCTGCTGCAGAGCTCTCACTCTGACTGAAGGCTTCTTGTTTTGGCTCTGGGTTGACCACACCAGTTTGATTCCAAACGTCCGTCAGAGCTCCTTCTTCACGATCTTCCACCAACAATTTCAATATTAATTGTAACGTTTGGAGTTCTTTCTGAGAATATTTCTGCTGATGTTGGAAAAGTCTGGAAACTTTTTTGCAGTATAGATGAAGAATGTTTTACCTTTTATCTTGAGGTTTTTTTTTTAAACTTCCAGCGTCCTTCAGGCAGTTTACGGGTTCTTCACTGGACTAATTTGGAGACTTTCTGTATTTTTCGCCTCCAACTTTTACTCTTGAAAACAGTCTTGTTTGAGCTCAATAACACAAACTCCTTTCATATTCCTCAACCGATTCTCTGTTTGTGTCAAACTCTCTAAAGCCCCTTTCTTTGCTTATATATTTTATTTTAGTTCATTTCAGCATCAAATTCATTCCAATTTCTTATGAAGTCAATTACTTTGACTTAATTTGCTCCTCATGGAAATTTCTAATATGAAAGAGAAAGAGATTCTCTTACTGTAAATATCTTGTATCTACCATTCAAGAACAAATCTGATTGTACATGATTCTTCCATGAGGCCCAATAACTTTAAATAACTTTAAATTTAAAACATTTTTGGAATTATTCAACATGGGAAATACATCTCTCTGTCTCTCCTGTCTTCCCACTTTCCCTTCTGCCATAGCTTCTGACACATGACAGAAAGTCACCTTCCTAAATCTTCTTAAGATGGCCGCTTTCTGTCATGTGTCAGACGTCTGAGGAAGAGCCCTGTGGTCAAAGAAGAACTCTCATTAAATTAAAAAAGTGCCATTTGCTGTATATGCCACTGAAAGGCAAACCCATCTGTCATGTTTCTTTTTCTTTTCTTTTTTTTTGTAAAATAGTCATCTATAACAAAATGAAATGCTTATTCTATAACTATAAATCAACTATTAAAATTGATAAATAACATTAATAATTTCTTAATGTCTTATTTTCTTTGGCATTTTTCGTCATGTGGAGATATGACATGATGATTCCTGGGTAATATGTGTGTTTTGTTATTTTGTTATTCATGTCAAGTCTCTGATCATGTGATGAGACGATATGTGCACCATGGTGTGCACTGGGGCCCATTGTAACTCTCCTACGCCACTGGCATATGCTCATGTGTATCATGTGATACTTTACTAATGACGTTTCAAGGCAGCACGAGAATTTTAACTTAACACTGCATAAAATTAAACATGTTTTAGCCAAACAATGTATATTCAAAACTTTCCCAAAACATTCCAGACCACTTCCAGGCCTGGAAAACAGAACACAACTCCAATCAAACATGAAACACACAATCAGTTATCATTTTTATTTGCTGACCTTTAGATTTTCTTCAGAAACATGAAAACAATGGACAGCTGGGAGTTCAAGCCAAATGTAATCTTTATTAGACTGTTTCTGTACAAAAAGCACTGGATCACAGGAAAATAAACAAAAAAAAAACATGCATCTATTTACAGCATGGCCAGAGACAAGAAAAGAAAAAAGCCGGGGGTGTCGCCTCCCGTTTGTATTCTAAAGACATTAATTAAACATTGTGCTTTGATATACTTTGATGATATATTTCATATTTCACAAAGATGCAGTACCTCTGCCCTCTTTCACATTGAAGTAAAACATCGAAAAAAGTATACTTTGCAGTTTTAAAACCTCGGCTGAAAACCAGGACGGTGAGAAGCAAACTTTCTACAACTGTGACCAAAAAAAAAAAAAGTATTATAGCAAGCTGTTTGAAACGTGGAGACGGACGCTCATGTTGAAGTGAAACGTTCAGTGCGAGGTGTGACTGTTCGCCGGCTGCGTTTCATTAGTGTAATTGAAAAAATGGCTTTTCCTAAAGACACTGGACAGATGTTCAACCACAGGCCAACACGATGGCGTCTGGCTGATGTTGTGCAGTGACTGAAGGTTTCTGTCAGTCCTGCTGGATTTGCATAAAGTCAAAAGTTTAATCCGTCCAAACTCCAGATTCCTGCCCTCCACTCAGAGAGTTTAGAGATTCATGTGGTTTTATTTTTCAGGAGTTAAAGGGATGTGAGATGGGTCTTGTTTCTTTCAGCACAAAGTTTGGAAAAACTGTTTCTACGACAGTCGTTAAAGTCGACGCTGAAAACTGAGATGTTGTTTCATAACTATCCTCATGAGATCTGTATATTTTGAATTTAAGATCCATGTCTCAAAATTCTGAGACTGTTTTCTCATAATGATAAAATATGGATCTTGTAAATATCAGAACATTTTCTCTAGAATTCATGATATAGGTTTCATAACTGTAAGATTCTGATTTTATAATGACGGTAAGAGAGTCTCCTCCTGATTGTGATCCTGAGACATGCATACTGTAGGAGAGTTTTGACGTCAACTTGTTGTACAAAACATGTAACTGTCAGAGTTGTGATATGTGTCAGATATGTACGATGGTTTTCTCTTAGAGGGGGGACACAGATCTCGTAATTCTGAGACAGAGATACCGATCTTGTAAATGTGGGATTATTCCCTCATAAATTTGAAATGCTGATATTTTTTTTGGTGGGTTTTCATGTACTTTTCCAAACAAATCTTGTCATATGAAATGGTTTTATTGTAATTTTTCACAATTCAGATGTTAAATTATAATCACATGCTGCTGACCGTATAATTACAAGATAACTCCAGATAACTTTTTCTCTTTCCTGAACAAGGTGCGCTTCTTTAGTGACGTCCCAGATTGTGTTGTGGTACCTTCCTGTGTGATCTGTGGCTGCTATATGACACAACAGAATCAAGGGGGTTTTAAGCAGGATTTACACTTCTATCGATGCAGAGCCTACGCCGGAGCCTGACATGCACCTTCCCAGAGATGTAACTACACGTTGTGGCGAAGCAGACCTCCTGTCAGATAAGAAACAATAAATTGTGAAGACAATAAAGCCTTCACAAAATATCATTTTAAGTCTTGTGTGTGATTTATCCTGGCTTCAAATGAGTAGAGGAAAAGTCCGCTAGCTGCTAGGCTAATTTATACAATGTAAAATGCCATAGGCTTGTGCTAAAAACGTTAGCATGTTGTATTTGTGGGGAAAATGTGTCCAGATAAAGACAAGTGTTTGTCTGTGAATCCTGTGAGTTATAATGAGGCCAATCTGCACTTCACAGAAACCCCACCGCCAACTAGTGTTTTGGAGGTGTAACTGCAGAGTGACACAGACACACCACCACACAAGTATAAATGCTCACACCGGTGTAGGCCAGGTGTGTAGGCCACATGTGTAGGGGCTGCGTAGAGCTGACGTACAAGTATAAATCCTGCTTTAGCGTGAAAGGCTGTTTGGAAGGCTAACTGCTAACGTAGCTTTTTCAGTTTCAGGTTAGTGCTGATGATGCAAACTTCATGTTTTTTGGGGAACCTGAGGGACAAACGTTTGGTGCAAAGCAAAAGTCCTCGCAGTTAAACTGGAGACTCCTCAAACAAATTAAAAACCAAACGAAAACGATCTACGATAAATCCTGCAGAACGAAAACTTTGTCAAAGAGAAGACTTTGTGTTGTCAATCGTAAGGCATCAAACACGACTTTTAGTTCTTTTAATTTTTCCCAACGTTTCCACGGCGGCGTGGAAGACGAGCTTGCATTACAGAACAGGAACACAGTTGCATAAGTAAATGATCCAGATTGTGTGCGACGACGAGAACAGCACCATCAACAACAACACCAACATCGATGGAAGTTTCCTTGAGATCAGTGACCCAAAAACTCATTTTCGGAGTGGTTTTAAAATCTGCTGCCTGTTTTTAAATCGTACAATCATTCTCACCAAAAAACACAAAGACGAGGATCGGGTCTAATATTAAGATGGATAAAATATTGTCTTCTAAACACCGAAACCAAGAGATACGCTCGGTCCAAAAGTAAGAGTGGAGGAATATTATGACGTTATAAGCTTCTGAAATATAAAAATTTCACATGACAAGGATTTTTGCCGTCTCAGAACGGCAGAAAAAACATATCGGTGCATATCGTTCTAGCTTTCATCTTTTTTTTTGTAACTTTTAGCTTTTTTTTTTTTCTTTTTTGCTAAGATGCATTGCTCTTATTAAGTGCCCCAACAAAAATAGTGCATTAAGAAATAACCATGATTATACATTTCACAATAATACACAAAGGACGAGAAGAACCAGGGGAAACACAAATGATGCTGTTTACAAAAAGTTAAATATCGTATCGGAAAAGCATTTTTATACAAAAGTGATGAAAGCGTTTTTTATGTCCTGCTTTCAAAAACAGGGTGACCATGTCGTGACGTTTTTTTTGTTTTTACAAAAGGGTTAATTCCTCTCACTTGTTCACTCTTTTTACAATATCTAAAAGGTATTAAGACATCAAATGTGTTTACATATATATTTGAGACTATCATTCAGGCCTAAATCACAAAAGGAACTCCCCAAAACATACTTTTATAAATACATATAAAATAAGCACAATCAGAAGAATAACAAGAAAATCTGGTACCTAAATGTGATTAAAACTGCTGCAAGCTTTTTCTGGTTAAAATCTACCACTCGACACACCTGCGAAACAGAAACTATTGTACTGGATTTTTAAAATTGACAAACGTCCGAAACAAAAAAAACTGAAAATTATTTAAAAAATAAAACAAAACAAAACAAAAACAAAACATTGGGCTGCCTCGACTTTATTCAGACAAACGTTAGTGTAACATTTGTTCTTCTCTGCAGGATGTTTGTTAATTCTTTCTTTAGCTTAGAAAATTACTGCATTTTCCTCCTTTTCAGATTATGAGACACAAATATCGTTAAAAGCTATGGTACAGAAAGGAAAACGCCAGAAGACGTGATCTTTATCAGACGTCTTTAAGGAGTCTGGTCCTTCGGGGAGTTTTAGTTTTTCTGATTGAAAATCCGGAAACCGTTTGACGGTTTTTCCAGATTAGAAAAAAAAAGGTTTGAAGAGTTTGATTTTTCCTGGTTCCTGGACTCGGTCCAACTCAGGTTCAGAGTCCACCGACAGCTTCTGATCCAGCCACAACCAATCACAGGTTTTAGAGATCTTAACATGGAATTCATAAAACACATTATAAGCAAAAAAATTGATATTTTGGGCACTCAATCATTTCAAACCTTAAAAGTTCTGCTATGTAACTCTGAAGAAAGACAGTTAATCGCTGAGACTCATTCCCAGGTTGTCAAATATCGACACTTTGGGTCGGTGGTTTGGTTCGACTACAAACTCAACTCGTCCATATTCGATGTCCTCTGACTCAAAAATCAACGATCTTTCTCCAGAGTCACACGGGTCGCACCGCTGTCTTTCACATTTAAGCTCACAGACTACGCGACCATATGCTGACATCGCCCATGAACAACCATACAGATAATTTATCTTCATTTGTTCTGAAATTTAATCTGCAGAGACGAATATTTTCCATCACGTCAGTCATTGTTGCCTGATGTTTAAAAAGTGCAGAATGAGTTGAAGCCTGAACTTCTGTCATGCAACAATAAGGAATGTAAAAGTTGAGTTAATGTTGATGAAACAATTTTCTTTCTGCAGGTTCATTTTCACAGAAATAAACTCAAAGCTACGGGAGCCTGTTGGGGGGGATATCAATCCACCAAAAACGGATGGAGAGTCTGAAATAAATGAACTAAAACATGCAGAGAAAAATTATTATTATTATATTTCAGGCACCATACCAGTGAGATAATAGCTTTCAACTGCTGTATAGATCATTTTGCTTTTTATTTTAATGTTGTCTGCACATTCCATTGTATTTTAAAAAAAAATCTTTTTATTTTTTGGCCATTCAGGTCCTCCGTAGTGTCGACTCATTTCCATATGATAGACTGACCGTGTTCATTTTGAAGTTGACTCTTAAAACTTGTCTATCTTGTGTAATCTATCACAGTGAACATCAACTTTGGCTTTAAAATGAACCATCAGCATCGGCCACCATGTTCTTTCTTATTTTGCACAATGAATGAATTACATACATTGACAAGGATTGTGTTTCAAGTCTCCATATGATGGTGGGCCGTCACGACAAGAGCATGCATGCACAATATGATGTTAATTCCACGACAGAAGAGACTTGATGATCACTTAAATTAGGTGAGGAACAAAGTGTTTATATATAAATACCAGTATTGATTATCAGCCAATAAATTGTTATATATCAGCATCAGTTCCAAATGTAGCGTTTTCAGATTAAGACGTGAGATATGCTGTTTTAGAAGTCGTCTACGGACATTTATACAGTGCATTTATAATGTTCGTTTCATCTTAGGTTTTTACTGCAGTTTGCGGCACAGCCTGTTTACACTCAGCTTTGTTGTCGTCATGGATACACTACACACAAACCAACCAGCTAACGGTTTGCAGGGCTGTGGGTCAGAGAGGCATGCTCAAAAGTAAAGCCCCCAATTCTGGTTCAAAGGAGAAACACACCTACTTTTAAACTTTATGAAAAACTTGGATATCAAGAGATTTTTGGACACGTGCAAATATCTCGACGGCAACCTTTTCAGGAGGGTGGCTGAAGGAATGTAAGATGGAGGCTTGAACAAGTCCGCCACCGGACAACTTGACTGTGATAGATTACAAAAGATGTGCAAGTTTTTAGTGTCTTCTTAATAATTCCTATTACATGGAAATAAATGAAAGTCAACGGAGACCTGGAATGAAAAAAATAGATGTTCACCTGTGATTTGTACGTAGTGGCTAAAATGTTAAAGAGCACTGACCCTTTAAATCAAACCTGATTGGCTCATTATTAAATGAGATCTAAACCTTTCTTGGTGATGTCGTGGCGGTGATCAGAAGCTGCCGGTGGACACGCCTCCTTCCTGTCTCACAGTGGTTCAAACTGATCTGAGACCTGTTGAGTCTCCACAGACTTCTGAAGTCAAACTAACTCAGCACAACAAATACTCACACAACATGTAGTAACTGCAGACACCTGCCCTCCCTCCCACAGTTCACATCTCTGACCTCTGACCTCCTCTGAGGGAGCGGCTGCTCATTGATTTAAAGTTCCACATCGAACATGATGGCGCTGAATGAATCGATGAAGAGTCAGACTTTTTCTTCTGCTGCAGTGATGGATTCTGGGTCGGTCTGGGGGGATGACGGGAAGGATTTTTCGCTGCTGTTCTTGTTGTGGCGTTTCAGGTGGGCGGGGCCATCAGCGCTCAGGGGGTCGGGGGAGGGGTCTGACGGTATCTGGCTGAGAATCCTCCTCACATGGGCGGGACGATGAGACCTGCCATAGCTGAGAGACGATCAGAAAAACACATTCAGTTTGATTGAAACGAAAAATAAACTCAAAACACAACAAACAGGACGAACTTGTCTCTCTGCTGATATGAGACAGAAATGTGAATGAATTAACTAACCTTCTAAAGTTAAATGATGAGGGAAGCTTCACTGCAACAAGTTTAATTCTATTAATTATTGAGTACAAAACTAAAATACACACAATACAGTATCAGTGTGTTTGCAGGTTTAAGAACATATTTCTATATTTTTGATTTTGCATGAGTCTCCTCTCATTCCAGTCTTTTATTATTCACATCATCAGGTAACAGACTCTGTTACATTATTGAGCCATAAAACCTTTATGATCCTAAAATTAGTGGGAAAAAAATGCCAATTTCCAATTAAAGACTTGTTCCAAGATCTTTCTGAAACCAAAATTTTACTGTCATTTCAATTTCATCATTTTCAAAACTACATAAAGTAATCGACAAATTTTGCCTTTTTTATCATCAAACATCAAAATGTAAATATCAAAATCTATCTCCTGATTGATGTGGGGTCCCAGCCTCGAGGTAAAGGGGATAATCTGATTTTTAACCACGTCTGTGTCACCGTGTTGTGGGGAGCTTGGCTTTCTTCTGTGCCACCAGCGCTGGGAACTCACGGCCACGCCTTAAGCAAAAATCCACAGAGTGACATAAAACCTGTTATTTCATGTCATGGATGACGTGTTTTCAGCTCCAGGAGCTGGCGGCACAGGGTGGAGGCCAGACTCCATTCATCTGCACACACTCACCACACCGCAGTGACACAGACCTGGTTGAAAATTGTTAAAGTGTCACTGGAAATAGACAAAGAGCCACTCTATAGAATCATGAAAAATGTGACTTCATGAAAACTTTTATTGAGCTGCTTACACACCACTGCGTGTTAACTCACTGACTCAAGTCATTTCGATGAGGGGAAGTGGTTTCCAACAAGTAACACATGTTGCTGCCCACATAAACGTGCTCAGAGTTTGTTCTGTCTGGAATTTCTGGCGGTTGACACCTGACTTTGGCCGATCAAATAGTCGGCATTACTGAAGCAAAAACAAATCAAGATGGAGGAGCTGATGACGTTGGTGTCGGGATACCCAGAGTTACAACGTCAGCAACGTATAACGACAACCTGGAGATAAACTGGGCCTGTGATAACATGTCTGCCAAACTTCAGATGAATGGTAAATTGTCCAAATATGTAGAAACTTTTGGTAATTTCAGTGATTTCCGTTGTCTTGCTACAGAATGCAGCTACAAGCTAGCTTGCACTTCTGCCTGTGTTCACTGAAGCACCTGCCTGTGATCGCAGCCGTGAACCAGCAGCCACTTTTGAAAACGCTTTGCTTTTCTGGGAAACACCCTTGCAGGTTGGGCGTTGTCAGGGCAGTTGCCGCGTGGCAGTGTGAAAGCAGCTTTAGAAACATTTCAAAATAATTTTTTTTGTCTGTTTAATTGTCAAGACAAATAAGACTTGCAAGGTTCAACAACAGGCTGAATTAACATGATGATATGGATACTTAACTTGAATTAAAAGCTCTTAAACTTCACAAAAAGTGCCAGAAGTTACAAATAAAACAAGGCTCCTATAAATTTACAACAATAAAATATCATACGTGTGTCTGTGCTTTACTTGATGGCTCACAGGCCCATTGATACAACTTTCCATCAGTTTTTAATGTCTTTTCCCCACAGTAATATTTATTTGTTTATATATTAAAAGAAGTGAGAATATCTTACACCTGTTTTTGGCAGATTGCTCCACTCTATCATGAAAAATCACCTGACTCGAGAAAACTCCTGAAACATTTTGCTTTGTGTTTGAAACAGGTTGAATTATTGGATGTTTGTCGTCATCAGTGATGAACCAACGTTACTCCATAAGATGAATAAAGAGCAGTTTTTATATCGTGTGCCAGAAGTTATGGATCAACTTTGACCTCTGAGTGTTTAAAACCAGGTCTTCACATGTAACAAATACAGAGTTGTTATCATTACAGTGACGTCTGTCTGTCTGTGTGTCCAGGTGGGACATGGACAGGTGGACAGCAGAGGACGGGGGGTGCTGACAGGCGGGAGGGGGGGTGGGATGCTCACCCTGGAGGTTGCTGCCATTGGTGGTGGTGCAGGTGGGGGGCGGGGAGGTCTGTGGCCGCACGACAGGGGCGAAGGCGCTCTTCTGTTTGACTGCAGAAACCATATGGACAGGAGAGAATGAATAAGGGCCTATGGGAGCAGAGGAAGAGAGAGGAGGAGGAGGTGAGGAAGGAGGAGGGAGGGGGGGAATCCACCAGGAGGAGGTGACGGTAACGAGCAGGCAGACGGACAGAGGAGGTGAGTGATCTGATGGGGATGGATCATGCAGGAGGAGGAGGAGGATGAAGAGGAGGATGAGGAGGAGGGGGGGATGGGTCCCTGCCTCAGATCGGGCCGAGAGGTCTGGAGGAACAAACATGCTCCGAACACAAACAGCTGCACATCTGGCAAAGTTGATCCATAACTTGAAGGACTTTGATTTGGTGAAAAGGAAAACCCAACCTGATCCAACCTGAGAGCGGCAGCAGCGTCATCCACACAGACTGTACAGGTGTGTGTGTGTGTGTGTGAGATTACAATGTTAGTTTCCTAATAAACCCACCACTTGAGTCTTTTATGTCTATAAAACAGTTTATTTTTGTTCTGTAACTGATTCTGATTCTGATTAAAGGGACAGTCCAACATTTACTGAAATCCTCGCCTTCTCTTTCTCTCAGGAAGCGAGACGTTCACATGTCAGCATCTTGTCTTTGTGTTCTGTGCAGAGCTGGAGTCAGGATGGGGTTAGCTTAGCTTAGCATAAAGACTAAAAGCAGGGGGAAACAGCTAGCACGGCCTCATCCACTGTTCAGAAATCTACCAGCACCTCTGAAACTCATTTATCTTCCAGAAAAGAAGTGTAAAAGCAACATTTTTTAGTTTTAGGTGGAGTTATATGATAAACATCTTTGACGTTTTTTCAGCATTTTTTAGTGCTGTTAATTTTGTAAAAAAAAATAAAAAAAAATTAATTAACAAAATTAAATACATGGCAAAATTTTTCTTCTAAAAAAACTATTGAAGTCTCTTTCGTTGTTGCTTTTAAAAAGAAGATGAAATACTATAGACTGGTTGACGAATACAGCACCTGAGTGTGTCTGAGCGACAGAGTGTGTGTGTGTGTTGGTAAATGCAAGTGTTGGTAATTCACTAAAGTGTGCGTGTATGTTTGTGAGTGTGTGCTGCTTGTCAGTCGGCGTCGCAAGTGTCTTATATGCCGATGCATGTCAATGTCTAACCTGTGTTTTTCATCAGATAATGATAAGAGAAAATCTTATGTGGAATAAGTCTAACTAAATAATAGACATATCAGAAATTTTCATCAACTAGAATGAAATTAATTGACCTAAAACTAAGATGAGACTAACATGCCCAGACTTTTCATCAACTTGAACCTGACTTGAAAAAAAAAATAAAGAGCAGGATGAGGTGATTAAATGTGATAAAATCTAAAGAGAACATCTGACACAGGGCTGAGACTAAATTAAAAATAAATAAATGATTGCTTTGTTCACTAATGTAACTGGATATTTAACTTAAAAGTGAAATAGGGAAAATTTATTTAAAAAAAGGCAAAGTAGCCAAAATAAACTCTTTTAAATACTTCAGATTTGTCATATTTTATTTGTTAAATTAAATGCTCAGGTAGGAAGCTGATCAGCTGTCAAGAAAATAATATTCTTTTTAAGGAGGTAAATATTTATTTCCTTTTTGTGGCGTCTGTGACTCAGGAGGAAGATGCTTCCTCTCCTGATTGAAGGTCGGCAGTTTGATCTCTGACCCTGTCAGTGCTGTAAAATCTGACAAGTTCATCTCGCTATGAAAAAAATCTAGGAAACAGAGAGTAAGTTAATTTGACTATTAGTTTTAAAATACGTTATCTTTTTCAAGGTTATCAGTGTCCTGGATTCTTTTAAGTGAGATCAACTCAGAGTCTGATTTTACAGAGTCTGATTCCTTCGGCAGGAGTGTGTGTGAATGAGTAAACGGTGCTTGTGTTGTAAAGCGCTCTGAGTGGTGGCTAGAAAAAAGACTAGAAAAGTGCTGTGTACATGCAGACTGTTTACCATTTGATTCAATTAAATGATCCTTTCGGTAGCTGAAGCTTTTAATTACATCCTATAATCTTTCTCAGCAAAAAGAGTTTGCCCAGTTGTCACAGAAATAAAGATCAAGTTCAAATTTAATTTCTTTAAAACAACTGGGCTGATGAAGATCATGTGATATGACTGAAAGCCACCAAACAGCTACTAAATAGACTTTGAGCTGAGAGTTTTTAAACTGACTTTGAAATTAAAAATCAAATCATATTCTTTGTACTTTCCAACTTGCTGCTTCCAGTCTCTATGCTAAGCTAAGCTAAGCTAACTCCATCCAGACTCCAGCTTGTTACTGAACACACAGACAAGAGACTGACATCTGAACGTCTCACTGTCTGAGAGAAAGAGAAGAGGAGGACTTCAGAAAATGTCGGACTGTCCCTTTAAGAGCTTCCACAGAGTTTATGGACCACAGTGAGTCTGTAAATGATTCAAGGACAGCATTTGAAAATGGAACTGTAAAATGAAACGGGGGAATGTAAATGTGATTTATCGCTTCATGCCAACAACTATCAGTGTGTCCTGGATCGCTGCTTCTTCCTCCTCACATTTCCTCTCTTTCTTGGCTCCTTCTTGTTGTTTTTCTGCTTCTTTTTCCAGCTGATATTAATGGATTCGGCCCAAAGCGTGAATGCATGAAGGATGCGGTGAGGATGTTAGTGGGGTTAGTCGGGGAGGAGGGGGAGGGGGTGAGGATGGACAGGGGGACAGTCAGAGGAAGGAGGAGGTGAACAATGCGTGGCGGTGTTCGGTCGACACACACATACAAACACACACACACACACACACGCACACACATTCAGACCCTCGGCGGAGGGAACTGTAGCTCAGCCAGGCGAGATGTGAGCCCACCTTTTGTTTGGTCGCCAGGGACGACAACATCACCTGGCACAGAGTTTGAGCTCACTAGCTTCTAAACGAGTCTCGCTGAGACTCGCTGAGCTCTTTGATACAGAAGCCAAAACAATGGAGCGCTCCCCGCGGGCGAGTTTAGACTTTACCGGTCTCCAAAACACACCTGCGCCTTCCAAGCAGCAGCTCCGACTCCAGGCGTGTTAATCAGAGGAAAGTTTCAGAGGAACAACAGGGCTGACTGAAAACTACTGAAGCATCCACTCGTCTCCTGCAGCGGGAAACGCTTCACTTTTATTCACTTTCATTATTCTGTGCACCACAACCGTGACTGCTCATCACCTGCATCGGTCCATGAACCTCGACAGGAAGAAACAACAACTACTCTGCATCTAGTAAACATATAACAAGTACTTCAGCTTATCTTATATTCAAGGTGTCAATATCACTATATCCTGGTTTTAGCCTGCAGCCACACCATAGCAGGATGTTTATGGCTGATACTGACAATAATAGTTGAGCTTTAAAGAATCTAATGATGATATATCTGCAAATCTGAGTCCAGTATTTTTCAACTGTGACCCTTTTTCCCCATGTTTTTGTGTTCAAGTGACTGAGGGGAACAACATATTTTGAAACTGGTCCAGTATTGAGGGAGAGTGCTGAGGACAGGCTGCAATGTATCCACTCGGGACATAAGTACTATCAATGTATGTCCACTGAAAGTGTTTGTTTTTGCTACTGACAGGCTCAGATTATTATTCTAAGTGTCTGACAACATTATGTTTCATCAGAAACAACTCTGAAATCACCATCAACAAACCCACCAGACTCCATATAAATAAGCAGTAATTTCATCATTGTAAAACACACTTCATTGAAAGCTGTCAGAAACAAAATGAAACTCATTGATGCTGTCTTGCTTTGTCTTTCCACTCTTCCAACAATCACCAACTCTGCTTTGTTTGAAATAAACCCTTAATTCACCCAGATAGATGTGAAAACATGCTGCCTCTATACACGCTAAAATCACTGTTTATATAAATGGAGTCTGGTGGGTTTGGTGATGGCTATGTTGGGACCCTTGAAAGGTGAAGACAGAGGAGGAGCGCACACCAGGGTTAGGGGAGGTGCTGACCGTTGACGAAAAAACACAGATTTGAAGAAGGATGTCAGGTACACATTCTAAGACTTGATGCAAAAATATATTCTTTTATTAAGGTACCAACGTTTCGACTAGAACGTCTTCATCAGGGTTTTACAAAAACCCTGATGAAGACGTTCTAGTCTAATTTATGTTGGGACCCTTTCCATAATGTTGTCAGACACTTATAATAGTAATCTGAGCCTATCAGTGGCAAACAAAAACACTTTTAGTCAACCTAAATTGACAGTGGATAATTGTTCCGAAGGATCACACTGCAACCTTCTTCGTAGGTGCTGTCAGCAAAGGTCTCGCTAAATACTAGACCAGTTTAAAATACTGTTGTTTCCATTACACACAAACACACCGGAAACTGGAGTCCAGGTTGGAAAATAACAAACTTACCCTCTTTGTTTTTTTTTACATGACTCATAACATAAACAATTTTGCTGAGGCCACCTTTAATTTTTGACAATCACGACCAAGAAATGTGCAGAGCAGGACATTTTAAAGCTGGAAAACAAACTTGTCACTGCTCTCACAAACTACAGAATGATCAACATACACAATAATACCAATGTATCTGCAGTGAGCTGATACTGGATGATTTATCGGCTTTCAATTATCTTGCCCTGTCTTACAGGTAGGCTGGGTATAAAACCTCAGCAGCTTTTGGTACCAACTAATCCATAATCATGTTTAATTATTCCACGATCAAATAGTTCTACAAAGCTCATCGCTTCAATAACTTTCAGCCAAATACACCAAATCTAAAAGCACAAAGGCTCAAATCAAATATATAAAAAAAATGCAGCTGACGTCGCCCTCTGATCTCATTCGACTGACACTTCAACTGTTTCAGTAAACACACTTTAACTCACTGCACCCCCGTAGCTTCGGGGTTAAGAAAGAAAAGTTTGACTGCTTTCAGCACCTTCATTTGAAACTTCAGCATGTTGCAGTCTCCAATTAACACATCAACTGCTCTCATGACTTATACTTTCACACAAAAACACTTCCACTGATACTACTGACACCTCAACTCCTTTCAGTGCTCACACATCGCCTTAAACTTCAGCTAAATGTGAGAGGTAACCTTCAACTGACACATCAACAGCCTTAAAAAACCTTGCACACTTCAACTGACTTCAAACACTTTTTACTGACACTTCAACTCCTTTCAGTGTTTACACCTGAAACCATTTCAGCGCTTACGCATCATCTGAAACTTCATGTGTAGATACCTACACACCTACCTTTGACCGACACATCGACTGCTTTAATTGCATTTATTTCAACAGACACTTTAAAGATTACACTTGAAATGACACCTTCACTCCTTTCAATGTCAAACGTCGACTTATATTTCAAACAATTTAGGTGCTTTAACTGACACTTTAATTTCTTTAGCACTTTAACTTCAGCTGTGACTTTCTTCACATAATAATTTACGAAACTGTTTCAAATGTTTCACCTGTGAATGTAGATTCATGTTCTTAAAAGTTAGCCTTTAGCTTATTCAAGTATCACATTGTTCCCAGTAATGATGAACAGCGAAGTGTGTTTTGGATTGTACTTTCAGCCGCTCTCAGACAGTCAGAAAGGATCCGTGCTGCTAACTGCCTCTCAGATGGATGAGGTTTGGTTTATATGTAAGGTTTTAATGGACTTACTTGCGTAAGCAGAGTTGGTGGAGCCGTTGAGGAAGCTGGGGGATCCAGGTACGCCCAGGTTGGTCATCCCCGCTCCGTATCCGTTCATGGTGGACGTGATGGTGTTGTAGTTGGACTGCTGAGGCGTGGAGCTCGGCACGTAGCCGCGAGGAGACACGCTGTTCGAGTTACGGGAATAACCTGCGAGGAGGGAACACGTCACTGTCAGAGAGGATCAGTTCTTCTTCCTGTCTTTATAAACCTGCTGCATCCTGAGTCAGGTGAGTTTAATGGACCCTGAGATACACTGCGTAAAACTGGCTGTGAATGTTTTAGAGTAAAATCAACTCAATCATGTCCCCATCACACATGAACTCAAACACTTGACCTAACATTATGAAATCTTGTGGTATCTTAACGCTGTAGTTGTAGTTGACACAAGAGCTGATCCAAGCAGCAGCATGAAGCTCGACCAACTAACACATCAGCATCACGTGACACAGTTCAGACTCAAATGGTTGATGATGATGATGTTGATGATGATGATGAGGCACTGTGTGATCAGAGCTAATGAAGGACTCAGGTACTGGGTCAGGGTTTGGTTATAAGGAATCCAGTGCACTCTTGATGAACTTGTGAGTATTTGCTCAAAAATGAGTGAAGTGTTGTAACACTGCAGGAGTGTCTCCTCTTAATCTCGTTGACCTCCTCGCTGTGACCTCAGCGATGACATCATCACGCCTGTCGCTGCTGCTCTCCTGTTATCCAACAGCTCGCCTCCCCCCAGGCAAAGTCTGCCCTTCATCTCTCACCTCGCTGCTGCGCTGTACTTACCTTAACACCCCCTCCTCCTCTCCCCCCTGCGCTCCCGCTGATTGACCCTCATCCAAGATGCATTGAATACCAATGTTCCCTGCAGCACTCATCCTGACCTTTAACCCCCTCAAGAGGCTCCCTAGTTCCCACCGACCTCGGGCCGAGCTCAGTGAGCAGAGCCAACAGTGTGCCAAGTAGCACATTACTGCACCCCCCCCCCCTCCATCCTCCATCCTCCACCCTCGTCCACTTTCCCCCACTTCCTGGTTCGGGCCAACGCAATTCCCAGCAGGAGCGGCTGATGGAGCGCTGCCCGGGGACGAGGAGGGCGAGGAGAGCCGGCGATGGGAAACACATGTTGAAGAAAACAGTGCAGGGAGCGGCCGAGAGCTGCAGCACGTCACAGCTCAACACTAAATGTCAGGATTGTTCTTTAATAACATAAGAAAATACATGTGTAACAAATGGAACCCAGTGTACACTGTTTGTTCTGCGGCGTTCCCGCTCCCTGCCCGTCCTCGTCCACAGCAGCGTGGGAAGCAGATCACATCCTTCGACCTCACACTGACGACTCAAATGGAAACATGTGTCGGCAGCAGAGGCTCGCTTTAGGAGCAGTTAGGGTTTGCCGCTGATTAACTGGTTGACTGACAGTTTGGTTTCGCTGAGTAAACCGTCAAACACTGAAGAACTCCCTGCAGGTGGACGGTTTGTTCAACGCGGTTTTAATTAGAAACTGGACTTTAACGACTGTGAGGACGAAACCTCCTGAAAATAATCAAATCATTTACAGGTTTTCAGTGTCATCGAGTCACAAACACCACAGATGATGCTGTGGGCTGAAACATGCAGACTGCAGCTGTGAAACTTTGGAGGTGTTATCTTGTAAATATGACTAATATATTTTCATTATCACCAAACCTCTATGTTTGAATTAAAATCCTCTAAAATTTTATTGTTAATTCTCTCATTTACTTTACATTGTCTTACTGGTTTTCTATGTTGTTCTTTAAGTTCTATATCCAAGATACAGAGAGATGACATCTTTAAACATATTTGAAGGTAATTTATGGTCTTTAGCAGAAGATTAAGGATGTTTTGTACTTGCTCTTGTGCCCAGTATGATTTTAGGTTGTATAAATAAAATGGACATGACTTGAATTACGAGATGCGGAAATACTAATTATGAGATTCAGATGTCAGAACATAACTGTGACGCACTAACTCATGATTACAAGATCCGAAAGACGTACTTAAAGAGAAAACATCCCCAATTATTTTTCCTTTGGTGAGGGCCACACACTCCTCTCTCAAACTGTTGCTCTTTTTTTTGAGTCCATCATATAAAGATGTTTTCTTTTGTGGTAAAACAGTTGTAGGAGTTCTCATAAAATATAATTGATGTTTGTTAGCAGAAAATCTGGCCGCATGTCCGATGACGTCAGTGCGTTTGTTCCTCTGATGTCTCTGTCGGACACAAACAGCTTATTTATATGTGTGTGTTTATTAACCGTTTGTTCTTAAAGTCACAGCAGCAGTTTGTTAGTTTGTGTTAATGTTATACAAGTTGATCCAAACTGGAAAAGTCTGTTTGTTTTTTGATCTTAAAACGTAAATGTGGAGGTTAGATTTTGACCTTTGGCACACAGCTTCTAATCACATCCCACTGCTTCATTCAGTGAAAGGAATTGAAGTGAAAGGAACTCTTTCAGGTGTGCAGCTTCCCCCTCCCTTCATGACCACCATCTTGTGACCAAAGCTTCATGCTACGTCCCCTGAGCAAGTTCCACTAACTGAAGAAGGCTGTAAGATAAAGTCAAGCTCCAGAAAAAGTCCAGAATATTTTACCACAGACTCATAACTCAGATTTCTCTGTCACAGGAGTCACAGCAGTGTCCAGCTCTGTTTGTTTTACATTCTGATATGTGGATAGATGGTTGGGGGCGTCAGACTCTGCTCTCTACCACCTCCACCCGTCAGCTGTCAGTGTGAAGCAGCAGAACCAAGACAAACTCCAGAGGAAGTAACCAAAGCAGGAGGATGACATGATGCTGAGCAGGCCGAGCTGCTCTGAATTAGCGCCGTAAATTACTCGCCTCGTCCGTCTGATAAGGCCTGGGCTCGGGAGCCGCTGTTTTTATTAATGTTTTAATCACGGCGGATAATTGCGAGGGGCACAAAGAGCCGTTTCATACTTCATACCAGCGGGGAGGACGGAGGGCGGTCAGATCCTCGGTGTAATGTTTCCGACCGGAGAGCTCGACGCACATAAACTACCGAGTTATGAATTTTCAGCGCGGCTGCAGCCTCGTTTCCCATGACCTCATAGATTCCTGTAAGGTGTTCGCTGCCTAGCCGATGTGAAAAGCAGACGAAGGTTTAGCAGAGGGTGGGGGTGAAGGTGGAGGGGGGTGTCCGGGGAGTAAAAGCAGCTCTATCTGCTTCCTGTCGACGCGTGTTCACAAGCTGTTTGCTGCACGTTTTCCTGAGCGTCTGTGACAGAAGCAGAACCGACTGCTGAAAGGAAACTTTGCTCTCATACTCTGCTAATATTCGACATTTTTCTTCTTGTCAACGTGTGTATCAAAGCCTGAAATATCTTCTTCCTGTGTGCCACAGAGCTGTACTGTTGTTAAAAACACATCAGTGAGACACACTGACGTGTTCCTTTATTACCATGAACACACACACTGTAGTTTACTCTGACTCAATCCTACATACAGTCATCCTGCTGCCACAAACAACTCACTAGAGTGCCAAATGTGGATTAATCCGCCTCTGAAAATAGTCCCCAAACACACAATGTTTGTTTGAAAAAAAAGTACAGTAAGCAGCTGTTTTAGGGAATTACTTTAGGAGACTTTTTTTAAAACATAAAACTGTGTCTGAATGTGAGATTTGTTGAAATTAAGAAAAATATAATGTCAGACAGAAGAAGAAAAGTGATCTGAGTTGACACAATAAAAAGCCAGAAACCCAGAAATTATACAGAAACATGAACATCAAAACTCAGAGAAGAAGAAATGGACCAAAAAAAAAAAAAAAGACAAAGAAATGAAGCGTCAGGGAGATAAAATAACCCTGATGCAGAAAACAATAATGCTGTTGTAAGGAGATGAGTGTGTGTGTGTGTGTGTGTGTGTGTGTGTGTGTGTGTGTGTGTGTGTGTGTGTGTGTGTGTGTGTGTGTGTGTGTGCTCGCTCTGAACTTTATGACAAACATCTTTAATTTTGTGAAGCTGACATCGACACTTTTCAAACTGCAGAGACAGTTTGTTTGTTGTGTTTCTGCCCCTCAGAGACGTCGCTACACAGCAGCTGAGACCAGAACCAGGACCGGCAGAGAGACCAGAACCAGCAAGACCCGGTCTAACCCATAAAACAGTGATCACATGACGGCTGCAGGGAGTCTACTGGTCTCTTCTCTACTGGACTAGACTAACCTACTAATTGTACTGCAGTCTACTCAGGTGTACTCTACTGAATCATCTTAGACTGCAGGATACTGAACGTTTGACAGGTGTGGACTCTACTGAACTCTGATTAAGTCTGCTGGACTACTGCTGTCTACAGAATTCCATTGATATGTATGAGAGACTGATGGCCTGTCTTGAACTCAGCTGTTGGACTATATCGGAGTCTGTTGGACTCTTCTGAACTCCAATGAATTCTGCCTGAGTCCTGGACACTACTGAATTTGATTAAAGTCTAATGACGTCTACTGGACTCTACTGAAGAGCCTCAGAGCTCAGACACACTTTGACCTAAAACAGTTTTTCGCCTGGACTGTGGCCCCTGGTGTCTGAGGGGCCTCCTCACTAACTCTGCCCTAAACCCTCAGACCCACACATCCGGGGGAGTCTGGGTAGCAGCGAGCTCTCACCTTGGTCGGCCTGCGAGGCCTCGGAGATGTTGACGGCGAGCTGACTGCTGAACGAGTTGACTCCCATCATCCCCGAGTGAGCGGCCGAGCCGGTGAGGGACGGCAGCTGGTTGTGACTGCGAGGGACGCTGTAGAGGGCCTCGGTGAGGTCGGCCGCTCGCTTCAGGATGATCTCCTGCAGGCGGGAGGTGAGGAGAAAAGAGTTCACAGTTATTAGTGATGGACTGTATTTGTAATTCGTGGACACCAGATAAACATTCTGTTTATCTATTAATATTTCAGTAGAGGGTCGGGAGGTGTTTATAACTTAAATCTGCTTCCCCAACATTTATTTTCAAGGTAAAACACTTTTGACACATGAGGGGAAACAGTAGTACAGTATTTTGATAGTACTTCTTCCTCTGGCTCTGTGGAGGAACAGTTAGTATTTTATAATACTCCAATATTTTTTCATTTAACAAAAGAAGCCAAAGTTGTTAAATGTTGTCTAAACAGAAGCATCTGCTCAACAACTTTGTCTAAAACTGGAGAAACGATGATTTAAATCCCATCCTGACAGTGTTTAACGCTCACTACTACAGGCACTCCTCACTCAGTTACAACACTGTGACGAGATCTGATCCTTAAAAATATCAGCAGTTGGGTTTTTTTCTGCGCATCTATGAGTCAGTGAACACACTGTGTCCTTTAATCTAAGAACTGAATCATCTGACAGAGTTGAATAAATTGTTGTAAAAGCCCTGCAGGTAAAACACCACCACCCTCTCCTCCAACGCCCACTCACACACAGACTGACGGACACCACTCCTGGAGGAGTTTCAGGAGATTAATTGAGTCATTTGAGGAAGCAGACGACTAATTTGAGGGTATAAATCCCCGACTATCACCAGACTGAAACATCAGTACTGGAGGATTCTATAAAACCAGATTATGGTCAGTGACAAATGTTTTTTACACTGTTTATTTCTACATTTAGGAATAAGGTTTAGGAAAGATAGTTACAGTTAATTAAAAAGTCACTAAGTCTGTTTTTAAAGTGCAGAACATGGGTGTGTTTAAATCTGCAGATTTCAGTGGAGGTCAGAGGTCAGAGTGAAGCCACTGACTCACCTGGTTGTTGTGTGGCATCCCATAAAGAGCCTCCACCAGGTCGGCTGCTCGCTTCAACAGCACCTCCTGACAGACACAGAGAGTTCATGGTTAATTTAGAAAAACAGATTTTTTTATTCTGAGGTGTTTCTGAAGTTTAAATGCTCCAATTCATTAATTTGTCATCAATTAACATGCAAATTTCTTTCTCCATGAATCCATAGAATGATAGAAATAATAAAAACTTCCCATCTGAATTGTACAAAGCCAAAATTGACACAACCAACAGTCTAAAAGTAAAATATATTCAATTTACTATTAAAGATGATTTAGAAAAACAGCAAATATTCAAATTTCAGAATCTGGAAGCTGTAAAATTTTAGCATTTTTAATCCATTTTCAAAATAGTTCATGACTAATTCATTAAAGAGCTAATTGTTTCAGCTCCAGTTTCAAATCAAAATTATTGGATGTTTTGTTTTGTCCAATCAAAACACAGAAACAGCTTCACCTCCTTTTTAATTGGAGGAGCTTCTTCACATTGGTGAGTTTTAACTTTTCAATAACTTATATTTGTACTGTGAGACATCATTAAAGCATGAAAACTGAGCAGACGAGGAGACGTAACGATCTTCCATCAACAGAACAACACAGGTAACACCACACAACCGACCAATCAGATGCTCAGGAAACAGCAACCTGAGTCTCATTAATACTGAAGTCACTCTCAGGTTGGGGACATGTGTTTTCTCTGGGCTCCGACTTCACTGTAACACCTGAGAACATACTGATCAGATCCAAAATGGCCGCCAATGGACACGAATACAGAGAGACGGACGGATGAATGTTTGTAACCCGAGGGGCGGAAAAAAGAGAAAAAGAATCAGCAGGAAGCCATTAACACCGAGGCTGTAGACCACACACACACACACACACACACACACACACACACACACACACACACAAACACACACACACACAGGCACACACACACACAGGCCCCGGGGCTGTTTTCCCATCAGCCCACAGGAGAGGAAGCCTCCAATCTGAGCGCCGGCAGCGCAGCGGGTCGTCGCAGCGATGGCTGTTAATAACAATAACAGGACTGATAAATAGATAAATACACACCCACACAGGAGGATGATGAGAGGGTCAGAGGAGGAGGAGGAGGAGGAGGAGGAAGTGAGGGAAGATGTTAAAGGAAAAGGAAGGATGATGGGAGGAATGAGGAAAAGTAAAGAAGGAAAGAAAAGAGGGAATCTGGAAAGCAGAAAGGAAAGGAAATAATTAAAGGGGGACAGAACGGGGAGGAGAGGAATTAAAAGGAGGGAGGGGAACATGGAAAAGCAGGACAAGGAAGGAAACAAACGGAAGAGGGAAAGGAAAAGAGAGGAGGAAAGGATATAAGAAAAGGGAAGTAAAGAAGGGGAAGAAAACTAAGGAAATTAATTGGAGGGAAAGAGGGAAAATGAAGGACAAGGAAAAGAAAGCCAGTATTGTTACGAACAAAAGGAAAGGAAACAAAAAAGGAAAGGAAAGGGAGGTGTGGAAAATGAAGAGAGGAAAAGGGGAAGAGAAAGAAAAGGAAGGAAAAGAGAGCAAAGGAAGTAAAGAACAGAAATAACAGGGTATAAGAAAAAGGGGGAGGGAAGGGGAAGTAAAGGGGGAAGAAAAGGAAGGAGGGGAAACAAAAACCAAGGAAAAGGGAGAACGGAAAGTCAGGAAGGAAATACAAGAAAAGGAGAGAAATAAGGAAAAGGTGAAAAATAAAAGAAATTCAAGAAAGTAAATGAGAGGAAGGAGAAAGGAGAAAGGAAGGGGCAGTAAAGGCGGGTATTAAAGGAGTAAAGAAAAGGAAAAGGTCGCTAGGAAGTAAACAAGGAAAGTGAAGGTAATGACAGGAAACATAGGAACAGTCAGTCAAGGAAAGGAAGGAAAAAAGGAAACAGAGAGGAAACGAGGAAATAAAGGAACAAAGAGAGGAAACGCAAAAAGAGAAAGTAAACAAACTCCCAGGAGTGTGAATGAAGGTGTGTTTTTTCACACCACAGCCTCAGGTGACAACACACACACATACACACACACAGAAACCTGAGGATGATCAGCTGACAGAGAGATGAGGAGGAGGAGGGTGATGAAGAGGAGGTGTGGTGTCCCTGAGGAGCAGCAGTGGGGAGGTGGAGGCCTCTGCTGGAGCTCCCTGAGGTATTACAGCACCAAGGAGGCCGAGAGACACTCAGAGACACAGTCTGACCATCAGATCGTGTGTGTGTGTGTGTGTGTGTGTGTGTGTGTGTGTGTGTGTGTGTGTGTGTGTGTGTGTAATAAGTATCATTATTGTATAGTTTATATATATTATTAATATTACAGAGAGGAAGGAGAACAAGAGGAGTAAAGATGAACGTAGAGAGGAGACGTTAAAACACACGAGGAAAACTGAAGAAGCTCTGAAAGCTGATGAAGACCATGAGATGTGGTTGAAAGCTCCTGGTCCTCTGAGCATGTGAAGAAAATAAAACAAGTGAAGACTTCGATTTTGAAGCACTATCATCACCACCATCATCAGGAAGTCGGAGAAAAGGGAAACACCCCTCAGTATATACATGGTGAACATCATACATGTATTATTTATATTGCACATATATTCAACATGAATTTAAATCTGTTTAATATTCAAGAACAATTCTGCAGCTCTTAGAAACATCTCCATGTTACAGTAAATGTTACAGCCCTCACTTTAGTCTCTATTCTCAGTTTTTATATTGTTTATCCTTTATTGATTATTGTGCATAATCTGTCATTTTGATTGTATTTTTTTCTCACCTTAGTTTCTACCTCTACATGTACACATGCATTAATTGCACATATCTATTCACTTTTTAGTTATGTCCACTATTTATTTATTTATTTATTTTTTACAACTTACGGAACTACTTCAATTGTACATAATTTTTTTAGATTAATTTATGTTTAAGTATATATATTTATATATACACATATCTATTTTTTCACATGCTTGTGTAAATTATATATGTGATATATATCACTTACTTAATATTTTACTTTATTTTATTTTACTTTATTCATTAACTTTTTAAATTTATTTAATTTAATTTCTTATTTACTTTTAAATTTATTTAAATGTATTTTCTATTTTACATTATGTATTCACTTTTATTTTACATGTTATTTACTTTCTTATTTTATTTTTTAATTTTACGTCATTTATTTATTTTTATTTTAGTAACTTTTTATTTGCATTATTTTATTTTTTATTTAGCTTTATATCCATATATCTATATTCTGTATTTATGTGATTTTATTATTATTTTTATACATATTTAAAGTGCAATGTTTGAGGAGTATGAGACCCACCCACGTTTTTTATTGGCAACTAATGCTCTTGAAATTGTTGTTCACATGATAAATAACTTTTAAACTTTTGATGATAGTCCTGTTTATTCTTTACCTTTATTTGTTCACTTTTGTTGTCTCTGTTCTTAGTTATGTCTCTTACTGTGTAAATACACAGAGCAGTGCAAAAAATAATAATAATAACATCGTTCACACACTGCTAATTCTGGTATCTATCATTTCATCATCTCCAACGAGTCATTAACAGCTAATAGAAAAAGGATTTGGATTTCCTCAGCACGTGAACACAATACAGAATAAAGCATTTGGACCAGCTGGACCCGGCTCAGTGAGAACCAGTTGGGATTAAACTTCAGAACATCTCACCTGCTTCACCTGAGTGTTTCTGTTTGTCTTTCTCTGTCTCTGTTTCTGACAGGGAACCTTTTGATTACTACGGAAGCCCTGAGAGGCAAGTGGAGGAAATAAATCTGGTGGTACATTTTCTCAGTCTGATCAGAACGGTTTCCTCTCCTGTGTTTATGACTTAAGAACAGGTGGAAGAAAAGACTTCTCTAGGATAACTCTCCAAGTTCCTTCTTTTGTTTTTAAATCTGTGAAACAGGTGGAAAAAAGTTTTGCCAAGTGAAAAACAAGTTTTGCCAGAATCATTTGTCTGAGTTACCTTTTTTTCCATCTGTGAAAACAGGTGGAATAAAAAGTTTTGGCAGATTCATTCATGTTTTTCTTCCAGCTGAGTTTCAGTTTCTAACACTAGCAGCATATTAGTGCCGATTAAAAATATATTTCCAGCCAACAGAAATACATGACAGAAATGTTTCCACGTTACATAACTTGCTAGCACATAAAACATATATATGTACCTTTACAGACCTTTTTAGTCATACTTGGAACATGGGTAGTCATGCACTTCAGCCTCTTTTGGTGAAAATGAGTATTACAACAACACACACTTGGTCAGGATCCAAAATGAGCCTGACCAATCTTTTTTTCTACAGACAAACCTTTTCTTTTTTTTACCTGATTTTACACATTAAAGTCAAAAACACAGGAGAGAAAACAAGTTCGATCACATTTAGAAAATGGGGCACCACCAGTGTGTCTCAAATCGCAAGCTTCTGTACTAAACACTAAATATTTTGAGTGCGCTAAGCGCGTTCACACTGTATAGCTACTACAGGAAAATGCAGTGTACTACTGGTGCACTTAAAATGGTCTAAAAGTTGAGTGTGGAATGATGGACACTTAATGACCTTTAATAGTCGTTAGCTAGCAACCTAACATTAGCACTTACATTATTGTAACTACCTAGCTAACTTGCTCCGAGCTATAGCAGCATATTTAATCAGCACTGACGTTGTGGCCGAAGTTTGGTTTATATGTGGGCGGAGATAGCGGTCCAATACTGGCAATAATGCTCCACCATCTGTTTGCAATTTGCTGTTTAAAAAGAAGACGAAGCAGAAGAAGAGGTGGTAATTAGTGCACCACACAGGAAGTGCAATGAAGTGTACTAATGAAAGTATATGATGTGAGACGCACTCTCTCAGGGCTTCCGTAGATCACTGATCATCTATTTAAATAGTTTCATACTCATTAATTTGCCATTTTATTTACTTGTCATGGAATTTTTATTCTGGTATCTTTATTTCCAAGAGCATTAACCTCCTATAGTTTTACTTGATTGTTTTTGTTGTGTAATTATGAGTAGTTCAACACATGTGATGCACTCTGAGCTGCACTCACCTGTCTGAAAACTGATAGATAAATAAATATGTATGTGTATTTTATCAGAGTTAAAAACTCGCTCTCAGACATTTATTCAAGTACTGTACTTAAATACTTTAGTACAGTTTTTAAGTGTTTCTACTGAGTATTTCCACTTCATAAGAAATGTGACTTTATACATAATAACTGATGACTTTGCAGGTTGAGTTTTTGCACATTCATTTTTTTGATAAAATCAGATAATTTAATACATTTCTTTTAATTAAACTACACATATATCCAGTAGTAGCAGTTGTAATTTGATGCAACTTCACTTGGACCAAATACTTTACTTGTGATACTTTAAGTATATTTTGCTGGTAATACTGCTGCTCTGAAGAAAACATTAATTAAGTCAGAAAAAATGTAAATTTACTAATGAAGATCATGTGATGACGACTGAAAGCACCAAAACAGCAAAAAAAAAAAAAAAAAAAATCAAATTATTTGCTACTCTTGTTTGATTCAAATTTGTAATTTTTTACTTGTACTTTAGTGTTTAATACTACTAATACTTCTCTAATGTTAAATAAGGGACCAGATAATTATTGTGTACACTGACCCAGAAGTATTTTTCCTATAGAGGTCTTTGAACTGAACATTAGAGATTCAGAGTAAACGTCTTCTTTCCTCTCGGCTGTCAGACTGAATCATCTGCTGCTCCGTCACCTCACATCTGTGGATTTTATTTCTGAGGACAGAATCTGAGCTGCTCTGATGGGGAGAGATTACA
The DNA here is from genome assembly GCA_035609425.1 of Epinephelus awoara. NCBI lineage: Eukaryota > Metazoa > Chordata > Actinopteri > Perciformes > Serranidae > Epinephelus > Epinephelus awoara. The sequence goes on from CM069299.1 coordinate 40,280,393, forward strand.
GGGGATTTCTACTCTGGATTCTACTGTGGCACTTTTCTTTTTTTTTTTTATTATGTTAATCTATTTTAAATTTCTGCTGGAGCAGCAGCGTCCAAACAAACGTCTCCAGTGACTCAGAGGAGAAACACTCGCCATTAACCACATTGTTTTCCTCCCAGCCAATCAGAGCGCTGCCTCGCTGCTGGCAACGACACACACACACACACACGGAGCTCTCATTTCCCACGACAGACGATGACCTCGAAGGAGGCGATCCAACACACTGAGATGGAAACAGAACGAACGACATCCAGAGATTTTTCTCCCCAAAACTCTTCACGTCGACCAAAACAAACAATCACAGATGCATCGTAAAATAGTCATAAAATTCTAAAATACAACAATAACGCTGTGAAATAAAATAACAAAAACACTATAAAATAATAAAAACACTATAAAATAAAATAATAAAAACACTGTAAAATAAAATAATAAAAATATTGTTAAAAAAACAAACAAACACTTTAAAATAAAACAGCAAAAACAGAAACAGTCAGCAGAAGCAGTGCGCTACAATAAACACTGGAAATGTTTACTGGGTGACAAACCCTAAGTGTCACTGTTTGTACTTTTGTGTGTATTTGTTGACAGTTGAATCAGCTGTTTGTGCCTTTTCTGCTCTCTCAGTGGATTTTCCCACAGCAGAGCTTATCAGTGAATGCAACACTTTTTTCATCTGCAATTAGACTAATTATTTGGGCTTATTATACTGCAGTGTGTTAAGTCATTATTCCTGTTATTTCTAAACAGAACAAGAGGTTAAAGGTCATTAACAAGAGTTTAAGTTGAATTGATCTGGAAAACTTTTCATTTACTTTGATCATCAACATTATTAATATCCAGTGAAATCTCAGTCTCAGTCAAACAAATCCAAATGAATGTGCTGTATCTACTGTAGGAAACACCAAAACTCACTACATCAACACATGTACAAAACATCTATGTTGCTATTAATCCTGTGTATGAGGTCTGGTGGGTCACTGTGTCACAGTAGGTGCTATGAAAGCTAACTAAAACTTAAAGCATCAAACTGGTTTGGTTAAGTGTGGAGGCCATGTTTGTAGTTTTCTGCACTGTACTACATCTGATCAATTAAAGGAACGAAGTGCAACATTTAAAGGTGGAGGAAGACTGTTGACAAGGCTCTGTGGAGTTCAGCACATTAGCACATTAGCATTAGCTCTCACTCCCACTGCCTTTATCTTTATACACTCATCGCCTTTCCCCTGTTCATGAGCACAAACATCTCTTGTTGCTGATTGGCTGGAAAAGTGTTTGATTCCAGAGTCAGCCTCATCCCCAGGACGGACACAGGTCCAGGATAGAGTTAGCCTAGCGTCGCACAAAGAATGGAAACGGGAGGGAACAGTTAGCACAAAGACTAGACACATGGGAATATGTTAGCTGAGCTTAGCACAGAGACTGGCAGCAGGTGAAAACATCTAGCCTAAGTTAGCACAAAGACGGGAAGAGGGGTTAACTGATAGCTTAGCTTAGCTTAGCTTTGTGTAGCACAAAGACTGGAAGCAGGGAGTAAACGGTTAGCCTATAACAACTCTAAAACTGTTTTCATGTCGGATGTGTTTAACTTTGACCATCCAGAGGGTTAATCTGTCTGTGTGACATCATCTGGACTCATGTGTACGTGTGTGTGTTACTGTGTGTGTGTGTGTGTGTGTGTGTTTGGTGAATGAATGGCCTCCTGTCAATCAAACCCCCCCAGGAGCATCCCTCTCTATTGTCGGACAATCTGTCAGCCTGCTCCTGCCAACACTGTGTGTGTGTGTGTGTGTGTGTGTGTGTGTGTGTGTGTGTGTGTGTGTGTGTGTGTGTGTGTGTGTGTGTGTGTGTGTATGAATAGCCTACTGTATATATCTGTGAATGTTCAGTTTCTGTGTTTGCACATAGCTACATCCTTTTCTTTCTGTATTTCTTTTTCCCTACTCACTTGTCTCTACCCATTTTCTCTTACTTCCATTGATCCCTTTTTCACTCCTTTCCTTACTTGCTATTTCCTTATTTTTACTCCATTACTTTGCCTCTTTCTTTCTATTATTTTTCCTTCCTTCCTTGTCTCCCCTTTTCTTTATTTTCTCTTTTCTTTCCTTTTCACTCTTCTCTGTCCCTTTCTCTCCTTTTATCCTTCCTTACGTGACTACTTTCCTCCCCATTTCCCTTATTTTGCTTCTTTTATTTCTTTCCTTTGTTTCCCTTCTACTCCATTATTTTTCCTTCATTCCTTCCTTCCTGCTTTCCTTCATTCATTCCTTTCCTCACTCACCTACCGCCTCTCTTTTCTTTTGTTCACTTCCTTTACTCTCCCTCCTTTCACTCCTTCCTTTACGTCCTCTCTTTTTAAAATTACCTTTCTTTTGTCTCCTTTTATTTTTTAAAGTAAAACCTAAAATCAGCAGGTGAAAGGACGTGTGTTTGCCAGTGTGTGTGTCTCTGTGTGTGCTTGCCTGTGTACTTCTGTGTGTAGCTTTGTGTGTGTGTGTGTGTGTGTGTGTGTGTGCGTGTGTGCGTGTGTGTTCCTCCTCTGGCTTCATTAATCTCCATTAGAAAACAGAAGTTAGTTAATGTCTCCTTCGCTCGGCTGCAGCAGCGAGACGCCACGAGGCAGCAGCTGCCTGTCACACACACACACACACACACACACACACACACACACACACACACACACACACACACAGCTACTCACACATACCAAACATATGTAGAAACACACACCTGAAAAATACAGTTCACACACACTGAAGCCACACACACAAAAGACTTTACCTCTTTTGTGCACATTGTGTGTGAATGTGTGTGTGTGTGTCCTCCTTCTATTTTCATTAGGTCCTGACAGACACAACAGCCTTCTCAAGTTAATGACGCCTCCGAGGCCTCGCTGCTGAAGAGCCGCTGCTGCTCTGTGTGTGTGTGTGTGTGTGTGTGTGTGTGTGTACGTGCACTTGTTCATTTGTTCTTGGCCGCAGCTCTCTGATCTGTGAATCAGGCACTCCAACTACAACTACCCAGATTCTTTCCCTCCAAAAAAATCAACCCTCACAAATCCACCACAGAAGAAGAGCAGCGAATCAATCGATAACTCTTCAATGTCCTGATCGAACATCAGTATTGATCGTTCTAACACAGCAGGTGAAGCGGGGCACGTTCCCAGCAGTAAAATCTGACTCCAGATGAACCTCTGCAGGTGTTTCTGTCTCATGAAGCTCTGCTCTGATTGGTTACTGATCAAAAATCAAAGGTTTTTCAGGGTTTAAGTGTCTTAAAGTAAAAAGTAAATATAATTTATATCATATTTACTGTCAAATTTTATATTATTATTGCATGATAATGTTATGGAGACTGTTGTTGTTGTTGTGTTCAAGGACACTTTAACTACTGAGAGTTAAGAGTCAGTTTTTCTTTTAAAACAAGAAAATAACAAATTAAATATCTATGTTCACTTTAGAGCTGAAATAATTAGTCGATTATTGATTAGCTGACTGACAGAAAGTTAATGGTGCAGTATTCTGAAAATGTATTCACAGTTTCAGAGATTTTTTAAAGCAAAAACACCAAACACTTTGTTTTTCTGTTTGGGTTTTGGAGTGTTGGTTGAACAAAACGTTGTTACATAATTGTCAGTATTTTCTGACATTTTATAGACCAGATGAATAATTGATCAGCAGAGAAAATGGAAACTAATAATGAAAATAATTCCCATCATGCTCCTCCCTCAGTCCGCATGTTAGAGGCCTGTAGAGGTACTGTAGAAGTATACAACAGTTCACAGCAGAGCTGGGCGATATGGGATATAGATAATATTGCCATTATTTTTAGGCTATATTGTGATACACAATATATACCTAGATATTTTTGAAAATACCTCCAAATCTACTAGAAATATTAAACTACTAAATAAACGCCAGCTACAGTAAAGTTAAAAAGAAGTGGCTCCTGTTTATAATAAAATTAAATAAAATACTGTTACGATAAAGTTAAGCTGGAAAGTGTTATAATGAAATAACTCAAAGTGGAACCAATAGTGCTTTTATTTTGAAGCACCTCACACATCACAGGCAGGAAGTTTATGTGGTAAACTGGAAGCCTTTGGTCAACAGTTGTTTTTGGGGCCGTACACATGCCACTTTTTTTGCACCCTCAAACTCACTGTTTTCAATGCAGTTCAACGTTTGGAACTCGGCAGCATGCACTGCACGTCATGTGATGAGGACCAACCAATCACAGCTGACATATCTTTCCCTTCTTCTGTAAATATCAGTCTGTGATAAATACGGAGAAGGCCTACACACTTAAAAACTGCACGTGGAAGAAGATCAGCTCTGCACTCAGGATTTCAGGTAAACAGGCTATGATACAGTGCTTGTTAAGGTTGCTTAGTAACCTCACACGCAAGCTGCCACTGCGCTCTTGAAAACTGGCTCAAAAAAGCCAAAAAAGTAGCACCCAGCATCCAACCTCGCATTTTCCAGGCGGTGAAAGTGTACTGCCTCTTAGCAGTTAGCGTAAGGTTTAACTGTTCCATTCAAACGTGACGATCGATCACTGTGAGCTGGAAACAAACTAACAGCTCTCCAGTTTGTATATAAATGATATCTGAAAGTCACACTGGTGCTCCACAGCCGCAAAATGGTTCTAGTCTGGCGTCGTGCAGATACAAAAACACACGCCTCACCTGCTCACACACTATCAACCAGGAGAGAGCGGTCTGGATGAGCGGGGGGAGTGTGTGAAGTATTGTTTTGTGAGTGTTTAAAATATAAATAAAGTCCTTTTTTGAAATGTGAGAATTGAGCAAATTTGTGTTGTCTTCGTCATTACATTGTTTTCTATTATTTCCTAAATTTATTTTTAATTTCGTTTTTGAATTGTGTGTCTTTGAGTCTTATTTTGCACAGCTACAGAACTAGTACACATCAGAGTGTCATAGATTGTCTTTCAGAAAACAAACTGAAACCTGGAGGAAAATAAATCCACAAACGCAAAGATCATTTTATAAATTGTCAAAAAAACGTCACCTCTGTAGCTGCTGGATTAAAGCCACATGAGTCCTTTAAAACATTAAACAGACACAGTTTCTGTGTTTCGTCAGTGTTTCTTTTCTTCCTGTTCTGAACTGAACAAAGTGAAGTTGATTTTTCTGTTTTTATGCATCAGATCCAGTTTCACTCTGCGGCTGCTGCTGGATGTGTTGTTAACTGTCAGAGCGTCTAATTGCCTCAACGCTGCTGCTGCTGCGCTGTACATCCCCATTCACACCATCACACACACACACACACACACACACACACACACACACACACACACACACACACACACACACACACACACACACACACACACACACACACACACATCAGCTGCTCAGCCACACCCTTCTTGCACACACGCACACACACACATGTATTAACACCCTCACACACACACACACACACACACACACACACACAGACAGCGCCATTGGATTCCTGTCAGTGCGAGTGCCGGCAATCAGAGCGCTGGGCGCTTTAACGGCGCTGAAAGGCCTGCCCCGATCGATACGGTAATGCACTGGCTCCCGGTTATCATCATCATCTCTTATCACTGACCCACACCTCCGAGAGGGGGGAGGAGGTGGGGGAGGAGGGAATATGGGAGAAGAAGATGGAGGAGAGAGGGATGGGAGATGAGGAGGCGAGGGTCTCTGGGTGTTTCCCTTCAGCTGTGAGGAGATGGATGGACTCAGGGGGAGTGATGGGAGGAGTGGGGGGGGGGGGGTCAGAGTGGATAACTGGACATCTAAAACAGCTTCGAGATGGAGGCAGCTGATTGGATAATCTCCTCCAAACCAATGATAGGTTGGCGTTCAGTACATGTGGTTAATGATTGGCTGAATTGGTCACCCGAGTGTGTGAAGACCATAAGTGGAGGAAATATTCAGATCCCTTATTGAAGTAGGAGTACTAAAAGGACACTGGAAATACTCCACTACAAGTAAAAGTCCTGAATTTAATACTTAAGTAAAAGTATGCGTGCATTGTCAGCAAAATGTACTTCAAGTAAAATCTGTTCATCCATTCATTGTGCAGTCAGTGTGTTCCTGTTGTATTTGATGTTTGTAGAGTCACATCACTGCTGTAGGTTGTGCTCATTTAAACACCTCTATATCCTGTTGGGTAGTTTAATCTACAGCGATGCATCATATTCTGTAAGATCGTCATATGTTTGTAGTGTGGCTGTCCAGTGAAAACCACGTATCTCCAAAAAGTCAACTTTTCATGGTGTCAGGAAAACAGCTAATTCAGTCGGTTAAACAGACACAGATACAGATACAGATACAGATAATGGTTTACTTGCACAATCATATTATTTATATCCCCACTGGCAAGCTAGTCAGCACTGCTTTTCACTGTGCCTGTGCTGAGCGTGCACACAAGAGCAGTGCTCATACGGTGGTTCTCATACCATCCTGTATGATGTCACTATTAGCTCTGTCAGCAAAAATAACCGATGTATCTGCCCAGTGATTTGGATCTGCTCCAAAATTCAATAGATTCTTCCTTAACTCATGTTACACCCATCCACCAAGTTTTATAGAAATTGGGTGTGTCATTTTCATGTAATTTGGCTTTAAAACAAAGGCACAAACTGAGCCGAATACATGCTCTACTTAGTGGAGAAAAATAAAAAGTTTAGACATCATATAATGAATAATAAAACATTAAATATCAATAACAATTATCTTACATAGCAAAGTCTTCTCTCCTTATGGAAACCAAACCAAACTGTTTCTATAGCTGACAGTAGTGTACCTGATGTTAACATTTGTTTAAATATATACATAAATAAAATAACAATATGTTTCAGAAGTAGGTTTGGATCTTTGTTAGAAACTGGGAGCCAGAGCACCCAGTGGGTTAGTGGATAGAGTCCCATGTATGAAGGCATCGTCCTTGCCGCAGACTGTCCCATCTAATGAAGGCAAAAAGCCAAAAAAAATAATAATTGGGAGGCATTTGTGGACCAGTTATTAATTACACTGTAACATATTATTAACACTATATCACACAATACAGAGTGCTGTTGTACTGACTAGGAGCATGACTGTGATTTCATTAATATAGACTAATTAACCATTAACGTAATTAACAGTTCTGAGTACCTGTAAAACAGAGTGATGCGTGCGTAGTTAAACGTCTCTGTGCTGTTAAACTCTGTATCAGCTCTCATGTCCGATCAAACTGCTCGGTCCGAACTAAGTGTTGAATAATAAAACATAAAAACATGATGAATCTTACAAACTGAAGATTTTAAATTAAAAGATCTTTGTGTTCAAGCTGCTGATCCAGAGCAGACTCATCTCACATTTATGTTTGAAGTATCTCATATCACCACTGATGGCTGCATCCTACATTTCCCATAATGCAACCGGACAGTGCCTTCTGAATGAACATGTCCTCTAAACTCCACACCTTCAGATTTAAATGCCGGCTTTCTGTCAGACATTTATTTTCTCCTTCAGGGACACAGAATGTTTTCACACCTTAATGTGTAAAACTGGTGGAATGCTCCTTTAAGTTTGCGCAACATCTCCATAGAAACTAAAAATAAACACAGAAATGAGACTTTAATCTAATCTGATAATCTGGCTGATCCGTCTCCCCGCAAAGTTCAAGTCGGGTCGAAAATTAAAATATGGAGAGAAGAAGAAGAAGAATGTGAAAACTTCCTGTGAGAATATTCGCAGGAAATTAAAACACATTCCTGCAGTTTGGATAAATTAATTTCAATTGGTTGGAATCCAACAACCTGAATATTTCTCTCTCTGTTTAATTAACAATCCTTTAATACGACGTCTCTAAATGTTTTCAGAGCAAAAATAAATTCATCATGTCTGAACACCAGCTGGGTCCTGACTTAATTACTCATTTTAAGATTTCTTTAGAGACTTTTTGAACGAGTCACAACATCAGAATTAACTTTAATTCATAAATTACTTCGAAGATATTTAGTTTCATGCTTTGAAAGGATCAGGAATTTCACAGCTGAGGAAAAAGGGCATTTGTTGGGGACTATTTTCAGCGGCGGATTAATTCACATTTGGTCCTCTAGTGAGTATTTGTGGCAGCAGGACGGTGTGTGTCTGATTGAGTGTGTGTGTGTGTGTGTGTGTGTGTGATCATGGTGATGGAGGGACATGTCACCCTGTACAACAGAGTGGCCCATTGATGTGCTTTCAATAGTTCGTGGACAACAATAGAGCTCTATGGCTACCTGCAAGCATGTTTACTCCCCACTGATTGTCTGAAGAGTATTTTTAAAAACTAAAAAAAATATATCAGAGGATAAGGAAACATTCGGAGCCACCAGCAGCTGAAAACTAAAAATAAAAAGGAGTGTTTCATGTCGAGGTCTGTGACTGTAGCAGTGCGATACATGAATACAATGTTCACACATACACCCACACAGGGAGCTACAGGGAGTTTACAGGTGGAGAGAAACAAGACTCTCTCTCTGGTTCATCCTCAGTGGGTCTAATCAACTCAGCACTGAGGAGGAGGAGGAGGAGGAGGAGGAGGAGGAGGAGGAGGAGGAGGAGGAGGAGGGAGGAGGAGGAGGAAGGAGGAGTCCTAGACTCACTGGTAATGGTAAAACATCTTCAGACTGAGAAAAACTGATCTTAGCCGGAGAGTGTGTGTTCATGTGAAATAGAAAAATAAGTGGATATTTTTTAAAGTTCTTCCTCAGGTTATGTCTCCCTGGTGCCGTCACTCTCAGGACCATCATGCACCAGGAGCAGCAGATATGTGAGCGCCGAGAAGACGATCAAACTTGTCTATCCAGAGGAAGTAAAAGTCCTAACAAGGCTTCCGTAGGTGAACCTGTGTAAGGATCATTTGTGAGGTGACCCTCTAAAATAATCCTGCAAAAACTACAAAAAAATCTGATTTATTTTAAATATCCAGTGTGAAGGACGCAGCAGGATGTGTTGGCAGAAATTGAATATAATATAATATATTTTCTTTAGTGTGTATAATCACCTGAAAATAAGAACTGCTGTGTTTTTGTTACCTTAGAATGAGCGGTTTATATCTATATAGGAAGCAGGTCCTCGTCTACAGTGATCACAGGGTTGCACAACCATGTTTCTACAGTAGCCCAGAATGGTCAAACCAAACACTGGCTCTACATAGGGACATTTATGTTTCCGCGCTGGCCATTGTACCCAGTGGCCCCTCCACGATGAGACAGTTGGAAAAACACTGTTTTTTTGTGTTTTGTTTTCTTTTACGTGAAACTGTTTTATTTGGCATTTTTACCTGTTTTAATCACCATTAATAAACATATAAACATCGCCTGAAGGGGGAGGCCTGAAAGAGGCGTACTCCACTTCCCACGCATAAGCTGTGATCAATAAAAACAGACTTGATGGGAAAAACTTTGCTTACGAACATTTTGGAGATGGGAAATTTGTGACACAGATGGTGCAGCAGAGGCCTGGTTGTAGAATTTCATAAACATGTTTTGGTGCATGTCGTTTTTGGCTTTTGTCCATATATGCATTTTTTGTATAGATCTTACATATTGTTTTATAAAAAAATAAAAATAAATAAAATAAAAATCTGTTTGTTTTGGAGAGGAAGAGACCTCTGTGGGTAATTCAGCTCCTGGTATAAACCTCCTGAACAATGAACACTGAAAGAATTGTAACCAGGAGATGCTTAAGTTAGTTGCAATCTGCAGTCCTTACTGCTAGACGGCACTAAATCCCTCTAAATGTTTTTAAGTTTAGATACCTTTAACTACGACACAGTGGTGCAGTGGTTAGCTCTATCGCCTTACAGCAAGAGGGCTCTGGGTTTGAAACCACTGCCCCTCTGTGTGGAGTCTGCATGTTCCCCCCTGTGTCAGCATGGGTTTCCTCCAGGTGCTCCAGCTTCCTCCCACAGTCCAAAGTCATGCAGGTTAACTGGTGACTCTAAATTGTCCGTAGGTGTGAATGTGAGTGTGAATGGTTGTCTGTCTCTATGTGTCAGCCCTGTGATAGTCACTGCCTCTCCCCAATGTCAGCTGGGATAGGTCGTGACCCCTAACAGGATAAGCGGTTACAGATAATGAATGAATGAATGAACATTAACTACACTTTTGTTTTCACTGAATTTTAGCAGAATCAGAAAATCAGAGAGAAAAATACACAGAATCCACCTGCTTTCATATTCAGCCCTAAAGACACTCTGAGTCATAATATTCTTCCCAACAAGTTTGTTTGTACTCAAATATTTTCTGAGGAGAAACCAAACAGGTTATCAAACATGTCGAGGAGTTTATATGATGATTACTCTCATATGACACAATATTGTATTATATATTTAATATCTTAAAATGTCACTTTTTTACGGAAATAAAGAGCCAAATAAATTAGGATAAGAGTGATTCAGTATTCACTATTAGAATTAAAACAACTACTCCCTCACCTTCTTTTGTCCTTCCCTTACCTCCCACTCTACCTCCTTACTTTCTCCCTTCTTGTGTAATCAATGCAGATAGTAAAAATCTATAGAAAACGTAACTGAACTGAATTACTAAAGTATGAAATCATTGTGTTTTTTAAAGATACAAAGAAGAATTTTGCACACAGTTTGGCTGGTGGCTCCAGAAGTGAAATACTAAACCTCCTTTAAAAGCCGCATAAAACAGAAATATTAAATAAACAGTACTGCTTTTTAAACATAATTAACCCTCTCTGTGATGGACACAATGACCTGGTAATGATTAATATATTTTTGCAGGTTGAATATTCTCACTGTAAACAAAGAAACCTCTCAGTATCAGAGTGTATTGCTCCCAGAAACAGCTCTCGGAGGCTGCACCCTCGTGACCTTGCCCTTCTTCAGTCCATCTCTTGACATATTCCTCCTCTCGCTCTCTTTTTTTCTATTTTCCTCCATTGGTTTCTAGGGGCTTAATTACGGGGGGGCGGCTCCGTGGTTGAGGAGGTGCGGGGCGAACAGGGATCAGTGTGACCCTGGAGGAGAAGCCATCAGACAGCGGCCTTAACAATGATAAATCACCCCGAGCAGAGCTACAGATACAGCCGCCGCCCCGCTGATCTCTATAAAATATGGATGGACCGTGGCGCTGTGCAGGAGCAGCAGAGCCGCATCGCGCCGGATCTCCAGATTAGCGATTATCAGGCGGAGGGTTATTCTAATGATGTGGGACATGGTGTGGGGTTAATTCCATTCACAGGAAATGGATTGAAATTCAGCTCATGAATTGAATATTGCTCATTATTCTCAATGAGAGCAGGAAATCTCCTCATTCATGAAGTGGGTTGGAATTAATAATCCCTGAACGGACGGACTCCCTCCTCCCCCCTCAGAGTCGGGATGGGGGTCAATGATCAGAGCTAAAGGTGCAAACCGCAACACGCCAAACACGCTTAATCTCCACCTTATGCTCCACAAATCACCAGGAAGGAGAGGGAAGAAAAAGGAAGTCTCATTTTTCTGCCGTTAATTTTCTTGTTAAATCTGAGTTTTGTTTTTAAAGGTTGGTTTGTTTTTCACCACAGAACGTCCCTTACTTCACAAAACTCTACATATTTCAGAGCTCAGGTAGCAGCAAAGAGAGGTTCAGCCACCTAACAGTCTCCATCTAAGTTATTTAAACTTAAGATAAAGGAAGTGGTCACAGCTAGCAACAGCTGCTTTAATTAACTCACAACTTCTAAGATAAATATTGCGTCCTTGTTAAGGTGCTGTACTATGTGATGTATTCTGACACACCAATTGTCGCTGATGTGATTTGATGCTGCTGTCTGACCCTGACCAGGTCTCACTTGCAAAAGATGTTTTAATCTCAATTTGACTTTGTAGTTAGATAAAGGTTATACATATGTCTGTGTATTTACTGAACAAATGCATATTCTTTATATTCAGGTTAAGGAATGGTTGTGAAATCAGTAACTTAAAGGCTTTTAAAAGCAAAGTGAAGCCCGTGTACAAAGGCTATGTTTGAGGCATTATATTAATATACTAAGGAGGCATACTTATATATTATCGTTGCTGCAGAGATGAAGTAAAACCATCAGTCTCAGTCTTTACATTAAGTAAACAGAACCTCTTATCTTAACCTTAAAATTATAATTTTCTTATTTAGATTAAGGTGGTTATGAAATCAGTACGTAAAAGTCTTGGAGAGCAAAGTGAGACACAAAGTGAAACAGGATTTTTAAGAAGACCCTCGTCTTAAAATTAAGGGACATTGGAGGCAGTATCTTCAGATAATTAAGGGAGCATAGTTTTATATTATCTTTGTAGCAGACAGACGCCATCAAACTCTCTCCATCGTTATATTAACTGAACAGAAACTCTTTACATCCTAAAATTAACCAGCTTAAGGTGCTCGTGAAATAATTCAAATAGCAAAGTAAAGCTCCAAATACTGCTAAAGACCTTTACCTTACAAACAAAGGGATATTTTAATCATTCGTTTCAAGTATTTATAACTAATGTTTAATGTCTGTCTGTCCACAGTTGAGACAGACAGGCAGACAGACAGGCAGCTAACAGGCAGTTTGACAGGCTGTGAGACCAACTGGTCACTGATGACCTCTGGGGTTTCTCCTGGATCAGGTTCAGCCCTCTAATTTCATTTCCAGTCTGGCTCGGCTGCAAGCGGACACCTCAGCGTCCGTCCAGTAGCCTCAGAGAGGACTCGTGCAGCCAGAGCAGCCTGCAGGACTCACTGCTGCTCCTGCTCACTGTTAGCATGTTAGCATCTCCAGTCCTGTCTGATTCACAGGTGGTTTGATGTTATTGATCAGGTGTGGAAACAAATATGCAAATGTATTGGAAATTGTTAGCTTAAGAGAAACATGTTCAGTAGCTCAGACAAACCTTGAGTTGTTTAAAGGTGTTTTTTTTTCTCTTCTGATGGAGCTAGGCTAACATTTTCCCCCTGCTTCTAGTCCTTGTGCTAATCTAGGCTAAATTCATTTGAGATAAAGGTCCAGCTTCTCTGTCTTGACCCTTGGCTTTGGTCAACAAAACCCAGCTGATAGAAGGTGACTTGTTAGTGCCAACATCAGAGAGACTTGGATGTGAATTTGATGGAGCTATGCTAACAGGTTTCCCCTGCTTCCAGCCTTTGTGCTAAGCTAAGCTAACCCTTTCTTTGAATTAACTCCAGAGCAGTTTCTCATCTTTCAGACAAAATCAGCTGTGTGGTTTTTTTTGCCTCCTGGTTTCCATATTCACCATTTTTGTTTAGGTGAACAATCACTCCACACTGCACCCATAATGCACCACCTGACGCCCTACAACAAATCAATCTGTTCTGCGTTGCACCGCCTGTCTAAAGAACAAAAAACCTCGCCATCCAAACATCTCTCTCCATCCCTCCTCCTGTCCTCTGCAGAGTGGTGGCAGGTGAAAACAAAAGAGAAGTGACAAGCTGAGTTAACCCGTCGCTTTCCCGGTCACATGATCCCCGTCGCTAAAACACGACGTCCTGTCGCCTCGCCGGCTGCGAGCCAACAGCTCGCTGCATCGCTGTGATTTTCTCTCATGTCCAAAAACGTCTGGGAGGAAAAAACCTGTGGTCTTATTGAGTTTTCTTTTGAATAAATAAATATTTAAAAGGGTGGAGAGGAGGGTGGAGGGTGTTTGACGTTCCACTCTGGCTGCAAATCAGGCCATCAAAGGGGCCAGACAATGTATGCTCACTATTAGTATCAATTTACAAATAAACTGCTTTTTTGGTGACTGGATCTCCGATGTCAGATTTTGATAAATGGTTTCAATTTGGCAGCTGCTTTCGAGTGTCAGAGCCCATCTGACGCTCGACGCTCGCCGCCGCCGCTCGCTGCCTCAAAGAATCTGCCTCAGTTAGCCTCGCAGCCGGCAGCAGCCAAAATAATCTCTTCATACTAACCAGGGCAGGTGTGTGTGTGTGTGTGTGTGTGTGTGTGTGTGAGTGCATACTAATGTCTTTCTGTGGGTAAATATTGAAACCAGGCAGATTTCACTACTGATGTTTTCCTACACAAATCTTAAAGGAGCTTCCTGTGTTTTTTACACCATTAACTTTAAATCAAAGGCACTTTTCTTCACTGTTTGTAAAGCCTGCTGTTGTTTAATAGATTTTTAAATGTGCTTTTCTCTGCTTTCAGGCAGCTGGTTTCATTTCATTTCACTACAGATAAAAAAGTCCACCTGCAGAGACTGAAAACCTGCTTCACATGAAGTTGTTATCATGAACATACCAACACAAAATTGGTCCATCTGCTTCAACAAATGATTATTTTCATTATCAAATTGTTTTGTTTTTTGTTTTGTTTTTTCTTAAAAAACATAAATATCTTCAAATAGGGTCACAAAGTATGAGACTTTCAGAGTATAGTAACCGTCTCATAAAATATTGCTGTTTCAGGGTATTGTGGTATCACAGAATTATTGTTACTGTCAGGAATTAAAATGGAAGGGTTTTCTTTTACAAATGTTTTATTACTATAATTGAAACCTGAAACCACTTTTTAACGGCGGCATGTGTAAAGACTCTCCCCTTTGAAAAGAACTAAAATTAAGGTGAAACTCTCTGTCCAGTTGCATTTCTTTCAATATTGTAAATAAGCTAATGTGCACTGTACAATAACTGTCAACTTTCACATCACGGTAAGACTTGAAACCGGAATATTGCTGCAACCCTACTTTAAATATCTGATTTTGTTCAACCTACATTCCTAACTCAAAATATTTAGTTCACTCGATATAAAACAAAACAAACAAAAACAAAAAATTATGGAAAAAATATCCACATTCTTGTTTGAAAACCTTTAAACATAAACTAAAGATCAAAATAGTTTTGCAATACTGTAATATTCATTTTCCTTGTTGTAAGCCAGCGCAGAAGGATGCGTGCATCTACTGTTAGCTCACCTAGCATCACTGTGCTGGCCAATGTTACAACTCAGCCAAGATGGACACTATTAATGTTTATATCTCGCACTGTCATGAGAACGAGCCTCTTGCTCACATATTTTATGGACAAAATTTCAAAACCTTTCCATGACTTTTTAAGGACCTGAATTATTTATTTCTTGCCCTAGTTGCTCTGCATTTTCCACACATATAAGATTCAAACTTTTTCAAGTATAATTTCAGCTGGCTGGCATGCATGGAGGATGAGACAGAACATGGTGAGAAAATGAGGAGTTACGTGAGTTTAGTTTCAAAGTGACGTCGTCAGCTACAGAAAATAAATTTGCCAATGTGTTACATTACATGGAAGGTTATCCTCAAAAGACTCTAACAATTTCATTACACAATAAAATTCAATGACTTTTCCAAAACTTTCAATGATCTTGAGATCTTACTAATTCCATGACTTTTCCAGGCTTGGAAAATGTGATCATGAAATTCCATGACTTTTCCAGATTGTCCATGACTACAGGAACCCTGTTCCTTCTGCGTCGTGATACAGTGGGCAGGTGTAGCTCAGTAGAAAGAGCTTGTGCTTTGAGCACCACAAGCTAAATGGCATCTACTTCCATTGTATTAGAGAGAAGACAGACATCTCTACAGCCGATATCTCCAACACTCGGCAACTCACACAAACTATCTAGACTGATAAACAGCACTACAGGTAGGAGACCAAATATGTATGTTTGATTTTGGGGTGAACTATTCCTTTAAAATACTCTGTTACAAGTAAGAGTCCTGCAATCAATTCAATCTCTATTTCATTTCTAAAGCCCAATATCACAAATCACAACTTGCCTCAGAGGGCTTTACAGCAACGACATCCCTCTGTCCCTTGACCCTCACAGCTGATGTCCCCTGTGACTGTTATACCATTATATATGACATCACTAGATGATTGTGACTCATGCATTAATGTAAAAGCAGGATTGGTTGAGGTGGAGCTCATTTTGAACTAAAAATGGTTATTTTCATTATGGATTCATCTGATGATTATTGTCTCCATTATGTCGTCACAATGACTCAGAGCACAATGTGACACCTTCACTGTGTTTGTTTTGTCCAACCAACAGTCCAAACCTCAACATTATTACTAATATATTACAGTTCTTAGCAATATTATTGGGAAAAAGCAGCATATCTTCACATTTGTGAAGCTGGAACCATGAAATGTAAAATGACCTTAACCATCAAAACAGTTTCACGTTAATTTTCTGTGATTTTACTAACTAATTAAATGACTTATTGTTTCAGCTGTGCTAATACAGAGTGTTGGGTGGTTTAATTTATTTCAAAACATCATATTTTATGAACTCTCCTCATTTTTTGTTTGCAAAAATCTTAATTTGTGAAGTAAAGTTGTCAGGTAAATGCAGTGAAGTAGAAGTATAAAGTAGCATGAGAAGAAAATACTCAAGCAGAGTGCAAATACCTTACATTTGTACTGAAGTGCAGTGCTTAACAACTTAAGTTACATTCCTCCACTGGTTTTCATGAGTCTGTCCGGGAAGTGAGACGGTGATAAACCAATCAGCTCTCATCGCCTGCACCACCCTGACACCTTCATCAGGTCACACTCTAACATCATGGCTTCCCTCTCTGTGTCTCAGCCAGCGACTCACCGCCATCCAAACCTTCCTCCTCGCCAGTCGAGGGGGAAACAAAACGCAGCGAGAGCAGCAGCGGCAGGATTTGCTCCCATAAACAGCTGTTTCCTGTTTGAAGGATCGGGGAACAATCTGCCCGCTGGCAGCGAGGAGAGCCGGCGGTGCCAAAGAGCGTACGGAGCAGAACCGACAAATCCAATCAGGCAACTTGGTCCTGAGCTGCATTAAATAATACAAGAAACCTTAAAGTCATGCAGTGCAGGTGGTCTACGGCGTCCACAGAGGGACAAACAGCCACTTCAGATTTAAATCAGCCTTTAATGTGGCTGTAAAAACCTGATTAAACAACCAAACTGCAGCTCTGACCGACAGGTGCATTGTGGGAAGTACCTGCCAGACGAAACCAAGCTCACCCACTGGCCTTGAATGTGACCTCTGACCTCTGACCTGAGCATGCAGCAGTGACTTAATGACTCTTCTCCACTGACCTTAGGTAACCTCTCGGGGTCCCCGGGGTGGCGAGGGATGACCTTCTGTAGCCTCTGGAAGCCGTAGTCGATGGTGGGCTCGTTCAAGGCTGCGGGAGGATCACAGACAGAGAGAGCGGCGGTGAGGATGACAGAGACGAATTCAAACCGGCACAGGCCAACACACTGAGCAGCACAGACACACACACACACACACACTGACATCAGCGTTATAAACATCTGACAGTTTTTCATTGAATTTAGTTAATATCTAGCAGAGTGACCACCGAGCAGCTCCACCTGCTGCAGGCAGGAGGCGATGCCTTGCTCATTAGCACACTGAGTTTATTTTTCTGAACATTTTCATTAACAAAACAGTGAGTCGTCACATCCTGAACAATTCTGGAGAAATTACTGTAATTGTATATATAATTTAAATAATATTAAAAACAGAAACATGAAACTTCAGGATCTTTCCTTGAAACTCATTTCACTTTTTTAGTTTTTTTTTTTAGTTTTTATTACATTTAAGTTCAGGAACAGTTGTGTGTGGTTTTCTTTAAGTCTCATTTTTTACAGTAAAACTAAGTTAGTGCAGTAAAAATAGTTTCCAACAGCTGTTATCGTCTGTCAAAGATTTCCTGGACATTTGGGTCTTATCTTGTGTGTTTTGTCCGTCTAGATTTTAGTGCAGTAATCTGTCTTCTTCATATTTGTTCCAAGATACAAACAAACTCTGTTATTCTTTCTTTACAATTCTGTAACAATCAGACAGTCTGGGTTCTTATATTGATGTGGTTTACATGATACTTTTCCAAAAATCTATGATGAATATTAGTATTTAAGTCCCTATTTACCCGTTGTCTCATTACACTTTGACAGTGTGACAGTCTTTAACAGATTTTTAAACAATAGATTTGTCTTTTTCTTTCATTTCAAGTGTCTGTTTAAAGTGTTTTATCACCAGTTGATGTTGAGTTGGGCTTCAATATTATGATACCAGTACCCTTAAAGAGTACTTTGTTAAATACCTTTGATTTGTACTTCATTTCAAACCCATCATGTCAATTGAAACATTCACTACTACTACTACTTTTGGTGGCATCTCAGCATGCTTTACTGCCAACTCTGTCAGACACACCACACTCGACTTCACGACACCACGGTCTGTTTGGGTTGTAGCTGCTGAGGTAGTGGCCCAATCACACGTCAGATTTACTGCAGTGATTGGCTACAAACAAAACCATACAAATAGTCTTTTTTTTCTAGATTTAGGTAAAAAAAGGATCAAACGCAGATATCATTTGACTGGAGAAGTTTTGATACTTCCTGGTGCTGTGTTTTTTTGGTAGACACTTTAACGGCACTGATACCCAGCCCTACCAGGTGAGCAAAGTGACTGGATAATATGTGTATACATTAAAAGAGTGTTTGCCAACTAGTGGGTCGCAGGTCCATTCTGAGGGCCCTTAAGTGACTCGCACACATCTCAAGTTTGTAAAAATCAAACTTTATTTTTAAGTACAGTGAATTTCCGGCACAGAGCTTTTATTTTAAAGATCAGTTTCCTACTGCAGAGTGAGTGACTAACAGACAGCAGACTAGCTCGACGATGTGGCCAAACACAAGTATGACACTGAATGTATTTAATTCTTTGGACCTTGAACTGATGACTGAGGAGAAATCTGGACTCTGTGGGAACCGATGCATTAAAACTCTTGTTTTGCTTGTTCAACACCTGATAAAAGTAAAAGGTTATTATATACAACCTGCAGCAAGTTAAACAGTGCGCAGGGGTTTTGTCACTTTTGGAAACAACAATTGTTTTAAGAAAATGAGGTTTTAAAGATTAAAATAAAAACCAGAAAACAAGATGATAAATCTGACCAAACATCTGATGCTAACTTTGATTCACTGCTGGTGAAACAGTGCGACCTCTCAGTGATCTTCAGCTTCAGTCTGTTGGTTCTTATTAACAGTGAACACTAACAGAGAGCGCAGTGTCAGTTGATCTCTTATCTTCCTGCTGTTTATTAAGTGTGAGACCTCACACTCCATCTGTCCTCCTCACTCTGCCTTTTCACCGCTAATTCAATCCAACCTTCCCTCCTTTTTTTCTTTTCTTTTCTCCTCCACTCATTCACCTCCGCAAACAATCTGCCTTCCTCCTCCTCCTCCTCCTCCTCCTCTTCCTCCTCTCCATACGTTGGAGAAACACCCGGAAATGAGTTCGGGGAGATACTTCTCCATAATCAAGCCCATTAATCATAAAAGGCTGTCAAATTTGACTTTGGGGACAATTTGTCAGCCGATCTTGCCCACTCCGCTTTTGTCACCGTTGGCTCTTGTATTCTGTAAGGATGATTGACACACCAAATGCCGGTGAGTAGAATAGCTAGTTTGCGCTAATATGCATAACCGCGGCTTTCATGAATAAGAATAAGGCAGCTATATACGGCAGCGCAGAGGGGTCTCCTTCAAAAGGGCTCCGCCACCGTTTGTCGCCAGCGCTCCCAAATAGATGTTATTACCATTATAACAATATTTGTTTTCTTTCCCCGGGAATGGGCGACCGCGAGCTGCTAAATCAAATTTGTCGGAGCGGCGGCAGAGGAGAAAAAGGGCTTTCAGGCTGCGACTGGGGTGGGGATGATATCTGAAGGGTGACAGAGCGCTGAGGGACGTGGCCCTCGCCGCAGGAGCTGCTGCCATGTTGGATTTTCTTGCCTTCCCGAGAGGAAGCAGAGAGTGAATCTATTACCTCCGCCCGCCGCCCATGAAAGAGGGATTTCATTGTTGGATCCCAAAGAGACTTTTTGGGGGGATGCAGAGCAGCAGAGGATGAATGGAGATAATGCGTCGGGACGACACGAGCAGCAATCAGCAGCGAGTCCCAAACCGGATTGCCTCTCAATGCTGCGTACATACACCCAACTTATAAAACAAGTGAAAGGCACTATGGGAAATGCTGCAATTGAATAAAAACCCATTTACACTCTGAGTGCGAGCGATGGAGAGGGAGAGAGAAGTCTGTGATGTTTAACTCTTTATCTTCAGGAGGAAACGTTTCTGATCTGTGACCTCGTGGCCTCTAAGCAGATCTACTGATGATGCCTTGCTCAGTGGCACATTTATCTGAGAGATTCAATCCTTTGTGTTTATGTGATTTCATATGTTCGTACTTTATTAACCATATTGTCCCTCTGGTTCCAGCTGTCTGATCCCTGTCTGTTTCTCTACAAAGAAATCTCAGAAGAATGGATGTTGTACTGATTATGGAGGCGAGATTTCAGGATGCGACAGTGAGTAACAGGGGTTGGGGTCATTACTCAAGAAAAGTAATGTCATTACTTAATTTACATACTCCCTGTGACATAAATACCCCGTTCATTACTTTGGCTTTACTCCGCAACGTCACCTGCGAAGCACTGTCACTGAATTGCCAGTAAACAGTAACATGGTGTTAAACCTTTCATATGCACACATATCAGCACGGATCTCCACAAAGAGCAACAGCATTAGATGATGACAGACTTAAAAGGAATAAAACACATTCAAATGGCAAATAAATGTAATTTTACAGGCTAAAAAACTCACTCGCTCATGAAACCATCCATTTATAGCAGACTGGTCCAGCTTATCTGACGTGTTTATCACTTACGCAGAGGTTAAATCTCATGAGGAGAAGTCTCTCAAATCATTTGTCAGACAAGCTGCTCCTCCTCAGAGTCAGCACAGACTGAGGGGCCTTTTCATGGGCACACTGGACGGTGTTCCAGTCGTCAGCACGTTGAATATTAGAGTAACGCACACCAAGAATTATAACCAGGGGCTGATCACTGACAGTAGACAAAACAAGTGTCACACACTCTGACTCCATATGGGCTTCTTTTATTTTGAAGACATTTCGGCCTTTAGGCCTTCTTCAAGATCAACAATCACACCTTCTACCTATGCCAGCCCTCAATGTCTATGTGCAGTTTCACATAGATTGACCACATCAGTGAGTAGAAAAACGTGGGACAGACAGAATGACTGACTGACAGAATGACACACTGACAGTTTCTGTGATTATGTACAGCATACCATACCATGACTTAGTCATACCAAACATTAGAAAACACCAACATTGGTCCACAGGGGGAGCCACAGCCATCGGTCGCATTTTAGCCATTTTTAAGCATTTTTCTGTTGTTATAGCGCCACCCAGTTGCCAATTAGAGTTAATTTCTCCAGTCACCTTGAGGCGTCCTGTTCTACATATCTACCAAGTTTAGTAAAAATCCATATGGCGGTTAGGCCTAGATAAGAAATGAGCTCTCTAGCGCCCCCATTTTGTTTGATGGGGTCAATAATGGAGGGGTCCCCTCAGATTATGTGTGGTCATATGCCTACAAAGTTGCGTGGTGATGGGTGAAACCCTTGAGATGTTATACACCTTTATGTGATGAGCCACGCCCTCCGCAATATTCATTGCCTTATAGAAGCTCAGTTTTAGTAAGTTTTCCAACTTTTGCCAAGAGGGAACTTTAGATATCAGATCACTCAAACTTCCTAGGAAGAGATCCATTTGAAGTGTTTTTCAAAAAATTCAAAATGGTGGAAAATCTATATAAGTGGAAGTTATGGGTTCTTGAGGCAAATGTGTTCCTCATGAGGAGAGGCATCTCTGTGCAAAGTTTCATGTCTCTACCACATACGGGGCATGAGATATGCCCATTCAAAGTTTGACATTTCAATGGGTTGCTATAGCGCCCCCCTTTGGCCAATTGATGTAATATTGCTTCACTGGCATCCTCCCATGACCCTCTACCACTGTGCCACATTTCACATGGATTGACCAAGTCAGTGAGGAGAAAAATGTGGAACACACACACAGACAGAGTTTTCGTCATTATATAATGAGATACTGAGACACAGAAACACTGATTTGTTATACAGGCAACACCTTAGTCGCACAGCTGATAATGATCAGGTGATCATACTTCACCATTAGTTAGAGCAAAAAACAATTTCAAGGCCCTCAACAGATCAAGACCTTTAAACCAGCCAAACACGTCATCACAGCTACTACATATTCTACCACTTTCCAGGATAATACACATTTTTTAATTCACCACATTAAAGAAAATGTTAAAAAAAGACCAAAACGTCATCAGAATAAAAGAAATGTATCTGGAGCCAGAGCATGCAACATTTGTTTTCTATTAACTGTAATATGATCACTGAATTTAGTCATTTAGTCATTGTGCTCATTAGATCAATGGATTGTCAGCCGATACCAGACAAACCTGTCAACCCAGTGGAGTGGGTGAATTCAAAGGTCTGGAACCAGATAAACACACCAGTACTAAATGTTGTGGAATAATCTAATGTGGTTTTTATTCCTGGGCCTAAATAAATCACAAGTTTTTGTTCTGAGCCTTTATGGCCTCATGTTTCAGAACACGATGACGAGGCTGATCCAGCAGGGTGGCCTACCCAAACGACATTACGAAATTTTGGGCAAGTAATTGGTTTCTGCCTTCGACCCAACAACTGCTGGTCCAGGTCCTTGATTTCTTTAGGAATCCAAACTCAGAGTGACAGTTACATATATAACTACGGTTCTATGTTGGACTTTTGGGATATAGAGAACAAGGCAGTGCCACAGTTTCTTCACTGATATTAATTGTTGTTGGTCTGGGCGACAGAATTACTGCCAAAAAAACTTCCCCTGACACTGTCGACTGTACATACATCTTACTAAATTATGTACCAGAAGAAGTGCACAGTGCTAAATTACACTTTAAATAACATGAAATACATGGAGAAATGTTGCTGAATCTAAAATAAGAGCTGATGTTGCATCAAATGGAAACATTCTTGATGTCTTGTGCATCATTTTAGACACTTTTTCCCAGAATTCAACCTTGAGATCTTTGAAAACTTCGGTCTAAAATGATCTGTGATTTTATTTGTTCCTGCATCTTGCTGGGATTCGAACCGACAACCTTCTAAATTAAAAAGCCATCTATCCTCGGACACAAGAGGGGAGAAGGGCTCTGTACCTCTGTTCATCATCATCATCATCATCATCATGGGAGGAAGAGGAGATCACAGATGGAGACAGAAACAAAGACAGAGGCTTTTAATGAACCTCTCCCCCCTCCCTCTGTAGAAATTAAGCCCATTACTTCCTCTTATTAAAATCTCGCCGCACTTTGACCCCAGCGCCCCATTGGCTGCCTGCAGGGCCCCGTACTCCCTCCTAGCCAATCGATACCGGCTGCCTCCCTGCAAAGAGCCCGAGTAATTGGAGAGCGGCGGCTGGCAGCGCGAACCCTGACCCCCCCACCCCCACCCCCACGCATTACACCGCCCATATGAAGACAGATTGCCTGATTTAGTGTAAACATATGCTGCAATTCCAGGCATCAGTGCCACTTTCTCCATCGTAATTTGTATTGATTTTTCTCTCTTTCTCTTTTTTCTGTGCGGCCGTCGTTTTCTCCTGCTGTCTGATGTTTTTTATAAATCAGAAAAGGAGGAGAGGAAGATAATTCAGAGGTGAGAGAAGAGGAGGGGGATTCTTTATATATTTAATCAAGTATTTATCGCTCTCCCTCTCCGTTTGGTTTTTTCCTTTCTCTCCTCACTGTGAAAGTGATCAAACGGTTGGTTGGCGTCCTGCTGATCGGAGCGCTCTGTTATTAGGCGACTAAGTGACTGAGGAGAGGAAGAGGGGGGAGAGACGGGAGAAGAAAGGGGAGGCGGGTTACATGTTAAACTAATTTCTTGACGGCAGATTTGCAGCATCAGAGGAGACGAGGAGACGCAGCGAGCGGCGGGTCAGAGCTGTGAATATTTACACATTTATGAGCAGAGACGTTCACATCCACCCGCTACAAAAACACTAAAATGGTGTGTGAAAACTGGAATATTAATGATCGAAAAGGTCCTGCTTGATTAATAAGATTCAAATAATCAGAATAGCTGGTTTTAAAAGGAGCTTTAACAGTCAAATAAAAGACAGTGTCACATATATAAAATATACTTCTACATACAGTAAAATGAAATCAGAAGGCAATATAAAATAATACGATGAGAAGACAATAAAAGGGGATAATACGAGTAGAAATTCAGTATATATATAAAACTGTACAGACAGCAGAGGACTTACTACAGAAGAATGCAGAGGCACAGGCAGAATTGTGGGTGTCCTCATAGTGTTAGTACCAGTAGCAGGCCAGGAGCTTATACATACTGAGATCATCAGTTTGACTTCCCCCAGCATAGCCCTCCATCACCCAGAGACCAAATGATCAAACGTTTTAATTTTGAAACAATTATCATTTCACTGTTTCTTGCTTATTCAGTGTCCAAGATTTTCTGCTTTTCTCTGTCTGTTCTATATCTCAGTAATCTGAATCTTTTTAAGCTTTTGGCAGCTGGTTTAAATAAAACAAGACATTTGAAGATGTCAACTTGGACTCTGGGAAACTGTAGAAGGCATCTGCCACTATTTTCTGATATTTTACAAAATAAACAATTCAATCAATTAATCAATAAAAGAACTTGCATTCACATTTTTTATTTATCTGGATTTTTTGTATTCTATTCATGTAGTTTATTGCCCTCCAACATGGAGGTCTAAATGTGTCTGTGAGTAGTATAACACTATTGGAGTTAGCCAAATAAATACCCATTATGTGTAATGTTTCATTTGTAGAAAATAAACTCCCCAGAGATTTCTAAAAACCCCAAATTCCCAGAAGAAATTCAGAGGACAAGACCTCCAGTCTTGGGGAGTTTATATACTACACTTAAACCATTACACATACTGAGTATTTGGTCGGCTTAATCCAGTAGTGTTAGAATATCTATTAAAAGTTTAAGACCTTCATTTTGGGAATTGAATATAGTTGAATGGCAAACTGCATAAATAAAATACTAAAAAATCCAAATAAATATAAAAATACAGCTGCAACTCATTTTTTACAGATGCATTAATTTATTGTTTAGTACCAAACATATCTGAAAATACTGACAACAAAAAACAACTACCCCCTACAGTTTCCCTGAGTCCAAACTGGTGTCTTCAAATGTCTCATTTTGTCCAAGCAATGCTCAAAAACCCAAATAAATTCAATTTGTGTAAGTTTAAAACAGAGAAAAGGAGAAAATTCAAGAAATTACAGCAGCTAATGTTTGGCATTTTACTTAATAAATGATATTTTTTGTGTTTGGTGTTGGTGATGGGGGGGCTACAAAATCCTGACCTCTGCATTTTTAAAATCCTGGCTGTGGCCCTGTTATTGGTACTAACGCTAGAAGTGCATCCACTGTTCTCTGTACTGCTGCATTCTCCTGTAGTGAATCCTCTGTTGTCTGTATGGTTTTATAACCACATTATTTGCTTTTACTGTCTTCTGAATGTATTATTGTGAACACGGAGGTCATGTACTCTGAATTTCTTCTGGGAATTTGTGGATTTTGGCAAACTTGGGGGATCTTTACTGCTATATCGTAGTCAACAGGACTTGCTTGAGTTTCTTGAAGACGTTTCACCTCTCATCCAAGAGGCTTCTCCAGTTCTAATGGACTGGTTAAGACTAAGGGTTCACACCCAAACACCAACACACCCACGCAGGGTTAAAAGCCTGCCGCCTCTTGGATGAGAGGTGAAATGTCTTCAAGAAACTCAGCCAAGTCCTTTTGACTACAACATAGCCCTAAAGATTACCATGACCCAGATGACTAAGAATCTTTACCAATAATCTTGGGGGACTGAATGGCTCTAAGAAGTACCAATATTACAGATGATAGTCCTAACAGTTCTTTTAGATAGTGAGCAGTTGCTGCCACCACCTACATTGTTTTCAACATACACAGCAGTAACAGTAGTACTTGCAACAACAAACAAAGTAAAGAAGTTAGTATTAATTACTCACTACTCTGCCTCATGTTTGTATTCTGATCTAACTGTTCTTTCAAATTAAAAGCAGGTAAAATATTTTCACACAGACCCAAAGCTCTGGCTACCTTCCCAAAAGTATCTGCTGTCCAAACTCATTAACAAAAGGCCTCACTGACCAACCACAGCACCTGCCCAACAGCCTGTTCCCATGGTAACACCTGGACTCTCTCACACAAAAACTCAAACAGCCCTCCTTGAAGGTGTCAGATGTCAAATCAGGGTCATACCAACAACGCCATCAGAGTGACATGAGACAGACCTGAAACCAACAACCTCAACATATGTCTGAACCCTGAACCCAGATACCCTGAAATCCAGAACCCTGCACCTTCCTGATGCTGAGGGTGAAGGGTAACATTGGGCTGCAGGGTGATAAGATGTTTGGTTCTACATTTACTATGATGTACTACTATAGAACATACACAAAATACTAACATTAACAGTGTTTACTTCAAGAAATGAACTTTCTTCACTAATCTACTTTGTGCTGAAACAGAAATCACTAAAAGAAAAACATCTTCCAACTTCATTCCTCACTAAAGCTAATTTGTCCAGCTTCTTTATCTTCAAGACACATTGCATTGTGGGACAACAGTTTTTGCCAGTGGTTTCAAATCAAGCAAAAAAGGGTGTCCCGCAAGGATCAATTCTAGGTCCTCTGTTATTTATATATATAAATATTTTTATTTTCCAACTTCAACAGTCCGTTGGCAGCTACTGATTAACTTGTTGCAATAATATCATCATAACAAATAAAAATGACGATGAGTTTAACATTATAGAGCAGAATATAGTGGAGTGCTCTTTGTCTTTATTCTTTCATTTGTCTTTCTGTGTCATAAATTTTGTCTCTGTGTCAAACTAAACTCCAAGTGAGGCTCACCTGTTCTGTGCCTAACTGACAGAGACTGAGAGATGAAGTCAGGGTGAACCTTCCTCTTCCTCTCTCTGTTCAGTCTGTGATAATTCCTGTGTTGGTGCTGCAGATGCCGGCTGATAACAGATCAGAGGATCAGAGGTCTGGAGGGAGGGAGGATGCTGGATTACTGGAACATCTCTGCAGGCTCATTACCCCGCTCACATCAGCTCCCACAATTCCACAGGCCTCCATGCTTCAGAGGAGCATGTATACATCCACTAAGCCTCTGTTTACATCCTCCTCCTCACAACTGTTTACATTTATTTATCGCTCGCTATTTTTCATTTGCTGGTTCTCACCGCTGTCGGGCCTCTCTGAGTGGGAATCTGTTTTTCTACGCGACTGCTTTGTACATATTTACCAGCCGGAGATGAAATATGCACTTTGGGGGGGGGGATCCCTCCTCACCTTTACCTTTTTTGTTTTGTGGTGATGGCCTTGTCGAAGGCGCAGTCATGTCCCCGATGAGCCGCAGATAGACTTTATCAGCAGCAGCTCTGCGTGGCTTCCTTCTGTATTACACTTATCATTTCAAATAGACTCCATATATTCCATATGAAACAGGCGGCTGAGTGGCGACTCCCCCGACACGTCTCCATCCCACAGCAACATGTGCTGCAATTTCCCATCTCCCCCGGCTGTATGATTGATGCAGGTCAGAGCAGCATTTGGCCTCGCTGCCCGCAGATCGCCACTGCTGATCATTCCTCACTTCCTTGAGGGGGGGGGAGTCTGACAGACAGCTCTACATGCTGAGCCTTAAGTGGACGGGCTGATTTGTTTTGCTGCTTGTCAAGTGGCCAACTGGCGTCAGCTGGGGCCGAGGAGGGGGGGGGTGCAAGGCTGTTGACAAGCAGCCATAACACCCGGCATGCATCCTTTCACCGGCTTATTGATCTGCTGTTTTATTCCTCTGACTTTCAATTCATCACTCAGTCATCAGAGAGGACGCCGACACAAACAATAACATCAGGGGACGCTACGTTTGGTTTGTTAACTATAGATTTATCTTTATGTTGACCATGAACATGAAATTTAAAGAAACAATCTGATGTAATTCTATATTTTTCTTCTTGTCAACAAACCTAATGTTCAGAGGTGCCCAGGTAGCTCACCTGGTAGAGAGTGAGCCCAGTGTAATAAAGCCTTTTGACAAAAAAGTGTCAGAGAATTGTGGAGAATTCTTCTATGTCTCAGACACTGTCATATTTTGCCGTGTTATACGACTGGGCCGATACACTGAGCTTGTCTGACACATCCACTGGAGTTTTGTGTGTCCCAGTGTCAGCAACACAGGGCCGGATCCAGTTGACCAGATCATCAAAACAGTTGGCAGACATCCAGAAAAAAAGTGCATCTCCTCGTCCACGTCGAGCATTTGTTGGACCAAAACATATTCACCCTGTAGCTCCTTTGTTTGGTCCAATTAACACACTGACCGCCTCTAATGTTTTCTCATAGAAGTAAGTTTAAAATCTCTCCCTCTTCAATAAACTTCATTCAAATCCCTTCATTATCAAAATGCAAAAGGAAACAAGTAGTTCAAATGTGGACACAAAACAAACAGTATATGCACCGGTTGGGATGATGTAATGCAACTAAACAAACTGGATGGAGGATAGTGTTTTGTTTTGTTTTTACCACCGAGACAACTAAGACCTTTTGTCGAAGCATAAATTGAAAACATTGTGTGGCTCCTTATTTCCTGTTGAGTGACACTCATCAAACATGACGAGAGCCCTGCCATAAATCAGGTTGTGTGCTTACTGAAGCGCCTCGAGTTTGACTGTAACCCTTTGCTGCATGTCGTCCCCTCTTTCTCCCCACTTTCCTGTCACTTGTTGCTTGTGTTATCCAATAAAAGAAAAGGCCAAATACACAGACTTTATCATTATTTGCTAGACAACCTTTTCTGTTTGGGAAAACCTCAATTTGTCTTAATGACTCTTGAAACTAGATGCCTTCCCTCGGTCCGATCATAGTTGGTTTGGGTCTTTTTCTTGACATTTGTTAACAAGAAGAAAAACAGAGGATATCAGCTGATTTATGATCTAATATTAAATATGAGTGAACTATAATAATTCAGCTCACAGCTTCTAATGATATCCGGACAGTCAGTGTCTCCTCGTGGTGACAGATGAAGACAAATGAAGTGATGTGAGAGCAGGACCAAGAAATTTTCGTGAACACATGATCAGACTCGTCCCTGCTGACAGCTGCTAGGTATTTTCAGAACTGCAGGTAACCTCGTCTCGTTCTCCCTCCTCTACGATTGTCGTGGGAGTGACACGGCCTCTCTCCGTGGAGCATCTATAACCCGGATGAACATCTCGCCGCCTGTCGTTCTGGTGGCTCCCGGGACCAGAGCGACAGAAGAACACCCACTCCCCTTCTGCTTCCTCCTCCGAGAGCCACCGCTGACGCAACAACCTCAGTGATTAGAGCGAACATCCGCCCAGATCCAGCATGTTAATCAGTGAATAATTACCTCCTCCTGATTAGAGCCGAGCGAGAAGGAGAGTGCCTCAAAGAAATAGGCCCCCCACCTGAGAAGTTATTATTTTCTGGAGTCGCGGCCGAAAATGCCCCTGCAGAAACAGCCAATTACCCGACATTAGTTCCCCACAAGTCCCCGTCCTCCTAAGTGGAGCGGTGCCGCTGTGCTCTTTGATATATGAAATGTGGTGCGTCTCTGCTGAGAGTCGGAGGAATTCCCCCGGCGGAGAACACACTTCTGCTGTCTATTAAAAGACGAGACAAGAGATCAAAGACGAGGAGAAGAAGGAACCACTCGAGTTGTTTCATTACAGCGTGTGATAAGAGACGCCGCCGACGCCTCGTTACATCACACGTCAGGTTCAAGACGTTTAACCACCTCGCACTTTAACTCTCTGAGCGTCAGCTGGGCCGAGGTCAACACAGGTCAGGGCTGAACATAACTAATGAGCGGGACTGAACTCTGAGTCGCCACTTTGTACTGAATACCTGACTTCTTGTCATGTGTTTCCGGTTCCTGCCTGTTCAGTGTCTTATCTTTTAAAAATACTTATTACTGATGTTTCTTTATCAACTCACACTTTATATACAATTTATGAGAAATAAATGATTCAATCCTCAGACCTGTTACAGTCCAGCTCACATGCTTCTTTATAGCGTCTCGGCCTGTTGCATGTTGTTTGCATTTTAAGAAAAAATAGAAATTCTAAGGTTCATTTTATGGCATTGTCACTTTTAAACTGGAACTCAGCTGTAACAGTGTTAAAGGGACAGTTCACCTCAAAATAAACAATACATATTTTTCCTCTTACCTGTCATGCTTTTTATGGTGTGAGTTGCAGAGTGTGACAGTAAAGCAAGACTAGAATAAGAATGAACAAAAGAAACATGTACAGTTACATGCGTGCATGAGTAGATGTACTCTTCCTTCTGTGCAGTGATACAGTCTGCGCCACAAGCCGTTTGCCATCTAGTTTTAGCATATTGGAGAGAAGACAGACACCTCTACAGCCAATATCTCCAACACTCTGCAACTCACATCCAAACTATCTAGGTTCATAAATAGTTCTACAGGTAAGAGGACAAATATGCACTTTTTATTTCTGGGTGCACGGTCTTTAACAAAATCAGCATTTTATACTCTCAGACAGAAGAAGCTCAGGAGAAGCAACCATGCGGCTGTCTTGTTGAGTTCTGATGTGTGGACAGTTAAATCATCTCACAACCAGAAACCATGGATTACTGAAATCATCCAGAAACATCGACAATAATGAAACAGCAGCCAACAATGTAAGATGTCGTAAAAAGGACTAAGTTACAGTGCATCTGATGGGATCACATTTCACTGCAGTTACACCTTGTATGATTCCATGTGACAAATAAATGACTGACTGATTGATTACTATTATTTACAGTTATTTTTCTTCTAGAGTAGAATATCATAGAACTTTATGGTCCACCAGATATAACAAGAAACTGCTGAGATGACAAATCACGACAAAAAATGTCTAAGATACACATACACAAAAATACTCGCTAAAACAAAGCATAAAACTTTAAAATACAAAATATAAATCTGAGTATTATATTTGCTATATATTTGTAGCTCAGGTTTTTAAAGGTTTGTATTTAAAATGCTGATTGTAGTTGAAATAAAAGACTTCTATAGTCATGTTATTGACTCTCCATGGTGCCACCTTGAGTCTTATAATGAGGAGATGAAAGATGACAGCTGCAAAGAACAACTAGAATTTGACATGACTCAAAAATAAGGCAGTACAAGAACAGAGCTCTTTTTTGTGAAGCTGTAAAAACAGTTTATCGTTCATAAAGTACCAGCTCTCCTCTATTGAAAATAAATGATATTTTAATTAAGGCACTAATAATGAACCAATTTCATCGTAATTTGTCATAATTTACAAATTATTTGCTGGACTGATTTAAATAAAAACAAATGGAAGATATATGATCACACACACACACACCTGTTTTATTTGTTTGTTTGTTTGTATGTTTTTATTATCTTTATTATTGTTGTTGCTGTTGAACCCAGACTTCATTGCGCCCCCTCCACCCCTGAAACCAAACCTCCGTCCCTCACACCGGGGCCGGGGCTTCAGAGCTGCCTGTCAATCACAGTTTAAAGTTCATGAAATTTCTATGAGCATCGATTGCAGCAGAGGCGGGTGGAGGAGGAGGAGGTGGATAAGGAGGAGGAGGTGGGGGTGAGGTGGGGGTGTTAGTGACTCCATTGATTGATCAAGTGTCTTGCTCTGAGTTCCTCTCCTCACTTCACCCTCCTCTGCTGCGAAACACTTTGACACGCTGCGAGGCGTTTGTGTGAAACTGAAGCTGCAGCAGAAATAACACAGGTGTGACTGTGGGTTTAAAAACAGGTGCGAGGCTTTAAATCACAGGTAACGTCTTCACAAAGTTTCTTTAAAACGACAGACAGATGTGAGCTTTCAACACAAACATCACAAGAGGAAAGACGGTTTTGACTCAGGACCACGTTGTAATGCTGATGAAGAATTACGTATCATATGTTAATATGAATATTTCATTTCATACTGTTGCAATCATCATATCTATTAATATTATAATTTTTATTTTCCTAAACTTTTTGCTGTTACCTGTTTTTTTTTTTCCCCACTCACCCACCTCTGTACACACTCTTGTTTAATGCACGTGTGTGTAGGCGCATGCTTGTGAGTTGGGGAATCAGTTAATATGCTAATGGCAGGTCTACACTGGTGGCCAGAGGGAGGCTTAGCTAAAAAGCCACGACTGCGTGACACCCAAATGTGTATATGTGTACCGCGCTGTGTGGTGCTATTTGTTGTGTTATTTGACTAAAATCAATGAAAAATTAATTCTATTGTGGCTATTTTTCATTGATTTTAGCCATTTTGTGTCTTCCTGTAGTATTTGTTTTTTCGTCATTTTTTGCAGCCATTTTCAGTCTCTTTGTGGTCGTTATGCATCTTTTGTGGTCTTTTATGTCTCCTTATGGTTGTTTTGCAACTTTTTTTTGGTAGTTTCAAGTCTCTTTGGTCATTGTAGATCCTTCTGTGGTAATTTTTAGTCTCTGTGATGGTTTTGTGATAGTTGCAAGTCCCTTTTCTGGTCATCATCCATCTTTTTGCAGTTGTTTTTCATGTTTTTGTGGTAATTTTGCACCTTCCTGTGGTCATTTGAAGTCTCTGTACGGTGATTTTGCATCGTTTTCTGATCATTTTTGCCACTTTATGATAGTTTTGTGGTAGTTTGTGGTCTCTTTTTCATCGTTGTTCATCTTTCTGTGGTCTTTTTTCATTTTTTTGGCTGTTGTTTTTTAGTCTCTTCGTGTAGATTGTGCATCTTTCTGTGTTTTTTTTTTTGGTTTCCTTATAGTTCTTTTGCAACTTTTTCTGGTCATATTTAATCTCTTTGCGATGGCTATGTGGTAGTTTTTGGTCTCTTTTTGGTTGTTGTGCATCTTTTTGTGGTCTTTTTTTATCTCTTCATACTCATTTTGCATCTTTTTGCGGTTGTTTTTAGTACTTTGAAACAGAGCAACAGTGTAACTTCACCTGGTCAAAGTTAACCAATATCCAGCGTATGCTTAAATTATGATCACAACTAATTTTCTCATCTGGGGTCTACAATGCAACTCTGCATTTAACGGACAGTAACGTCTGGTGCATTGATGAGGTCATTTCCAGGCATGAATTACTAATAGAAGAGACGTAAATGACTGCATTTAGCAAACATTTGACTTATTTGAGTGAACTGTTTCTTTAAATATCCACCACATCTCTAAATCCACCACAAGAATGAGCTCTTTCCTGTTTTAAAGCCAAACTGAAACAAACTGAAGGGAAAAAATAGCAGAGATAGAAACGTGAGGTTTTTCAGGCTGAAACGTTTTGAGCCCAATAAAGCAGTGAAACATTCTCAGTTTGAGTGCGACCATAAAAGAATGAACGATGATGAGTGTTTCTTTGTTTCCCCTCTCCGTCTCTCTCTGTCTGTAGGTATAGAAGCTGATCCTGAGACAGTTACAGATAATTGCCTCCATGTGTTACCGTGACAGTAATTAAACAATAAAAATTCAGAAGTCAATTAGTGAACGCTGCTTCACATGAGAGAGGGCGGGAGGAGAGAGGGGGGAGAGACAAAGAGGGAGAGTGTGAGGAGATAAAGAGGTGGAGGGGGAGAGAAGTCTCCTGCACAAAACTTTACAGCGCTTCACATTCGAGGTTTAACTTTCGGCTCTCGGTTACATGTTCACAAGACCTTTAGCAGACCTTTATGGAACAATCTGCTAATGCCTTCCATGTGTGTGTGTGTGTGTGTGTGTGTGTGTGTGAGTGTGAGTGGGGGAAGAACAAAACGTACAAAGTGCTTCATTGTATTTCCTGATAGGCGCTGCAGCTCGGAGGAAACAGAGCGTCGAGGCCGAGCACAAACTTTAAAGTTAAAAAAATAAATGTGTCAAGACTTTACATTTAAAGCTGTGATTCTTGGCAATAATAAAATGCACATAATTAACAGTCACATTTTTTTTCAGTGTAATAAATGAATGCTTTAGATTCTCTAATATGAAACTATATACATAAACAGCCATGGACGGATTAACATGGCAGCAAGATGCCAGGACTGAAGGAGACACAGAATCTCGTCATTTTGAATTCTATTGAGGATATTTTTCATCGATTTTCGTCATTTTGCATCTTTCTCTCGTGATTTTTCATCTTTTTGCTGTCATTTTTCTCTTCTTGGTCTTTTTGCATTTTTTTGTGGTCTTTTTTAATCTCGTCATGCTTGTTTTGCATCTTTTTGCCATTGTTTTTTGTCTCTTTGTGGCTATTTTTCATCTTTTTGTGGCCTTATTTTGTCTCTTCATGCTCATTTTGCATCTTTTTGTAATTGTTTTTAGTCTCTTTTCAGTCGTCCTGCATCTTTTTGTGTTCATTTTATGTCTTTTAATGGTCGTTTCGCATCTTTTAGCAGTGATTTTTAGTCTCTTCATTGGGCATGTTTTAGTGGTCCCCTTTAGTCTCGTCACACTTGCTTTGCATCTTTTTGTTGTTGTTTTTAACTTTCTTTATCGTCATTTTTCATCTTTTTGTGGTTGTTTTAAGTGTCTGTTGTGTAGTTTTGCATCTTTATGTCGCTGTTTTTTGTCTCTTCATATTTGTTTTGCATATTTTTGTGTTCGTTTGTAGTCTCTTTGTGGTCGTTGTGCATCTCTGTGGTTGTTCTTGGTCTCTTTTCAGTTGTTTTGCATCATTCTGTGGCTGTATTATGTCTCTTTATGATAGTTTTAGATCATTTGGCAGTAAGTTTTAGTCTCTGTGGTCATTTCGCTTTTTTTTTGCAAAATCATTAAAGTACAAATTAACAAATATGTAGAAAACATAGAGAAACAGTAATATTAGAGGTAGCACAACACTGATATGTATGTGAATGTGTGTGTTTATGTGACTGTGTGTGGCTGTGTGTGTGTTAATAAAGTATTAAGTCAAGATGCTATGTCAATTATTTGTCATGTGTCCCTCAGTTTGTGACGTGCAGTCACATATCCTGCAGGTCAGTATGCTGAATGTCAGTTACCTTTGAGTTTTGGGATTAATAAATTAAATTTCTCAAAGCACTGCAGTTTTGTGTCCGTCTAGTGTCCGTTTAGGTTATTTGGGAAAAAATTAATGATAGTAGTGAGCACTCTCAGGTCCAACTTGGAGTTGTGTTCTTCCAAATAACCTCAATGGACCTTAGAAGGCAGCGAACACTGAGTATGAGATCCGACTGTCCTCTACAGCACGCCGACCTACAGCCACACAAAGAGCCCTGAGGGGACGAGTGATGTGAACACCAGCAACACCCCTTTACTGTCCGATGTGGTTAGAAGGTCTTTTCAGGTACATCCTGTCCATAAGGGGTGCAGAATAATCACGCAGGTTTAAAGAAAAAAAACCCCATAAAATTAGAATTATTATTCAGACTTCTCTAAAAAACAAAAAAAATGTTCAGTTTTACATTTTTGCCTTAAAACTTACTGAAATGTCTCAAACTGAGAAAATTTCTTTGACTTAACTACATTTTATAAACGCGTTATCTTTCAGAAAAGGTCAAAATATTGCTTTGTGAAGACGCCACCAGTAAATTAAGGTCAGGAACACCTGTACAAGTAGACAAGATTGTGATGACCCTGATGTTTGACCTCTGACCTCTCAGTGGAGGGAGCGAGGATGAATAAAATTTTAATTTAATGTCCACAAGACATAAAAACTAAATCCACTCTAGTTCTTTTAGCAAAACAATTAGGCCTTTAAGTGGAGCAGAATTTATTTGTAGAGCTCCTTAATCTCAGTGACAGTCCCAGAGGGAGCTGAACACCCACACTGCAACACTACCAACAAAAACCAACATGGAGAGGAGCGAGGACGGATAAAGGCTAAATCATCTGTTTTTATGTGTGACCGTGGAGCGATGGCACGCAGTCTTACAGAATAATAATTTGTGTAAACAGAATTAAAAAAGACAAAATAACAGCTCAGGTCAGGAATGTTTACACCAGCCACTCAGAGAACAGACTCTATTTAGGTGTTGGCTCATAAACTGACCTCTGAACTCCATCACAGCTCCATCTGTATTTTTTAGAATATTTCCTCGCTGCAGCCAAAAGAGCTCATTATCTCTGTCGTATTCTTTCTGTCCGACCTCCCTCCTCTCCGTGTTGGAACTGTGCGTGTGTACTGTAGCTACATGTGCATCCATTAACATGTTTGACATCCACAATCCTCTGAGGCGTCATTTAAAACCAGAGGTGGAAAGTGCATTTACTCAACAATTTAAAAACAGCTTCGAGGTGGACGCTAATTACTTCTTTCTCCTTTCCTCCACAAACTGATCTGAGAGCAACCAAATCCCCCAAAACTGCAGAGACGAGGTTTTAATGCAGCAGTCAATCTAAACTGTTGTCTTCTATTGAATAATAAAGTACAGAGGGAGACTTTTAGGTTTATGTCCGCTCATATTAGTTATTAGCTGCTGTTTGTAATTCCAAATATTCCACAGCCATGGACAGACTGTGGGATAATGAGACCTGGACACAGTTTGTGTTTTCTTGAGTGCCTCTCTGTGGTCGTTCTGCATCAGATTTTGTTTTGCGTCTTTCTGGTCGTTGGGCACCATTCTCCAGCTCACCATGATGCTCAGTATCTGGTGACAAGACCGACACCAGCAGAGTGGAGGCAGATTAATGGTCATAGTGTCACTGTCACATATGGCTGCAATGTTCAGCCGTCCACATACTTTTGGCCATATGGTGTTTTTTGAACACTCATCTAACAGAGATGCAGCAGATCTGATATGAAGTCATCCCTCTTTACCATCGCCTCACAGCCCAGCCACACCTCCTCTCTGGTGGGGGTTCAGGCATGTTGAGGCCTGCCAGAGCCCCCTCAACCCTCCCCTTGCACACACACACACACACACACACACACACACACACACACACACACACACACACACACACACACACACACACACACACACACACACACACACACACACACACACACACACACACACACACACAACACATCAGTGCATCTTGAACACAAGCTGAAAGCTGAGCCTCCTTCAGGGGGAGCAGAACCATCACTGTGGGGTAAATGATGAAGAATTATGCTCCATATTCTTCACATTATTTATATTAAACTCAGTGAACACACATGCAGCGCTGCGGAGGAAACAAACAGCTGACTGCACCAGTAAAAGTTTCACACAGATAAACTCCAGTGTGGCTCAGACTGGGAACAGACTGGGAACAGAAACAGAGTCCACATCAATAATCTGCTGCAAACATGATCTCCATATTAGGAATCAATATTTTCCCTTCTGTCTATTTTCTAAAGCAGGAACCACATCGTCTTTCCTCCTCTTTCTTCTTCCCTCGTAAATACTCTCCGCTTTCTTCTTCTCCTTTATCCTCACTCCCTTCTTCCTTCCTCCTCCTCCTCCTCTTCACCCCACCACCTCCTTTCTTTTCTCCTGAATCTGACTTTATCATCTTAGTTTCTTTGTTTTTATCTCTTTTCTCTGTCTCCATCTCTCCTCTTTTCTCCCCCCCCCCCTCCATCTCCTCCTCCTCCTCTTCTTGTCATCTGAATCTCTGACTTCCATCATCTCAGTTTCTCCCTCCCCTCTCCTCCCCCCTTCCCTCCTTCCAGTACCCCCTCTCCCGTCCTCCTCCCCCCTGTTCTCCCTCTCTGGGGCTGCAGATCCCCTGGTGCAGCTGCAGGAGGAGGGGGGAGGTGTTCAGGGGATGGAGGGGGTTAAAATTAATGAGAGGAGCCTGGAGGTATTGACTTTCCTGGGAAAACACAGCTCTCTAAAAATCAGTGGCCGAGCGCCGCAATAACTCAGCACCCATCGATCCCACAACACCACCCCCCTCCTCACCCATCCTCCTCCCCCTCCTCACCCATCCTCCTCCCCCTCCTCACCCATCCTCCTCCTCCTCCCCCCCAGCAGGCCGCATTGATCCGTGCATTACAAGCTCTGAGGCCGGCGGTGTGGACCCAGCAGCACCGCCCAGCTCGTTCAACACCAGCAGCTCTGCTGACGAGAAGGTGATGAAACCAGCACAACCACCAAACTACAAAAACTACAAACTGGCACAACAAAAAGACTACAAAACTGGACAGCCACAAAACTACATAATAAAAAATGACTACAAACCTGCAGATTAGGAAAAGAAACCCCAACAAACACAAGCATGAAAAAAACAACCCCTACAAACATGTAGATCCAAGAAACTAAAAAAACCTGCAGAACTACAACAGTAATTAAAAACTACAGATATATATATACTGTATATATATATACATACATGTATATATATATATATATATATATATGTATATATATACATACATGTATATATATATATATATATATATATATATATATACACATGTATATATATATATATATATATATATGTATATATATATATATATATATATATATATATATATCACATTTTTCACGTCACTATATCACTGTTTAGACTAATCTGATGTTTATAAAGTCTATAAACACAATGACTGAACAAACATTACTATTTCTGTGTGTAATTAATAACATGGTTATCGTAGATTAGCTGGGCTAACCGTTAGCTGTTAGTCGTTAGTGGTGTCTGCAATAACTCAATAACTCAATAACTCAATAAACGGTCCGTGAAAAGAACATTTTTTCCAGCGGATGTCTTAGTTACAACATGATTGAGCTAACTGGAGTAGTTTCATATCGTATCCAACAACAGGAGGCTTTTAACAGATGACGTCCTGATGTTAGCTTTGCTGCTGCTGTTAGCTGTCCCTGTCAGCTGCAGCCACTGATGCTTTCTAGACATCGTGATTTCCCAAAACTGAATAAATACCACACATAGCAACACAAAACTGCTTTGCTAGCTCAATCATAACGGCTGGATAGATTGTGCTTTTTTGGTTCATAGTTTTTGATTGGCGTGCAATTTATTCACGTTTAGAGGGAATTATTTTTACTGGATAACGGAAACGTGGGAACAGTTATCTATATAAAATACACAGACTAACTAACTAACTAACTAACTAACTGATTGACTAACATAAACAATTGAAAATTGAAAAAAAGATTAGCTTGCACCGTTAGCTCCTGTAAGGGAAAGCGGCTGACTGGAAGTCACGCACAAAAACACGGAAGTTGATCACTATTTACTAAATAAACTGGATAATCCTGCAGAAAAACAAAGCAAAACTGGAAAACTACCGCATTTAAAATACGCAACAAACCTGCATATAAAAAACCCAACAACCCAACAAACTACAGAACCAAAGAAAAATATTACAAATCCACAGACCTAAGAAACTACAAAAAACTACAGGGCCACCAAACTACAAAAAAATACAAACCTGCACAGTCAAAAATTAAAAAAAAAAAAGCTACAAACTGGTATATCAAAACAAACAAACAAAAAAACAACAACCTACAAACCTGTAGAACCAAGTAACTACAAAAATCTATAGAAGTAATTAATAACTACAAATGCACAGACACCAATAAATTACAATACACTACTATCCCTCCTGCATAATTACAAAACAACAGAATTTTTAAAAAAGCTACAAACCTGCATCAAACTACAAAATCAATGAAAAAATGACAAACCTACTGTACCAAGAAACTACAAAAAACTGCAGAACTAAGAAACTACAAAAAATACAAACCTGCAGTCAAAAAAGACAAAATAGAAGAACCACAAATCTATATTAAAAAAACAACAAACCTGCAGAACCAAGAAACTACAAAAAACTACATAGCTAATAAAAAAAACTTCAATAAACTACAAGCCTGCACAATCAAAAAAAAACTACAGAACTGAAAAACCACAAATCTAGAGAATTTTTAAAAAGGCTACAAACTGGAAAACCAAAACAAAACAAGAAAAACTACGAACCTGCAGAACCAAGACATTAGGAATGACTGAAACTGGAGAGCCACAGAAAGAAAAAAAAATACAAAGCAATAGAATAAAAAACAAAGGAAAGTATACAAAACAAAAAGACAGAAACAAAAAAAAAAACAGAAACAAAAGAATTCTCCCCCATAAAGCAAATCTTGGAGAGCACAAATAAACTACAATATTGTAATCGGCCATTTAAGACTGTTTGGATGTTCATTTTGTTTTCAGACAGATTTCTCTAAATGTGGATGAATACAACCAACAGTGTGCATGGACAGACAGGAACCACTAGAGGGAAGACAGGAAGTGTGTTCATGGCATCAGAATGTGGTTCTACCTGAGCAGCAGCACTGTGTGCACTCGTACATCCATATAATGAGATTTAATGTGTTTCTGGTGCAGATCATTACAGACAGACGTGTCTCAGGTGCAGGTGGAGTCACTTTAACTCCTCTCTTCTCTCAGCCTTCTTGTCATTCTGCTGACGGTTTCTTGCCTTTGGCCAATTTTTCAGAGCGAAGCCGGCGGATCAAATCCTGAAGCTGCTTTAAGCTACAGAGAGGAAGAGAGCAGGGAATTCTGGGAAAACACTCGGATCTTACCGCTCGTCACTTCACCTTCAGCTGCACCTTCAGCCGCACCTCTGCTGGAGGAGATATTGCAACAGAGCTGATGCTCACATTACGCCACCACCATACGACACATAGAGCCTCCTGGAAAATAATCAAGGCCTACAACTTTCTCAAGGACCACAGGAACCTCTTCAAGAACCTCAAAACTTCCTTCAGGTCCTCTGAAACCTCCTCAACAGCCACTGGAACAACCTCATTAAGACCATCTACACCAGCTTAAAACTCCTCCTGGTGCCTACAACCAACTTAAGAACCTCTGCAACCTGCTCAAGAACCACAAGAACCTCCTCAAAACCCCTTCAGCTGAGAGAGAAGGAAAATGCCACAGCATGGTAAAACTAATTAATAAAGCTTATTAGAACAACCACAGAGGAATGATATTGTGTCACATTTACAGAAAATAAACAAATGTTTCCTGAGTCAAAAAAATTAAAAACAGCACCTCTGCCACTGAGAAACAACTGTGACGTTGCTTCAGTCACTCAGTACAGTTGTTAGGACGTATAGAAGTGATAGGAACACTAAATGATTAGTGGTGTAGTTTAATCTGATCAAATATCAACAGGCCCCCATTCATCCCAATAGAAGTTGCTCAGTGGGGCATGAAGCCAGAATCGGACTGTTTCAGTCCACAGTATGGTTATTACTCTGATGACCAGCGCTGCTTCCACATCGTTGGGCCCATAGAGCAGGTGCACTAGAGACTTGCAGCCCCGAGCAGGGCTAAACGGTGAGTGGCTGACTTCCGGGTTAAAACAATTAAATCTCACAGCTCCTTTAGACATTCAAAATGTAATCGGACCAAATGGATCAAATCTTGATAGTGGAACGAGTCATTTTGTGGGGGGTTGTAACTGAAAAAAATGTATCCACTGAATTACAGACATCTCTTTCCCAATTTAAGTCTATGGAAAAAGTCTTTTTGTGCACAATAGCATCACGTGACAAACCCCGTAAGTCGTAGTACCGCTGTTTGGCCACTATGAAAATTGGCTTCAAAGCCCAGCACACTTCCTGGGGGCTTGGTAATACCACTTTAACAGATTTGACTGCACAGCTGACAAAAAGCTGACAAAGTGTACGGTGAAAAAAGCACCACACTCACACTCACCAGCAACATTCAGTATCCAGCTGATCCGCTCTCTCACAAACTTATGATAGAAACTAATTTTTTTTTTTTTACACATTGTTTAAAAAAAATATGAAAATATATGTTTGCGCACATCTGAGGATAACAGCTGTTAAATTGATAATTTCCTTTTTTCAGACAAGTATTTTGGCCCCAAAAGAAGCAGACTGGAATAATTCAAACTTCCATTTAGTCGATGTCTCCACAATGTCTCGTGACAGGGGAGATACTGTGGACCTTGAACCTCCATCATTACTGAATCACAATGCTGCAACTGGGCTCTACGTTTTGATTAAATCCTCTTTTCTCAGTGGTTTGATTGAGGAGGTTTAAACTGTGATGTGTCCGTCTATAGTATGTTCAACTGATGCTCTGTGATCCAGACAGACCTGCTGAGACCAGGACATGTCTGAGATCACAGAGAGAACTGAACTTTGTCTGAGGCTGACACAGATTGTGGTTGTTTCATAAGAACACTCACCAATCTTTATATTTTTATCTGTTTATAAAGGGTTTCTAATAAAACATTTTAAT
This sequence comes from Epinephelus awoara, assembly GCA_035609425.1. Lineage (NCBI taxonomy): Eukaryota > Metazoa > Chordata > Actinopteri > Perciformes > Serranidae > Epinephelus > Epinephelus awoara. Next base: position 40,322,645 of record CM069299.1, read on the forward strand.
CTGTATTGTCCTGTGTGCACAGAGTGGCAGCCTGGTTTCTCTCCGGCCTGATGAAGCAGTGATGTGTTTTTTTTTTCCTGCTTCCAGCCAGTAAAAAACAAAACGAGTGTGAGTTTAAACTCCAGAAGGAAATGACATCAGCTTTCTCTTCTCCTCTTCAATTATCCACAGCTCGCCTGTTTAGTATTTAAAAGCTCGGCTCATTTCACATTCATGAACACAACACACTGCTGGCACAACGAGCGCGCTCTGGAAACGCACACCGACTACGCCGACTCTCAGTCTTAAAATATGGATGTGTAAATCAGATGAACTGGCGATGTGTGTGCACAATATGGCCGCCTCTCTGGCAGGATGAGCGGGAAGAAGACTTGGGAGAATTACAAGAAACTGTACGACATTATGATGCAGCCACCTGTCGGGGTTCAGCCTCACGATGCCTTCAGGGACGCACAGTTTTTGTTGTCTCCTATCAATCAAACTGAAGTCAGATGTTCACGTTTCTTCATTCGATTTGTGGAATGTGTCTGCTGACGCTCACAAAACACCAAGTCTGAGATTTAAAGGACCAAACCATAGTTTTTACAGTTTGCTACTGCAAATCTGAGTACTTCACTTCACTACTGACCATTTTACAGATCATGTTGTACTGCGTGTTTTTAATTTTTATATCCTGCAGAGCTGCTCTCAGGTCATATCTACATTATTTAATTGTGTTACTGTCATTACAAAAACTAACTCCTTTCCTAACAAATGATTTCATATTGTTGTGTCGAGATGCTCGTCCTTATAACACACCAACGATATGACATTTTAATAAAATTAAAACAAGCTTTTTCTCTTATAATAATATGAAATTATCATGAACAGCATCATCTCCGATCTGTGCTTTGATTTTTCTTTTATCATTTTATTCTTTATTTAATTTTCTAACCACATTTTAAATTAATAAATAATTGTTATTTTCTACAACAATTTACTTTTTGCTGGCAACAGATCATGTTGGAAAGGTTACTTTTGAAATGTAATAGGTTACAGATTACTACAGGGTGTCTACATTTACATTAAATGCTTTTTACAACTCGTTCAAGACACATTTTAACTACATTAAGGACAGATGTTTGGACAAATCATGTTTTACTTATTAAAACAATGCAGGTCAGTAGTATATAGTATGTGGTCTTGTGCAGCGGTAAAAGTTATGTAGGAATATGGTTATTAGAGTGTATTAAGTCAATAATAAGTCAATATTAAGAAATAATCCACTACAGCCAATATTGTGTATGCTAATATTACTTATCACTATGATGCTTTTATAACAACAGATGGATATTAGAAATCCACATTAATCCACAATAAATTCAGACATGATATTCACTGAGATGGATTTGACAACATGAGCGTCAGGTATCACGTCTCTGTAGCTGAAATTTCTTTCTGTACTGAAATGAAAACAAAGTGATGGAAGCCTGGGAGGACATACATCAGTCAAAAATTAAATTAATCACCAAATGAAATTCTTTCCTAGGAATTTTTTTTTTTTTTTTTTTTTTTGCATTTTGGTCAATTTATTTTACCAAAATATTCCCATTGAGATTAAAAATCTCTTTTGCAAGGGAGTCCTGGCCAAGACGTTGTGCAGGATGTCTGGAACTGTATCGTAAAAATAAAACATCTGTGGAAACGTCTGATCACTGATGCTTTATTTTTCTACTCTATGTGTCTTTGTACCATCTGATTATAGAGGAACACTTGGTTTTGTCCTTGTAATGGATCCTGTGTGATCTGGATTAAAACATGTCGGACTGGTCCTTTAAACTCCTGCAGGCCCCTGCAGCATGTTTCTGAGGAGAACACACTCTAATGGACACAGAGATAACAACAGGCTCTATTCACAACACACCTCCATATAAAAGCAAAGCTCGCAGCCCTTGTCAGTCGTATCTGTAAATGGAATCACAGATTAGCATTGCAAAAGGAGGCAGCGGCCGGACCGTCCATTGTAAGCGTCTCGTCTCGTCCCTCCTCTGCGTTGGGCCGCCGTCAGAGGAGGCGGCGCCTCCAACAAAGACCAGAGCGAAAGGAAGGAAGCGGTGATAAACTGGTGTTAAACAGAAAGCCTGAACACGCTCGCCTCTTTCACGGCCCGACGCAATGACATTTACTTATCGCACTAAACAGCCTTCCATCTGACCTTTCTGCTACTTTGAATGACATCTGGATATTCTGATGGAATAATCGGGACAGTAAAAGCACTGATTTAAGAGAGAGATAAGAAGTCTTTGGATGGTTTGACTCTGGACAGCAGACAATGAGTCTGAAGGACAAGCTGGAGAGAAGAGGAGGATTGACACACCAGGGGGAAAGTGTTTACTTCACTTTCAGCGTGTAGAAAACTGTTTACAGTGAATAACAAACCTGATCCTGGTCGGTATAACCAGGCCTTCAGTCTAAAAACCTTAAACCTTCACGTTAAGCTCTTCTTCAAGCCCAGAGAACTTTGCTCCAACATTATAAACTGTTTTAAACATGTTGTTTGTTCACAGAACTTTACTTTAAATTCTCAAACCTAAAGTTTCAGTCTCTGCTGCATTTTGGGTAAATATGATAAATAAATATGCACAATGAGGAACATTTTCATCTGATACCATGATGTAGAGACAGAAAGAGAAAGACGTTTTTTGAAACGTAAATACTGCAAAAGTGGAAATTTAAAGGGGAAAATCTAAGTTTATAAGCTGAGGAAAACGCCCAATAAACCCTTTAACATTCACTTCATAATATATCAGAGTAAGGACTTTATTTTGTCTTACTCCAAAAACCTCTAAAAACATCCTCTTTATAAGGTAAAACTGTTCAGTTCTCACAGTCTCCTTTAAAAGAGGAGTGTCCCCAAAATTATCGAGCAAGGACGACAAATTCTCCCACACAAGGCCAGAACAGACTGTGTGAGTAAAGCATGAGGACGTTTGTGACAGTAACAGCTAAAACTATTCTTATCACGCATAGCTTTGTATAAGAAATTCAAATCCTGACGGAGGGTCTTTAGGTCTTACCAGTGTAGACGAAGCGTCCCGGCGCTCCTTTGCAGAACTGTTTGGATTTGTAGGACAGCGTGACCTCCACAACCCCGGGGATGTGACGAGGGGGAGTCTGGACCCGGATGGCGTGAGGGGTGATCAGCTGGAAGATGAGAAACACAGATACAGATACGATCTGGGTCAGGACACAGTCATAAGTTAAGAACAGGAAGTGTCAAAGCTGGCAGGCATGTGGTGCTTGTGGTGAATCAGATTTAAGAAAGAAAACAAAATGGAGAAGGAGACGCAAAATAACAGACACCAAATCTTACGGTTTATTGTGTATATACACTGAAGTTACTTGATATGGACATACTCAGTTTATTCTGTAATGACACCTCAACAGCTTTCACTTCTTCAGCTGAACATTGGGGTTTAGCTTATTCCAGTGTTCACATACAAACACTTCAACCGCCTACAGGATTATAAGACTTGAAACTAAAATTTACACCTCCGCTCATGTTGCCAGTGACACCTGAACACCTCATACTTCAAACCTTTTCATCACCTAAACTTCAGCTGACACTCAAACTGCTTTGAGTAACTGAATTAAATCGTGACTCCTATTTAACAGTCGGTGCTCAAACCTGTAACTCGTGCTGGTTATGGTAATTTATCAGTATTGTGATGAAACCTGCAGCACAAGAGATTCTGTCTTTCTGCAACAAACTTTTTGTGGAAAACAGTCCGATCGTCTTCCTCCAATCTGGGTCAGCGTGCAGTCTGCGTTCAGAGGGATTCTGGGCTTTGGAGTCCGTCTGCTCGCCGCCAGACGACGCTGATCAAAGTGAGTATCTCGTCAGCGGTGTGTGATGTGAAGCGAACAGCGTGTGGAGATATATATCTTCCCTCCTTCCCCTGCCAGGTGTTCTGCTCTTCTGGACCAGCTTCAATATTTCATGGCGCGCCGTATGCACAGCTCCTCCTGCACCTCAACACGCACTAAATCTACATATTTTTGGGGGCATGCAGACCTGCCGGAGCTGTACAGATACAGATGCAGGTGTTTCTACGTATGTGTGTGTATGTGTGTCAATGAATGTGTGTGCAGATGAAGATGGAGAACATGATGTACAGTATGTGCAGCTGCTTTCAGTACACAGACTCTGTGCCAAATATTGTTTTTTCTATGAAATTGCTGCGTCTGTTTGGTTTCATCCGATAAATTAAATGCAAATATTGCAAAACAGATTTGACTTGTGATTCACAGTTAAAAATAATTCACTCTGAGCTCTTCCAGAGCCAAACATAACAGTCAGAAGTCAGTTAACATAAAGATCAACATCAGGTTTCCAAAAGCATCTTAACAAATAAAATGAAAGTCCTCTCACCTCGCTCCAGACCAGCATGGTGCCGAAGACAACCTGCAGGCCGTCGAAGAAGTTGTCCCCGATGAGGATGACGGTGGCCCCACCAGTCGTCCAGCCCTCGCTCGGGCTGATTGCTTTGATGCAGGGCGTGGCTGCTTCGGATACACAGGTGACACAACAGCGTCATGAGTGATACAGTTAGAAACATGGCCAAGAAATAAAATCACTTTAAACTAAATCATATCAGAAAACTCAAAATATGCAGATCACATGAGTTATTTCTAATATTAAAAGACTGATTTAATGACACTCAAACAGCTGGTTCTGGTTAACATCACGTTTTGGTTAAATTAGATGTTTCCACCATTTAATGATTGTGTGAAAACATGAAGACATTTTCAAACCATTTTTACATGTTCATCCCACAAAGTGAAAAGCTAACAACTTGATAAAAACATTGGTTCAAGTTTGGTTTAGCAGATGCTAACATAGCTTAGCTGATACTTCAGGTCAACAGCTACCACAATTTGTTTGTGGATAGCTAATGGTTTGGTATAGCAGCCAAAACAGTTTGCTAGTGGTATATCAACATTTCAGTTTTAGCTAGATAATTTGTTAGAGATTAGCTAACAGAAGGTTTGAAGAGAAAAAAAATTGGCACGGTATGAGATCGCTGCTTGTTCTTGCAATATTTCAGCTGCGCTTTGGAAAGCAGAGCTAAATGGTAAACAAACATGGCAGCACACCGGTAAGGTAAGACAACATGTTTACATGTGGTTTTCTATATGTTCTCTGACATTTATCGTAACGATATGAGGCGGTCTTTGTGGAAAAAAAGCTTGTTTAGTGGACTAACTTTGCACTTGAAGTATGCCCGTTCACTGTTTTAACAGGTCTGACGCTACTATGCGCCCCGGCTGTATCTAGGCTAATGGCTAACATGCTAACTATTATTTTTATGTCACTAGTCACTTAAAAAAAATTTAGGACGATAGGAGACAGGTTGAAATAAACCAAAATTTCCCTTTAAGCAGTTTGTTTCAGGGCAGCTAACGTTTAAATTAGTAACAGTTTGGTTGAGATTTAGCTAACAGTTTAGTTTCACAGCTAAAACGGTTTTAGAGTAGCTAATGTTTCCGAACAGTTTGGTTCAGATGAATTAAAGTTATGCTTGGTTCAGGTTTAGCTAACGGTTTAGTTTACCAGTTAAAACTATTTCAGAGTAGCTAATGTGACAGAACAGTCTGGTTTCTATTTATTGAATTAAAATCTTCCCTGCCTCGTAGAAATCTTGTTGTAATGAGTCAGGGTCTTAATTCAGATCACCAGAGACTATCTACAGCCTTTATATCCTAACTATTTCCTGTTTCCACTTGTGTCTCTGCAATTTGTTGTTGGAGAAATTTACAATTTTTGTATCAAACCTTGTACTTTACAAGGAAAAATCAGATTTTAAAGATGGAAAGAAAGAGTTACCTAAAAGATTTTTACAAACTACAAAAGTGGGCTATACTTTTACCAGCTTATATGATTATTTGCATCGTGTTTTTGTTGTTAGGACAGTGTTGCGCAAAGTTCAGGAATATGGGAAGCATTATTATCATAGTGTCAGAACTGACTAACTGTTTTACAAGTGTTTACACCTCTGTATATTACCATATATATATATATATATATATATATATATATATATATATGTATATATATCATTATGCATACATTTACTACACTCCTGTTTAGACTTTAATTGAGAGACATTTATCTGCAATTACTGTCCAATTTATGTGACTTTGTTTTACATCTTAATTGTTATCTCTTATATTACCCCATACTATTTCATGTTTAGGTCCTCATTTTGTTTTGCATGATTTGATTTCCTTTTTATACAAATTTAATTAGTATTGTAAGAGGAGTACTGAGACTTAAGATTTCCATTACCAACAACTGCTTCTCTATAAATGTTGTGCATATGATAAATAAAGAACTTGAACTAGAGAAATCATCCAGCCTGCTGAGGTGTCCTTTAGCAAATCCCTTCCTTGACCTCTGACCTCTAACCACCCTGTTGACCCCTCAAAACTCAATGTTAGATTTTCAGAATGGAGCAAATCTTTAACAAAACTGCAGCTAATTACTGAATTCACAGAGAGCTTTCAGTCAGATTTCTGATCCACCAGCAGCTTGCTCATCCACTACTAATACATGCAAAATGATTGGTTTTTCCAATACCACAGAGATCAATAAGGGGCTCCACATAAACAGCGTCTCCGTGATGACTAGACTGTTGTTGAGTCGAGTCAGACAGGCGGACGGACTCAGAGCTGCGAGGAAACAAGACGAGGCTCCGCACGTTTACAACCTTTTCCCGGACCGAGAGTCGTTTTATTGGGAGGATGATTTGATATTCCAGTCAGAGCTCTGAGTTTCCTTTTGTTTACTATGTGATCTAATCTATAAAGCTGCGTTCAGAGACTCTATTAAACATTACAGTTACTATTTTACCACTATTAGTGGAGTAATGTTCTTCTACTACAAGTTACTGGCAGTACAAGCTCATGGAGGCTATGTATAAATATGGATTAAACACTCTTAAACATATTCTTTTTATTTATTATTTTGTTGGTTCTTTATGGCTTCAAGAGTACGAAGGCCCTGATGTGTCCACAGACATTTTCTGCTGTGCACCAGATGGTACCTGCCATTTTCTGGAACTAGTTAGTAGTTTCTGGAGAGCACCGGAAATGTGCACCAGTGACCAGATATTTCCTACTGAGCAGGAAAAGTTTCCTGTCCACACAAAATAGTTTTTATGGAGCATCAAATAGTTTTAAAGTTTAAGTTTCATGTGCCCTAGATTGTTTTCAGTACGCACACCTTACGAAAAAGGTTACTGCTATTTGCATCTTTCAGTGGTCATTTTGAGTCTTGTCCTGGTCGATGTAACAGTAATTTGAGTGACATTTTGCAGATGAAGGTCACTGGGGCCCTGACACTTTGGACCCCTGGGCCTGTACCCAGTAGGCCAGTTCAGTAATCCATCCATGGTTGTAGGTTTAGATCTTGCTAATCTTGGAATAACAGGCAATGAAGTAGTGAAGACTTTTTTGGCATCCCGGCCTTTGAAAGCTTTATATTCTTAATGTTATTGTGACTGACAAGAACTCGTTCAGTCACCTCAAAGTTGAAAGACCAAACTGATATTTAAAGAGAAGGATCCTTGTTGCCCCCTCTGGTTCCAATATCAACTTTCTGAAAGTCACTCAGAGTTTACAGATGAAAGAAAAGAAAACCCCGAACCCTGCAGCAGCAGCAGCAGCAGAGGGTCGAGGCTTTTCCCGCCCCGAGGAGTCGATTGTCATCTCCTTATTAATTTTCCCCTTTTGTCACAGCAGTAAACAAACAGTCCGATGGGTCTTGGGGGGGGGTTGTTGGTGGTGGTGGTGGAAATGAATGGAGCACAAAGGCGAGGAGCAGGCGGTGGAAAGTTTTATCGAGGACGCGGGGGGGTTGAGGGTTGGTGACAAAGGCGGGAGCAGATGTTGGGGCTTTTTATCGGCTCTGAAAACATCCCAGTCTGGATGAGATGAAAGGCCCCGAGGTTTCCTCCGTGGGCTGAGATACAGGGCCGTCTGGTAAACAACGAGCCCCTTTTGGCCCCTGCAGGACACCGTACAGTACGCAGAGCGAAAACGCTTCTCTACATGAATGTTTAAGAGCTGATTAGAGTCTTGAGGTGTTGTCTCAGGTAAGAAATCAGCTTGGTGAATGACATATCGGTGTCAAGTAGCATTTGTTTTATCCCTTTGGACGTGCCAGACAGGTGGGGTCTGCCACACAGGACAAACCAGTGAGAGTGAAGAAAGTTTGGGCAATCACAGCAGGGCAGCTTACTCTGCTTTTTTCTTTGATCAACAACCTTATCCTGTCTGAAATGCCCCCGGTGTGATAAACACCACCTTGGTGCTGCAAGTAGGTTAAACCAAACGAGACAATTACATCATCTGCTCGTGGAAGAGCCTCAAAACTTTAAAACAAGTAGAGGGAAACTGCAGAGGTAGTCGTATGGGAGGTGAAAGAGGGAGGGCACGACGTCTTTTTGAAGTCTGACTGGTGGCAAATTGTTTTAGGGTTTGTTTTACTCTGTTGGATGTCCCAGAGGGGTGGAGTTTACCTCTCAGGACTAAAACAATGAGTGTCGAGAAGACAGAAGTTAATGAAACTCTGTTTGGTTGACTTTTCTGTGACTGCGAGTTTTACCTGATACTTTCTGATGCCCTGATATCGTAAGACCCACCCACCTAGTGTTCCCAGCAGATTAAAACAAGCGCACAAGTTACACCATCTCTCAAGAAAAAGCTTTAAACTTTTTTAGTTAAGGGAAACTGCAGAGCGAGGTGGTTGGGGGGGCGTGAAAGCGGAGGGACACAACACAGTTTTTATGTCTAAATTGTTTCAAAAGAGTTTGTTTAACTGTGCTGTATGTCCCAGAGGGGTGGGGTTTACTTCACTGACGAAACAGATGAGTGTCTAAGACAGAAGTTAATGAAACTCTGTTTGGTTGACTTTTCTGTGACTGAAAGTTTTACCACATACTTGTCTGATGCCCTGACATTTTAAGACCCGTCTGTCTGGTGTTCCCAGCAGGTTAAAAAAGGGCACAAGTTAGACCATCTCTCTTGGAAAAGCCTTGGACTTTTTTGGTAAAGGGAAACTGCAGCGCAAGTTGGTTTGGAAGGTGAAAAAGCGAGGACACAACAGAGTTTTGATGTCTGTAACTTGTGCCAAAAGGATTTGTTTTACTCTGTTGGACGTCCCAGAGGGGTGGGAATGGTTCCGCTAAAACTACATGACAAGTGCCTGGAGCTTCAGACAGAAGTGCATGAAAGTGAAAGTTGGTTCAGTCTACTTTTATGTCACTAAGATGCTATCAAATGCCCTGAAATGGTAAGCTCCACCCGTCTGGTGTTCCAAGTAGGTTTAAAACAAACACAAGTTTCACTGTCTCTCCTCATGTCCGAGATGGGTGGGGTTTACCTCACAGGATTAAATGACAGCTGCCATAAAGTTTAGACAAAAGTATGTGAAAATGAAAATCATGTAGTCCCTTTTATATGACTGTCACCTTTAACTGATAGTTTCAAATGTCCTGGTACCGTAAGCCCCACCTGTCTGGAATCCTACTTAGGTTAAAACAAGTGAAACACTTACACCCTCTCTCCTGGAAGTGCTTTAAACTTTTACCTGAGTCAAGAGAAACTGCACAGCAAGGAAGGAGGGAGATGGAAGACACAACAGCTTGTTAATGTCAGGACCGAAAGCACTTTCAAGGGTTTGATTGAACTGTCTGGGTGTGCCAGACAGGTGGAGTTTATCATACAGGATGACACATGAGTGTTGAGGGTTTTAGATGGACATGATTTGTATCAGAGAGTCAGTTTGGTTTAACTTTCTGCTGTCTGACATCTCACTTGAGACTATCTACAGCCTTTATATCATAAACCCCACCCGTCTGGTGTTCCTGGTACGACAAAACAAGCAACACTTCTGTAAAGGCGTCAAACTTTAAAACAAAATGAGGGAAACCAGCCGAGGAAGGTGGTTTAAAGTAAAAGTTTGAAGATGTATTGATATGCTTGACTAGCAAATATAGTTTGTTTTAGTCTCCTGTAGATGCCAGGTGGGTGGGAACATCCCCCACAGGACAAAACAGTATGTTTAGGAAGGTTCAGAAAAAGCATATTCAAGTCAGTTTAGTGACCCACATCTTTTCTGATGCCATCTGAAAAACCTGGTGCTGGTGTTGGTAAAGCTCCACCCATCTGGCACTCCAAGTGGGCCAAATCGAACGACTGACTTATGTCATCGCTCCTGGAAGTGCCGCAGTGAGGCCTGAGGGTTTTATTAGAGTGGGGACAGGGCAAAGTGGTATTAAAGTTTACAACTTCAGAGGAAATGTTACCGCTGAGCTCCGGCTCTCAGAGTCGAGTTTCATCGTGTGAAGTTTATACTCGAGTGATGCATATTTTATTTGGTCGGTGGAAGAACGGAGCGTTTGTTCGGTGGTGCGGGACGTCCAACGGGAACACGGGGCAGGACGGAGACGTGCCAGCAGCTGGAGGGGTTCATGCAAACCTGAAGTCTCTGGTTTAATCTTGAAAGGACCATTTCTTCAAATTTACTCACTGTTTTATTTTACTGTAGATGATATTTGGCTTTTTTTTGCCAGTGTTGCTTTTAATCAGTGAAATGCCGCCCAAATATGTCAGGATCCCTGTTTGGCTTCATATAAAGAGGATTTTCTGACTGTTACACTGATTTTTAAAGGGTCATTCCACTGATTTTACAAATGAAACTCATCAGCGTGAGGCTGAGGACTTTGTAGTCTCTGTGGGTCAGAGACTACAAATATGTGTCTGCTCACCAGGCAGGGAGGCTTTAATGAAAGACACCTTCCCATTGCATTATGGGATATGTAGGATCCAGTATTTTTGGACTTCAAGTCAGGATAACTCCACCTCTTAAGATTTGGGCCGTTATGTTTTTAATCTGCCGCTTGCAAGTCTTACATCTTTATAGTAGTTAAAAACTAAATCATTGGAAATTTAAAGTTTTTAAATGTAAGGTAAAATAATTTAGAATTAGCCAATATGTTGAAGTGATCGGCCCAGATCGTCCTCTGACTTATTTCTATGTAACTCCTGTGATTGCAGAGCATTCCCAGTGTCCACTTTTTATATTTGTATGGCTATTTTAAAGAAAATCTGCCCTTATTTTGAAAGTATGAAAGGAGAGAGAGAGACTTGTGCTGATCTCTGAATACTTCTGAGCATGTGTTGTATAAATTCGGTTGTACTCTCTCATATCTTTTCACTTAGTAACTTCTGTGAGTTTCATGGGACTCCGAAGAGTCCGAACGCCTCAACCTCTGAGCGACGTCTAACCTTCAGAGGGGTCCAGGCGTCGGGCGCGGCGGCCATGTTTGGAGTTGTTGTGCACGAACATGTTGTCTGACACCGCCAGCACGTGGCCGTCAACGTTGACTGTAGTGGAAACCACCACCTGCACACACAGACACACACATCAGGGTCACTTGCAGCAGCAGTCTGAAGGATACCTCATGAATGACCAGGTGTGTCTCTTACCTGGAACCTCCTCATGTCTCGTGGGTTTCCTGCATTTTTCAAACAGTTCTGATTGCACTTGAGGAAGAACTTGAGGAAGAATCTGCCAACACAAACAACAGGACAGATTAGTGTTGGGCCACAGAGGATCAGGAAGAATGCTGCAGGTGAATGAAGTCAGGCTCAGTTTGACTTTACAGGACGCTCATTTTACATCAGGAGAAGACTGTTGTCTCATAATTCTCAAAGAAAATAAATAAACTGCTTCAATAAATTTAAAAAAAACACTTCCTTTTTAATAAATCTTTATTGAAACATATTTATAATAACACAGATATATTCTGCAGCTACTGATGATGCATTCATATGTGAGCATGTTCATTTACTCCTGATGTTATAAACACATTTTTACACAGTTTTAATCTCCTGTGCCAGTGATTTACAAATGTTTTTTAAACAGGATTTGTGTAGTTATATATTATTAAAAATGGTTTCAGTTATGTTTTATTGTTTATCCAGCAGCTATAGACGTTATAGCTGTTGACAAATACATTAATAAACACTTAAAAAGTCTTTAAATCTGCAGACAGCTGCATTATTTTGTGTTATAAGCCAAGTATGGAGTGTTTTTACTCTGTTTCCAAATGGCAGTTATTAAATGTACAATTGATTTTGGCTCTGGAGGACAAGATGTAGATTTATTGCTGACATTTTTTAATTCTATATATCATCTTATTACAGGTGGACATGTGTGAAAAACGTCAAATTCCAAACTAGGTGCAAACAAATTCCTGGTTTAATTGAACATAAATTCTTGTCCACTAACAAGAAGTAGTTTATGAGATAATAAAAACACAGCTGATTCAGGTGTAATGAGACGTGCGTTTATCTTGTATTGGTGATGAAGTAAAAACAGTTTCTATCTCTGTGGTGAGTTTCTGAGTGTCAGGTCACATCTCGTCTCTCAGCAGCAGATGAAATTATCATTCAGCGGCGGCGTCTTGATAAAGACAGTCGACACTTCCTGCAGACTTATGGCGTCTCATTAGGAACCGCCTTTTGATTTTTCCTCCTGCACGTCCGATCTCTCGCCCGCCGCGCATTGATTTACGGCGATTTTTACGGCAGCAGAGGAGTATTGATTGGGAATGGATATCAATGAGGACGGGCGGTAATAACCCGCAGCTTTGGAGGAGGACACTGAGGGAGGGGGGGTCAGAATGGATGGCCACCTTAATGCATTTCCCACTGCCTTGTAATCTGTGCACATCCATCTCTCGGACCATAAGCCCCCCCTCCCTTTCTGATGGAGCGCTTCCTTTTTAATTGCCACATTATCACAATAATAATCCGGGCAGTTAACAAGCGGCAAGGTCGCAGACAGACATGTCACATTAACCAGGGGATAACCTCGGCAGAATACCCACACCCATCTTTTCCACCTCCTCCTCCTCTGCCTGCTACAGCAAGGCATGCTGGGAGTGCACGGGGAGGGAGGTGTAGATATTAATGGGGGCTCTGTGAGGTCGGCATCGATTTCCACCTTAATAAGACAGTAACAATATCTTTAAAAACACACAGCGGGAGCTCAGCCAGCTTTTCACTCTCTGTGCTGCCTGATGGCATTTTCACTGTTTTCTACAAGACACTGAATTTTTACCTTAAAATTCCCCTTAATTTACACATTAATACTGATGTCTGTACGATTTTCCTGTTGGGTGTGTTTTATTATGAATTATAATATATTAAAGTTATTTTCCAGAGCTTTTTCGTGACTTTAGAGGTAAAGAATAAAATGTACAAAAAACAGATTACCTCTTTACTTGAACTTAAAGTTTGCTTTAAAACAGATTTTAAAAGATATCAGGTCAGTTTAAAGTATTTCGTAAACACCCCTTAAAACTGACTACATAACACTAAAGGCCATGACTTCAGTTCATACCTCAGTTCTTAGGTTTTCTGACTATTTTGCCTTAAAATGCTTAAAACAGTTAATATAACCCATTAATTTCCCTCTATATACATTATGACCCATTAAATAAACCCCAACTTAAGGTTATCTTATGTGTTAATAGGGGGATACATGTTATTTAGTCTGTGCATATTCTATTTAACCCTTGTGAACCCCTTTATCCATGCCTAAAAACACTTTATATATTATAATATACTTATTTACCCATCAATTAATCCCATATTTGCCCTTTAACTGAAATATTAAGGTTAATTTAAGGGGAATCTGTCATGTCAAACAAAGGGGTATCTTTAACCCTTTAACACCACATATCACCATCCATAAACATTAGATTGTATTAAGGTATAAATTAGAAACCTGTATCTTAAGATTGTAATTTTTTTTGTATTTAACAGTAGACTAGGCTTCACTTTTTTACTTAACCCTTATGAACCACTTTATCCCTGCCAAAAGACAATTGGTATATTATAATATATTCATTTACCTATCAATTAAGGTTAAGGGGAATATGTCTGTATCTGGTGGCATTTTAAGACTTTTTTAAACCCTTAAAAGCCTCTCTTTAAATATCATAATCCATTAATGTTTAATTAAACCCTAACTTAAGGTTATTTTAATGTGTAAACTTGTACATTGTTTTCACCAGGTTAATTAAAGGTAAAAAATAAGCGGTATGTGTCACATTGTATTTAAATTATTTTTAACCATTTCAAACCCCTTAACTGGTTTAGAAACCCCATTAAATGTTTTTCTACTGTCAAAGAAAGCAAGCGGTCAGGTATCAGTAAACTGGGATTTAGGTTTAATTTTGACGTAAAGGGACGACTCATCCATCCTCATGTTTAAAATCTGCGAGCAGAAAAAACTAAACTCCCCTCACCTCTATCGAATCAGCAGAAATCTCACAGACAAATCTGCATGAATAGATTCCACTGATTCTTATAATTTGGGTGAACTGACCCTTTAAAGAGACAGTGAGCATGGAGGAGGAGGCAGAGAGGTGTGTGTCTGGTGTGTCTCGTGTGTATGTGTGTGTGTGTGTGTGTGTGTGTGTGTGTGTGTGTGTATCGACTGAAAGCTGATCTGCTGCTCTGGAGGCTCTAATGCCCTTTATGGCAGTGAACAGAATAATATGGAGCTCCATTCAGATGATACTGAGTCCTTCAGAGAGCTGATATGGATCAATACGGATTGAATTAAAACGCAGCTGGAGACAAGACCAGAGGCTCACACACACACACACACACACACACACACACACACACACACACACACAAACAACACAGAAATACACACTGACATACACTTACACTCAGATATACACACAGAAATAAACACTGACATACACAGAGAGAGAGAGAGAGAGAGACACACACACACACACACACTCAAAACTACATGCACACTGAAATAAGCACACTGACGTACACACTGACACACAGATATACACACAGAAATACATAAAGAAATACACACACACACACTGAAATACAGACACCGACACACACTTATACACATATACACACTCAAATACACACTCAAATACACAAACACACAACCTGCTATATACACACTCTCACACACACACACACACACACTGAAAAACATACACATGGGTATACACACTGCAACACACACACAATCGCACACACATAAAATACACTTAGTAACACACAACTAACTGCTCACACCATATACACACAAATACACACAGGAATACACGATGATACACACCTATACACACTTTTAAACACACACAAACTGACACACAGAAATACACAAACAAAGATACACAGACATGGTGCTGCTGGGACACACACATATACACAAATACACACTACAAACTCACACAGTGATACACATAAACACTGATACGAGGAGCTGCTGAGAGACACAATATTTAAACACACACACACACAGAAGTATGCAGTGATACACACAGGTGTTCACACACTGACAACAACAGACAGAGAAGCACAAACACATAAACAAACATGAACACACACACAGAAGTATACACTGAGACAGACAGCATACACACTCTAATACACACACTGTATGTTCAAACACACAACAGTGCAACACACACGAAGACAAAAGCCTGAATGAGCACACACAATAAAACACACACAGTAATAAACACAGCTCTACAGCTCTGTGTGTGTGTGTGTGTGTGTGTGTATATACTGTATGTATACACTGTACTGTATCTGTGTGTGTGTGTGTGTTTTCATAATGTGTGTACAATATAAAGTATGTGTGTTACAGTGAAAGAGCTGATGTCATCTCATTAACACAGAAACATCCCAACTTCTCAGAAAATGATTTCTGAAGTCTGTCGACACAACACGTGTCATATTCACTGTGTTTACACGGACAAAGAGGAAGCCAGTCGTACATCTGTGCACGTAAACGCATCACATCTCATGAAGAACATTTAGTCAGCACTGTACTTAAAGGTACAGACTCTTAACTGTTAGTAAACAGTCTGGTGTTTTTTGGTGGGCGGGGCTTAGCTGGAGGCAAAACAATTCTCCTTTGGTCTGATCACATTTAACCATAGTTGTCTTTGTTTTTGTTGACGGGCAGTGGCGGCTGGTTTGGAGCCATGACTCCTTCTATTCTGGCTCCTAATGACACAACAAGACAAACACATTTTAAGACTCCTATGAAGCCTACAGCCCTGTTGGGGAGAGGCAGCTTTATCTACAGATAATAACATGATGTCATCGTGACGTCGGCCCTGAAAGGATCTTTATCTGACAGTTACTTTGCAGATTGAGATTAATAACACTAAATATAATCAACTATTAAATGATGATGTATTATTATTATAGATCAAACTACTCAGCAGTATATTAAGTCATTAAAACCCACCTTTACCAGCTGCAACATTAAGGTGATGATCACATTAATGCATCAATAATTATACCCCAGTGACATCATACAAAATATTGTGAAATGGACCATTCTGTATAATGAGTTTCCTTTGTGTGAAGCTGTATCTACTGTTCACTTCACCTTCTGTCTGAACACTACAGTCTCGTATTTGAGGACAGCATAACAGCACATCTAGCACGTTTTTACAGTAAACAGTGTCATGTTCTTGACTGACCACGTAAGGAGAGACTAAGTTTCATCCACTGAGCCACCACCTATACTGCACCAGTTAGATCTGACCAACACCAACACAAACAGACTCTTAACTCCACCATGTGATCATCAGAGCAGCAGTCAGAGTGTCCACCTCGACAAACGTATGCAAACATGATAAATAAGGACGAGGAGCAGCTCAGTCATTAGCTCAGCCTGCTCCTTCTTCTTGTTCTCTGGCTCTTTAAAAAGGAGGTAAAGATAATGAGAGAGACGGAGTCTGCCGGTGTAAGCTGTCACCTCATTACACCACCCGACAATCAATTACAGGAGGACAGAGAGTGGAGCTTAATGCAGCTCTGAAATCACTGCTGGAGTCACAGCCAAGGAAAAGACCTGACACTGTACAGTCTGTTAGAATTAAAACAGTGTTCCCTTTAACTTAGCTTTGTGTGGACGAACTTCACCTCTGACCCCGTCCAACTCTTTTAATATGAGCTGGAATGACGTCCTCATACTTTTGGACATGTCATGTAAAAACAAAGTCACGTTAGAAGCTGAAGTTTTTGTAATGTGCATCAATGAAGGCAGAATATTAGTAGTCTCCCAAAACATCACATTTATATGGTTTGTTTTCTTAAATATACTTTGATGTAAGTTTAATGGGTAATATTAAATGTTTTCTCTAGAAAACTGGATATTAAAGGTTCAGTGTGTAGGATTTAGGGGGATATATTAGTGTTTAATCACCTGAAAATTATAATACTTGTGCTTTTGTCACCTTAAATTTAACCGTTTATATCTACATAGCAAGTCCTCATCTACAGAGTTCCACCATGTTGCACCGCCATGTTTCTACAGTAGCCCAGAACGGACAAACCAAACACTGGCTGTAGAAAGGGCCATTTGGGTTTTTGCATCTGCCACTGTAGTAAGCAGCCGCTCTGTGATGAGCAGCATCGGAAAAACACAGATTTTACCGGTTAAATCCCAGAGTCTGTTTGTTTTGGAGAAGAAAACATTTCCATGGATAATTCAGCTCCAGGTAAAAACCTCTGAAGGAAAGTTTCAGTTGGTTGCAATCTGTAGCCCACACTGCTAGATGCCGCTAAATCCTACACACTGCTCCTTTAAATTTCATACATGTACAGCTCTCTGTTACAGAAACTGAACATAACAACCTCCATAAAAGAAGGATTCACTGCAGGACTGTGGGATTAGACCAATTTGTTTTTTGTGAGGTGAACTTAATAAACTGAAAAATGTGAGTCCAGCTGCATGTGACAGAAGGGAGACTGTAAACGTTCTCTTTAAATACACTTTAACAAGAGTTTTTCTTTGTGGCTGCATCATGTGTGTTGCACCTCACTGTCTTTATTTCACATTCAGTTTGACTGAGAGGTGTCTGTTCACAGTCTTCTCAAAGTTTCAACAACTGGGCTTCACCTGGTTGGTTTGTCTCTGAGGCGACAAGTTTGGGGAACATCTGTACACTCGGTCTGTCGGTCATCAGCTCTTTAATTGTGAATGGAAGCAGAAACATGGTGGAGGCTGGTGTAACTGTTCCAGTGGAGCGGATTTAAAGCCAATTTAGCTTCACATCAGGGGGGTGGTGGAGGTGGAGGGAGGTGCAGGGGGCACGCTAGTCTGACTTCAGCGTTTTTAAACTGGCCACTCCAGATGATGTCACCCCCCCCGACCACACCCAGTGCACTATGGGAAGCAATTACGTCGGGCTCAGATTACAAGGCCCTGATGAACACACACACAGTTCGCATGAACACACACACATTTTGAGGGCTGAGGGAGGATGCATGCCGCACACACACACACACACTCCCTGGAGTCTCTCACTTATTACGTTAGGCAAGAAAGAAAAAGAAGCAGAAAAAAAAAAAAATCAATATTTCAGCAGGAGTATTTTTAAAAGCTGCCGTGCTGCCGCCGCCGCCGCTGCTTGCCCTCACAGTTTGATGCTCTCTGCGAGAAGCCACCACACCGCCACCAGTTTACCACCTGACCGCCCGGTGAGCCCGGGCCAGCACGCTGCCATCGACTCATCTTACGGGGTGACAAACTGAAACAAAGCACAAACCAAGCGTGGCGAGCCGAGGCCACCGCCGAGCTAACAACAATCCGTCCTGGTTAACCCGCTAACCGCCTCGCCGTCACATCTCATTTGTTTGCAGCTAACGAACAAACCGTGGAGGAGAAACAAAAGCCAGAAGAGAAACAAGCTTGCAGGCAGTTTGTGCTACAAAAAAAAACATCAGAAGAGGAAGATGAAGAAGGAGGGGAAGGCGTCGCCTCATTAGAAGGTCGAGTAAAGTCTAATATTGACTCTGCCGTGTTGTTGAAACGCCCTCTTCAAATAATTACTGAGGAATTCAGATGATGCTCCTCTGCTGCTAATTAGGATATGAAACAAGAGCAGCTTCATGCCCATTACCATTACATGATGATTCACTGGCCTCAGCACCACCGCGTGTGTGTGTGTGTTTGCTTTTGTCTGGCCTTATTACAGCACATGAGCGGGCTGTGTGTGTGTGTGTGTGTGTGTGTGTGTGTGTGTGTGTGTGGAGATGAGGGCCCTCCTTGGCTCTGCTACAGGCCATCAATAATTCACAAGCCAAGATGGCAATTACAGGACCATGTACAATCAAACTAAATATTTGATGAGGCACTAAAACAGTCCCTGGAACAGATCTGCCTCTGTCTCTCTCTGTCTCTTTCTTTGCCTCACACACACTAACACACACACACACACATAAACACAGCCTCTCTACTGTCTATTGTCACAACACATTAGGTCCCTGGTCCCTTATTCCCCAGACTTTGTCTTGACACGCAAAAGCAGTTTATTCTGCTAAAAGAGCCTAGCGCAATTCATTTGTTCCGTCTGAAATATTGAGTGCCACCATTATGCATTCTGGGAGGCTACAGATCGCCGGCCGCCTCCTTTTTTTTTTTTGTCTTTGCAAATAAAGCGACAGTGATGAGAGCAAACAAGCGAAGAAGAAGACGAAGAGGAAGGGAAGGAGGGCGTCACATTAAATATCTGAAACTAATCAATCTGAATCGATTGCAATAAAAAAAGGAGATCCCTCCTCCTCCTCCTCTGTGACCGGAGGGAAATTATTCTGCATTAAAAATAATGTGACACAAAATCCATCGCCAAAAAAAAAAAAAAAAAAGTGTAGAACGTGATGACTCCATCGCAGGATCGATCGCTGATGACGAAGTCTAAAAACACATGAAGGAGTTTGTCTGCAGGGAGGAATATTTGAGCTGGTAATCGTTTGACCTCATGGTTTTATTAAGTCTTCTTTGTTAGTATGACTGGAGTGTTCACCTGTCAATCTTTTGTCGTTTCTGTTGGTTCTGGCTGATTATATGTAGCCGGATTTTACCTCATTTGTACGTCACCCAGGACAAAAGCGTAACAAATGTAATTAGTGCACTCACTAAAAACTTTCTTTTCTCAATTTTCTCAAAAGAAGAATCACAGCATTGGTTGTTTCAGCAAACGTGCAAAAAACATCTGTTTCACTCCAGTGGTTAAATGAATCATGATATTTGTCCATCAGGGGTGGAGGAAGATGAGGTGAATGGATGAGTTCACATAACTCCAGACTTTAAGGGCCCTGAAACACCAAGCAGACAGTCGACCGTTGGCTAATGTTGGGGTGTCAGCGAGAATCTGTCGCCCTAGTTTGTACAATGTGTTCTGCACAGTTGGGACTAATCAGAAGTGAAGAAAGAAGAACAGGTATGGGATCGAAACATAATCATTATGTTGGGTAAGATTTTTTTAAGCTACTGAGCTCTTTAGCAGAAACTGTGTCATTGTTCGCTAGCACAAAGTAAATATCTTTTGTTCTTTCGACGCTGGGGTAATGTGCTAACTGGCTAATTAGCATCTTGAATCCATCCTGTTGGTCCTCTAGTTTCCTTTTTTGAATGAAGAATACAGACTATCACTGTCTCATGCAAGGACAGAACATATGTGCTAGTTGGCTGCTGGCTGAATTATTTGGGGTGTGTTCAAATGCAGCTTTTTGGCCAAGACACAGGCGATGTGAGGTGACGCAACACTCTGCCTTCGTCCCCACTAGGTCCTCGATGTTTGTTTGGTATGTCTGGGCCTGAACACTAGAGCAGAAGCAGAAGTACCTCAAAATTGTGCAGTGCTTGAGTATATGTATTACGGTACTTAATTATGTGCCTGCTACGCTGCAGTTAATGCAGACATATGCTGAGCAGTTTCAAAAAGCAACACCCTGATTTGTTTCAGGACAGGTCGTGTGGTCACAACTCTAAATTACTGAGCTTTTTAATGTGCAGGCTGACGCATAAACATATCAACTACATCTACTACTGAGAGATTAAAACTCTCCAACGCTGACTCATGCACACTTTCTGTTCATCTTAATTTCAAGTAAAGTATTCAAGGGTCCTTTGTGAGACTGGTACAAAATTATGATTCCATTAAGGCAACATTTGTCCAATTAGGCTGGTTAGGACCTGTGATGGATGGGTCCAACAACCAACGACTTTCACCTGGTAGGCTCTTCGCTTTTCGCAAAATTGTGCAGCCGATCCCTGTTCTTTTTCCTACACCCAACCACGTGTGTTTGTTGTTGTAGGAAACAAACATCAATTAGCAGTGTTGTCCTGACATGGTGTGTTTATTTTGAAAGAGACTGTTGACACGGCGTCCCAGAACGTCAACAACCAACACACCCAGGGTACCTTGGACGCCATATGTGGACGTGGAAAGTCCATGACCAAACGTGGACATGTGACGAGGTCAGAGTGAGAAAGTGTTGACTAAGATGTCTATCTAAATTTTGCATCAAAAACATGGAAATCTGTGTCTTTGTTCCCCCTGGATATTAACTGGTGACAAATTATTGTTTATTTCTGTTTATTTCTGTTTTCTGTTAGTTTTGCACACCTTAATGGAATTTGAACACTTTTATGCATAAAGGCGCTTTAAATTTCTTACTGTTATGTAAGTACTTGTTTTTATATTTCATAAATTGATATATTGTGTTCTCACTGTGTGGTTTGTTCATGTACTGCTGCTGTGACATGTGGACAGATAAAGTATTTCTCTGCCTAATAAAGAAACGATGAGACGCTGAGCGTTCAGAGCCACAAACAGTTAAAGTTGAATAAAGTGTGTAACAGTGGTGTTGGAGCCGACAGGAACAGGAACAGAGATGTTTTAACATGAAAGTGTTGTAGATTCTTCCTGTTTGTGTTCTGTTGCTTCCTGTTAGCTGGAGGTGAGACGGGAATCTGTGTGCAGAGATGTTGAGAAAAAAAAAAAGGGAGAAGAACACATGCTGAGTTCCTGGAGCGCAGAGACGAACAGAACATCCCATAATTATTTCATACTGCTTGAGAGAGAGAGAGAGAGGCAGGAAAAGGCAAGTTTTTTCCCCCTTCTTTTGGTCGAGTAAACCAGTTTTCCTTTACAACATACACACACACACACACACACACACACACACACACACACACACCATAAAAACATCATATAGGTTGTCATGTAAGAATAAAACACACACACACACACACACACACACACACACTGAACTCGGGTTACTCCTCAGCTGTATTTTGGCAGCGTTGTCATGACGATCACCATATTTGTCTCCGCGATCGAAAAATCATCCGTGTGATGCAACGCTGCAGCCGGAGAGTAGGTGTGTGTGTGTGTGTGTGTGTGTGTGTGTGTGTGTGTGTGTGTGTGTGTGTGTGTGTGTGTGTGTGTGTGTGTGTGACATCATGACTTAAAAATGAGGTGGAAATCGGAGTAAGATTCAAAATTCAGGGAAAAACATCCGAGCACACGTCCTCCATAAAATACTCACAGTGAACACTGAACTGTCCGGCCAATCAGACGCATGGAAACTATCACACACCCATGTGTTTAAGAGCCACATACACACACACACACACACACACACACACACACACACACACACACACACACACACACACACACACACACACACAGAGTCTAAAGAACCATGCTGCACCACCAGATGACTAAACAGTGACACTGGTATTAAAACTGATTCTAATAACGCGGCACACATTAATCTACAGCCTGACCCCCGCTGTAGGCCAGAGGAAAATATAAAGTCACCTCCACCAGTACACCCAGTATACTTCCTGTTACCAGTTGACAAAATAATTGAAACACAAACTACAACCTCAGAAACAACCACAGAGTTGATTCACCTCCAGTAACACCTTTAAACACACAACAGGCATCCCCTTGCTGCCTCCAGTAACCACCCAGTCCTCCCAGTTTATAAAACATGTTGAAAAAGACGCTGTCCCCCCATCAACAACCAGACTAGCTGCAGCCCCAGGGGGATTATGGGAGTTGTAGTGTATGTTGTGCGGTATATGTGGACAGCTTGGCAGCATATTGTCGACCAGAGGGAGCGTCGAGCGAGCAGCTGCCACCAGATAAACCTCAGCAGACGACCCAAACAGAAAGAAATATGGGAGAGGAGGCCTGGAAACACCCTGGAAACAGTTTTGAGACAACCTGGTAATTCAGCCTGGAAACAGCTTGGAAACAGTCTTTTTCCACGATGCTTTACTAAGCTGGTTCTAGTCTGCAGAAAGCCTTGAGAGAGCCTGGAAATAATGTAAAAAGAGCCCGGTAAAACAGTCTACAAATAGCCTGGAAACAACCTGGTCAAGTGGACTGGAAACCGCCTGGACACAAGCTTAGACCAGTCTACAAACAACCTGGAAACAGCCTGGAAACAACCTATTAAAGCAGCCTGGAAACAAGCAAATCAAGCTGGAATCAGTCTAAAAACAGCCCAGAACTAACCTGGAAACAACATGGTAATGTAGTCTATAAACAACCTTGAAAGAGTCTAGAAACAGCCTGGAAACAAGCTTCAATCAATCTACAAACAGCCTGAAAACAACCTAGTGAAACAACCTGGAAAGTTTTTTATTTACCTTTATTTAACCAGATAAAACCAATTGAGATCAAATCTCTTTTACAATGGTGACCTGGCCAAGAGGCGGAAGCGTTACACGTCGGAGAGCAACAAATAAAAACAAACATATACAGAACACATAGGAGATGTGATGAAGAGGAAAAAGACTACCATCAACAAGCACAAAGAATGATCACATAAAAAGACAAAAACAATAAAAGACAGCAGCAGACAATCAAAGCAAACTAAACACCACGGCAGGAGCAAGCAGTGGTCAAAAGCTCAGCAGTATTGTGCTCAAAGCTCTCCAAAGAGATTAGAGGGGCCAACTTGAGTCGCATGACCAAGGGCCAAAATAGGACAGACTCCTACAACCAGCCTCAGTCCGTACTGAGTGCACGATGCAACGCAACCAGGTGCTGGATCTGAGGTTGTGGGAGTCTTGAGCCAGACAAATTTTGATTTAATGTACGCAGGCAAAGTGCCCAACAAGGCCTTATAAATCAAAATATACCAGTGCTGAATCCTGCGCATAGTGAGTGAGGACCAGCCCACTAGAGTGTACAACGCACAACGGTGAGTCCTGAAAGCAGAATTTGAAATGAATCTTAACACAGCATGATACAGCGGGTCAAGTTTTGCCAAGACAGTTGGGCAAGCAAATCTGTACACTGTGTCACCATAGTCAAACTGAGATAAAAATACACTCGCTACCAGCCGCTTGCGTGAGGGCAAAGAAAAACAGGATTTTGACCTATAAAGAAAACCAACAGTAAACTTAAGTTTCTTAGACAACAAATCAATGTGCTGCTTAAAGTTAAAATTCACGTCCAGCCAGATGCCAAGATACTTGTACGTATCAACATACCCAATATTGGTACCATCAAGAGTTAAAATACACCTAGGAGGCTTGGAGAGTACAGTCTTATTTGGTACGAACAGCACAGCCTTTGTCTTGCTCCCATTCAAAAGCAATTTAAAATTGATAAGCACATGCTGCAGTACAACAAAATCAGACTGTAAATTAGAGATTGCAGCACCAAGGATAGGAGCACAAGAATACAGGATCATATCGTCCGCATACATGTGAAAAGATGAGTGCACTGATTGGGCACATAAATTACTCACATATAACAAAAAAAAGTAGCGGTCCCAAAATGGAACCTTGCGGTACCCCTTTACCCAAGGTGAGTGGGTCAAAAACAGTGCTGAGATCGATCAGAGAGGTAGCTCAGAAACCAGTTAATCACACTGGGGCCAAAACCAACATTCGACAAGGACTTCAGCAAGATATAATGGTCTACTGTGTCGAATGCCTTCGACAGGTCAATAAATAAGGCAACACAGAACCATTTCTTCTCAAGTGCAGTCTTAATATCATCAACAACTTTCAAACAGGCAGTCCCGGTGCTGTGCTTCGATCTGAAACCAGATTGCATAGGGTTAAGAATATTATGCTGTTCAATAAATGACTTCAATTTATCAGCAACGAGCGATTCTAGGATTTTAGCTAGAGTACACAGATTTGAAATAGGACGATAATTGTTTAAGTCCACTGGGTCACCGGCTTTCAATAAAGGAGAGACAAAGGCTTGTTTCCAAATATCAGATACTGCCTGTGTACAAATCGAAAGATTTAAAATATCAGTGACTGGTTGAGCTGAAAGTGCTTGGAAACAAGCAAACTAAGCTGAAATCAGTCTACAAACGGCTAAACTGGAAACAACATGGTAAAGCAGCCTAGGAACAACCTTAAAACAGCCTGGAAAGAACCAGGTAAAGCAGCACAGAAAACGCCTGGAAACAAGCTGGAATCAGTCTACAAACAGGCTGGAACTAACCTGGAAACAACGTGGTAAAGCAGCCTAATAACAACCTGGAAACAGTCTATAAACAGCCTGGAATCATCTTGTTAAAGCAGCGTCTGGAAATAACCTGGCAGACTGGCCTAGAACCATCCTGGAAACAGCCTGGAAACAGTCAGCTCACTCAGGGGAAAGAGAGCCCTGCACCTCTAAATTAATAAAATCACTCCACAGCCACATTTAAACACACTACCTGCAATTTATCCCATTAAATATGCAAATATAATTGGTGGCTCTCATATGAGAGTCCAGAAAAACTCCAGGCAAGCTTCAAGGGAGTTCCAGGGGCAAAACATGTTATGTTCATGTTAATGTTAGAATTTAATTCAGCAGAAATGATCCCAGTTTAAAGACGTGTATGTTTAATTACCTGCAGTGTTACTTCCCAGTGTGCATGTTTAATCCACACCCACACAGACTTTACATGTTTTATATTTTGTCAGTTTTAATACCAATTTATTTAACGCTTGTTAATTTACTTTATGAACCGAGCTCAGGTGTGTTTGATGACTATTTAACTATTACACCTACACTCAAGAACAAAATGTTGAAGGAAGAAAAACTGATATTATTATCTTTAAAGGTTTTAATTGAGCAGATTTTTTTGTTTCTACACTTTTCTTCATCTCCCTTGTGTTGTTTGTGTAAAATAATTTCAGAGCTGAATTTAGTCTAAAACCAGATTCCACTGAGAATTATTAAAAAGGTCAGCAGCTTCAGTCTTCACATTCAGCACTGCGGCACTGAAACTAATCGATTCAGGGCCCGAGGGTCAGTGTGAAGATTTTTGTGGGTCACAGGTCATGAACTACACATTTCCAGGAAATACTCAGGTTCCTAAAAACACCATGATGTCATTTGAGCTTTAATTTTTCACTCTGAACTTAAACTTTTTGTTTCCCTTCTTCACAAATTGCAAATCCCCAAATCTCTATCTGAAATGCTAAACACACACAGCTGGACTTTGGTGTCTTTTTCTTTTTTTTAGGTTATCGACAGTATAACTCCAGGTATGTGCCTGAATCCTGCAGAAACTCTGAAATCACCATCCTCATCTTTCCAGTTTCTGGTGTTGAACTGAAGGATTTCTTTATTCTCTCTGGACGCAGAAGAATCCTTCAACTTGTAGTCTGATGAAATCCTCCTAAAACCCAGCAGATAAACTCCAAACAGCCTGAAGCTAAAAAATGAAAAAAACTGGACCATTTCTTTCCTGAAAAGTTGACGTTTGGGAGACGTGAGGTTTGACATGAATTTCATCACGGCCTGTGGCTCAAAGGCACGTCGGCAGCTCGCATCAGGCGCTGAATTCTGATCTGAGAAGCAGCGCTTGTGTTAAAGCCTCCAAAATTAAGGTCAGACCTCCAAATATCAAAGATCAACTTATTAAAGTAAGTTCAAAACACACACAGTGAAGTGAGGCAGCTCTTTGGGGAAAACAGACTCAGTTTCCAGACGTGAAACCTCAACGAGTTCGCGACCCGTCGACTCCTCTCTGACCTGGAAATCCCAGAATGCTTCCTTCAGTTGGCTGTCAGGACTCAGAGCTGCAAACAAGTAAAGTTACACACTGTTTGCCTGCATGTCCACACACACTAAATATCTGTATATGAGCAGATAGAGGAGAGTGTCAGGGCTCTGAGGGTGTTGGAACCATGATGGTGAGACATTGTGAGCTTCAGTCGTGTATAAGACTTGTATCTGTATTTATTTTATGAATGGATTGATTGTGGAAATCAAATATATTGATTTCTGTATCTGCTATTGTTTTCTGTTTCAGACAGTCCCTCCTTCTTTGGGGGATATAAACATGAGGACTAATGTTTCAGAGGACTGAAATCAATCACTGTTCATATTTTTACGACAGTTTATTTACTGTCAGACATTTTATCTGAAGGTGTGATTTCTGAGCGTGTACATTTTTACTCTATAGAGGTACTAAAATCCTACACTGGAACAAAATAAAGTCTGTGGTATGGACTACTTTCTGCTAACAATCCCACAATACAATGTAGTACAAAGCCTGTAGTATCTGTGCTACTTCCACTACACTATCTACTACTCCTGCCAACATCAGTACTACTTCTACAACTACAACTCTTCTACAACAATGGCTCTGCTTTTTAACCTGCATAAATTTGCTGACACAACAGAAGAACATCAGCCGATGCCATCGGTGAATTTCACCTCATTTGCCGACAGACCTATGGCAGTCAGCGAGGCAAATATCGGCTGGTAAATCGGTGCATCCCTGGTTGTTTTGGGGGACTTTGTCAGATGTGTAGTTTACTGAGGTTGGAGGCTAATGTAGAAGCTTCACATTAGAAGAAAGGAACTGGAATAAAAGGTGATTATTTCCGTACGCCTGCTCTTTACAATACAATATTAACCTGGCGTCTGTGACCTCACCTGCTCCAAAGAACCTGCTGTTACATCTGCCTAAAGGTCAGATCACACACAGTAATGGTTCCTCTCAGCACTTCTATCTCATTTATAAAAAACATCTTCCTCTCCAGTTTTATGATTCATTTAACACACTCGCTGCTCACGCCTGCCTGAGCAGTAAATTCTTAATATGTACAACATGATTAAATTATTGCTCCACATTCAAACCCAGATAGACGCTAACGATTTTAATTAATGTTTTACATTCTGTGAAATATGTTTTCTTTTGCATTCACTCCATCAGAGAAAAATCCTTTATTAAAGGGCCAGTCCAGGTTTTTTTCGACAGGTTTTAGCTCCTTCAGTACGAATCATGTAGACTTTATTTTTACTGACTCTTTCCAAGGTTTTGGGATGTATTTTCCCCCTGTTCCAGACAGCCATTCATTTTCATTGATTTAAAAAAAAGTTTGCACTTCAGTACTTTGCAACCATCCAACAAAACACTGGCCTTGTTCTTTGAATACATTGGATACTTTAAATATTGATTTAATACCATGAAATAATATATTAAAAGTAAGACTATCAAACTTTATATGAAGAAATACCCCAAACTTCCTCTAAGAAATAAAACTACTGTTATTACCAAACTGCCTCAACCACTTCCTCTACTTCTACACCTACCTCTTCTGTCACTACTCTTACTGCTACTACTACTTTTGCCAGTACCATGGTCATTACTACTTCACCCTATTGCCACCACCACCACAAGCCAGCTACAACCACTACTATTACTAAAACTACTACGAAAACTACTGCTACTGTATTACTCCAGTTACTATCACATCTACTGCTGTTGATACGACTACTGTCTGCTGCTTCTCACCCTACAACTATTTCAGCCTCTACTACTACTAATACTGCTAATGACACTTAAACAGGTACTATCATGACTACTAATGTCACTGCCATTACTACTTTCTATTACTACTATCTTTAGTAGTACTACCAGTTAAACAATGTAACAGCAACAAGGGAAAAAATACTACAATAGCTGCTACAAACTCCATCAGTGTTTCTATTGCCACAGTGGTAATATTAGCACCACTAACTGTGTTATAAATCCAACTAGTCCATCAGTCAGCAGTATACTTTTACTACTGTTACTACAGCCACTGTCTAGGGATGTCCTGATCCGATATTAATATCGTAATATCACTTGATCAAACCTTTTCTAACATGACTGACAACAAAATAAGTGAATATGTATAATACGCGCTTGGATCGGATTGGTATCGGCCAAAACTCAAGGCTGTAATATCGGCATCAGATCGGAAGTGAAAAAGCTGGAACGGGACATCCCTACCACCATCATCACTACTACTAAGGCACTATTATTTCCACCACTGCTACTGTCACTACTTCTATCACCATTACTAGAATTCTATTTACGCTCGTTGCCATGACTACTAGGCAACTACCATTACTTCTGCCACCACTACTTCTACTGTCATTATCACTGCTACTGTTAGGATACTATTTTCACTATTTCTACTACTGCCACTACTGCAACCAAAGCTGTTGCCAATACTATTACTGCAACTGTAGCTATTAACCAAAGTAATATTACTACCGTCACCAGCAGTACTACCAGTTGAACTGAGTGAGAGCAATATGAGAATAAAGTTAGTACAGGAACTATTAAAACTCATTCAGTACTTCTACCATTGAAGTATGTACAGTGAAATTACAACAGCAGCAACAACTACAAGCACTACTACAACATTTTTGCCAATACTACAACTACTGATCCTGTTGCTACTACGACTCCTTGTATTTCCACTCCTACTACTACCGATGCTACTCAACCTGTTAGTATTTTGCCTCCAGTACTGCTGATGTCACTTTAACAACCACACTTTGACTATCACCACTAAGTGCTACAAGATGAACAAAGTGAGAGTAACATGAGATTAAAGATAGAAAATAACTGCTACAAACTCCATCAGTACTTCTACTATTGTAGTATGTAAATCTAAATTACTACAACTACAGCATATATTAATACTACTGCTATTGTATTACTGCCACTACTACTACTACTGTTGCTATTATGACTACTCTGCCCCCACTACTACTACAACTTGTAACCCTGCTAGTATTTTTGTGTCTAATACTATTAGTGCTAATGTCACTTTAGCAACTCCTACTGCTACTTTCTATTACTACCATCACTAGTAGTACTTCAACTGGAACACAGTGAGAGCAACATGGGTTTAAAGATAGAAAGAAACAAACTCTATGAGTACTACCACAGTAGTATGTAAATCTAAATCACTACAGTTACAACAACTGCAAATACAACTACTGCAGTATTTTTGCCACTACAACTACTGCTCCTGCAGCTACCACTACTGCTGTTGCTACTACCACTCCTTTTAGTATTTCTGCCCCAACTACTAGAGCAGCTACTCAACCTGTTAGTATCTCTGCCTCCAGTACTACTACTGCTAGTGGCACTTTAACAACTGCTATTACTATCACCACTGCAAGTTCAACAAAGTGAGAGCAACATGAGAATAAAGATAGTATTTTTAAATTTTGACAATGTCCACAAACTTCTCAGTACTTCTAGTACCAGCAGTAATAATATTCCCACTACCTGTCAGTCAGCAGCGGTGCCGATGATCTGTCGGTATGATTTAGTTTATTTATGTGATCAGATGTTGAGAGCAGCGGCAGATTTATCTCTCACTTATCAGCCTGACAAATGTTTCTCTTTATGTGCATTACTATTCAGAACAGGCTTCAGTCGGCTCGTTCAGCTCGCTGAGGTATTTAATTAAGTGTCTGACTGCTGATGGTTGAACGTCCAGCTTTATTCAACCAAAATTAAAGGAAAAAACGTGGTCATTTGAATAATCGCCTGGGGCTTGCCTTCCAACCATTTCATTTCAATATCTCTTCATGCCACTTTAACCTCTTCCTGCTGCTGCTGCGGGTACGACTCACAGACTGAAGGAAAATAAAATGTTGCTGTGTGTCACCTAAACAGGAAACTTCAATAATTACAAACACCGAGAGGAAACTGAGCCTTTTTATTTTTTATGTCTCTGAGGAGCTCCGGCTGCTGCTTCTTAAAGGAACAACTCACCATTTAACATGTAAAAAAAAAAAGTCTGCTTAATGCAAATAATTTCCATTTTTCATCCCTCCTCAACATTTTATAACCCCTACATCAGATTTCATATCATCTCCTTCCTTTGAAACAGCCACCTATAGAAGTCTACGGCTGCCAATATCAAAAAAGACACATTTTTAATGTTATTTAAATTGTATTTACTATTTGTGTCATTAATTTAGATTTTACATTTTACTTAATTATATTGTGTTTAAAAAGACTCATTTTATCTTATTTATATAGAAATGCTTTATAGAAATCACATTTTCATTTTAAATTCAATTCAATTTATTTGATACATGAAATCATTAATATGATTTCAGTAAAACAAACAGTTGTCAGTTCCTTCAATATAGTAGTAATAAATAAATGTCAATGTTTAGATAAGGCAGGGTGATCATTGAGTGTCCTTGTGGCTTGGTAACATTTATGACATCGTCCAGTATGTAATATTTAGGGGGATTTAGTGGAATCTAGCAGTGAGGATTGCAGATTGCAACCACCGACTTTCATCCGGGAGGCAGGTGTTCATGTCCCATTAGATTATAAAGTCAAACATATCCTTTTTTCCTGAGCCTAACCACGTCTGTTATTGAAGGAAAAAAAAACTTGAATTAGTGTTGTTGTACTGACGTAGTCCTTTTATTTTGAAAGAGACTGTACATTTCCTGTGAGAATGGAAGTGTATTTTGAAAAGACGCAATGCATGTAACAGGCTGAATATTCACCGATATAATTAATGTACATTGCTTTTTATGATTTTTTTGGTATTCGTTTTATTTTTGTTTCATCTACTTTGGACTGTTGTACGGTATTATTAGATAGTGCCTTGTCATGAATGTTTGTGACTGAACCGTATTTATTTGTTTGTTGAAGCACTTGTAAATCTGTGTTGAAAATTCAATGAATAATTTTGTTTAAAAGTCTAGTTTGCTATTCATTTTAATTTTGGCATTAAAATGTGAAAATTGAGTTTAGATATTTGGAAGTTTCATGGTTGCAACACATCCTGCACACATTAAACTCAGTCTGGTTTGAAAAAATAGACATCACTAAGTTTACAGTATTTGTACACAATAGACAACACCCTTTTTTGTCCCTTTACCTTATTACTTCATCCTTCATTCACTCAATATAATCGATGTGTTTCTGCATATTCATCCAGCTGGGCGAGCAGTCTGTAGAGAACTAATACAGACTTTCTTTCATGTGATGTGATCATTGATTTTTTAATATTAGTTTCTATTTTGTTTTTTATTTGCGGGAATTTAGCTTTTTCTGATTTGAACACCAGATCGATCACAATGAGGTGTAAGCAGAGATGGAGATAGTTGAATTAGAAGTACTGACAGTCATAGCAGTGGTGTTGATAATACTGTTTAAATACAGAGGAACACACACACACACACAGACACACATGCACAGACACAGTGCTGATTGGTTGCTGATAAAGAGGAGGAATAATGATGCAAGCATTACAAAGTAAATGTAATTTACTTTCCTTTGAAGTCGGCGTCAACACCAAACCACGTCGGACGGTGCGGCCAAATTAAACACACACACACGCACACATATATATATGTATCCAAAAGAACGAGTAAAGAAAAAATTACACCTAATTGGCACAAACAGCTCGGAGAAAACATGTTTTTTCGTGGACTGTGTTTTCCTGCTGAATCTCCTCTGCAGATTTTTTAAAGCTTGCTGCTATTCTCCATCTGTTTGGCGGCGGCTCCACTCTGCTGCGCTGGGACCAGCGGTCAGCAGCAAGGTGAAGCCAGCCGCACCATCTGGCCTGACCTTGGGCCGCACTCGGGCCAACGGAGGCTTGAATATCTGAGGCAGGATTTGAGAGAGAAAAGAGAGAGACGGGACAGGAATCCTCATCCTGTTAAATTAACACGTTGTGTGTGCTGCTCGTGCTTCATCTACGAGTCTTTTATCAGGTTTTTAAAGTGTTTGTTTTACAGCAGATGTGAAGCTTCGTCTCGCCTGTTGTTCACTTCTAAACAACAAACCTTCCTGATTGTGAATCAACTAAAAACACTGATGGTTTGACAGCTTTTTCTTGATCTGCCCTCAGTCTCTTTTATCTTCTTCTGTCCTCCCAGAGTCTCTTTTGGACAGAGACCAAAAATATTTAATTACTCACTAATATCTGACTTTATTCCCTCTGAGGCGTCACCAGTGACTGGCTCTTGGAACAAATGTGTGTGTTCGGGGTGCAGGAACATAACACGATGTGCAGCCACATTCCTCTTTTGTTTTCTCGGGTCCCCGCCCTCTTTGAGGACAAGTTCCTGGAACTAAATTTGGGCTGTGTTCAGGAGGTGATACTAAACACTGTGTAGGTGCTTTTAAAGGGTTGGCAGCAGTGCTGTCAGTGACAGCAACCTCTATTTTACTGCTGAATCTGTGAAGAGCAGGACAAACTCTAAAACCAAACAGTGCATGGAAAAAATAAAGCAGCACGATGCTGCAGAGAAGCAAACAGAAGAGAGGTTCAATACACTGGACACTGTTCTGAGCCAGACTAGTGTGTGCTGGTGCTGTGTTAAAGTCTGTTTCCCTCTCTAAAAGTGTTCCCTGTGTAGACACACAGTTAGACATCACTGACATGACTGATAGTAATTACTGTTAAGGTTCAGGAGATGGGAAACACAAATCGATGACACTGATAGAACACTGGTTTATAAAACATGAGGAAAAACTTTGTACTAAAGACTCACAGGGTTCTTTACAGCCTGATATATCTTCTTTCTCGGTGCTTTAGAGCTCCATTGTTACTCAAAACCAAGCGTCAGCCTCCAGGGCTGAAAAATGAAGCCAACACAGAACACTGCAGTTCCTCTAATGGCCACTTGAGGCTGGCTCCAAGAGCGAGTAAATCCCCACAGACACAGACAGAGAAATAATTATGTCTACAGCCTGGTGTAAAAAACGGTTTTGGTCTCTATAGTTAGTTTCCCCATTTATGACAGCCACCCCTCACTCCTCCACAGCTCCACCCACTCACCCTAACATGATCACTTTTGGCTCCAAAAAACAAAGAAATGCCAAACTTGAGGCTTCAAAACTGGAGTCCACAAACCAGTGGGTGATGTCATGGTAACTACGTCCATATCTCCTCTTGTTTGTTTGATTAAATCTTCAGTGTCCAACTGTTTTGGTAAATTACTGAGACTTCTTACAAAATGAAACAACATATTTGTGTTTTTAAAGATTTAAGTTTCCAGTTGGAACCAATCAGCTTCAATTTACTGCTGTTTTTCAGATTTTAAGGCCACTGAAAAACTGAGATTATAAAGTGAGTACAGACTGTTCCTCACAGCCAAATGAAACCCTTTTAGGAAGGCCTGGTGTTCCATGTATACAGCTGCAGCAGGTCTATGGGGACTTGGCTTGGGAACTGGAGGATCGCTGGTTCAAGTCCCCATCCAGACCAAGTATGGCGTGTGGACTGGCAGCTGGAGATGTGCTAATTCGCCTCCTGGGCACTGCCAATGTGCCCTTGAGCAAAGCACTGAACCCCCTAACTGCTCCAGGGGCGCCATATTATAGCTGACTCTGCACTAACCCTCTCATTTAATGCATGTGTAAAAAGAGGTACACATGAAGAGGTACATTTCAACTGCCAATCTGGATTTTGTGCATTCACCAACTAAATAAAAAATACAAATGAAATAAAATAAGTTTATTTTTCTTGTCTGTAATTTTCAAATTCTGTCTTCCTCTCCCAGCTGAACCTTTATCAGGACATTTTCTCCCCAAAGTTGTAGCAAAACACAGAATAAAACTTATCAATAAAATCATACATGAACACTCCGTCTAAACTCTGACACCAACTCTGACCTCAGCTCAGCTGTTCACCGCACGTCAAACAACACAGCCGATCTGAATTTATATCACATTTTATTTATTTATTATTACCCCGCCCAGCGAAACAGAGACACCTCGTCCACAGAGCGGACTGATGTCAGCATCCATCTTTTCATATTCCAGCCGGCTGTAAGTGGATTACTGATGAAATCATTCACAGCTAATGGCATCCAGACGGCCGGGAGACACCGAGACAGACAACCAGAGCGACACAAAGAGAGATGGACAGATTCCTACAGTGTTGATCTGCATCTCATCTACTTGGTAGATAAAGACAGAAACAATATCTGGAGTTGAGCACAGAGAAACAAATTTCCCAAGAACTTTCTCCAGAAGTGTTTGCTGCTGTGTTTTCTCAAGAAAAATACCAGAGGGACTCTCAGCATGTGTGTGTGTGTGTGTGTGTGTTAACTCACTGAAGACTAACGTGTACCAAACCTCAGCCAAACCTCAACAAAGCTTCCGTGCAACTGTCTTTATACTAAAGTCCAACCTTGGAAAGTTATTAGGGTGACTTTTCACAGGTGCAAAATCACCACGTCACTCTAATATAAAAAAAAAAAATGGAGAAATTGCATTGACACTGCATCAAAAAATCAGAGTTACACTTACTCCAAAATTCACCGACTGTCTTGACCCTTAATGCTGAAACATGTGAACCAACAGCAGTGAAGCCAGCGGCTGTGAGCAGTTCATGTTAAACACAGACCAGTGTGATGCTGCTGTGGTTGATTAACACATGTGGCCGGGTGTTTTCTAATGAAACAGGTGGAGGGATGAACTGTCAACAACGTCCAAACTCCAAACCACCAAACCAACACACTGACAAAGTGACATGACCCAGATGATGTTGGGACACTCCCACAGACACCACAGACCACTGCCATGTGTTAAACTGAAGAGAGGATCAGAGGAAACATGAACAAACACCAGGTGATACATTATGTGTTAAAATCAGATCGTTAAATCTGACTATATCATTCTTTTACAGAGAAATATGGATTTATAATCTACATGGATCTATAATCAATGTGAAACGATCCATAGAGAACGTCATGTCGTTTACATACAGAGGACAGAGAGATCAGTGATCAGTCTTTCTGTAAGCACACACACCTGTACAGGCAGAACGTATCAACATGATGTGCTTATACACACATGCACACACACATACACACATGTACACACTCACAGAAACAGGAAGTGTTCTTGTGTTTGTTATTTCAAAGTAAAACTCTTCACAGTTTCTGTTCAAGTAAAATAAAGTTTCTCTTCGTTATTATTAATGTACTGTACATACATGTACACACACACACACACACACAGAGTGGTCCTGAGGCATTACAGACCATAATAATCAGGTCTCCATAATACAAACAGACCTCAATCAATGAGACGCACTTTATTACAAATATCATTAATATTCATAAGAGAGAGGAGAGGAAGCAAGGAGAGGACACGAGGAGAGGACAGGAGAGGAGACAAGAAGAGGAAACAGAGAGAGGAGACAAATAAATGAGGACAAGTAGAGGACAGGAGAGGAGATGGGAGAAAAGTGGAGGAGAGGAGAGGAGAGGAGAGGAGAGGAGAGGAGAGGAGAGGAGAGGAGGAAACAAAGAAAGAAGACAAGGAGATGCGGAAAGTAGAGAAAGGACAAGGAGAGGAAAAAAAAGGAAACGATGTCAGAGATACTCTGTGTTGTCCACGGCAACCTGCGGTGTGTGTGTGTGTGTGTGTGTGTTTGAGGTAAATCCAGACACAGCAAACAACCCTGAGAGTGAAACAGTCAGCGCTGACACAAAGCATGAAGCTTGTCTGTTTACACACTGCAGGTACTTCCTGTTTACCTCACAACAACGCCAACATCCTGGTTTCTCATTTTAACTTTATGCTGTCAGTATAACACACACACACACACACACACACACACACACACACACACACACACACACACACACACACACACACACACACACACATACACACAGCTGACATCACAGTGACCCCATCTCCTCCTCCTGGGTCAGGACTCCTCCCCTTTCTGTGACCTCCTGGAGGTCGGTGTCACCTGGTCACCTGGTCACCAGATCCTATAGGTCTTCACTCTGGATCTCTTTTCTCCTGCGATCCGGCGGCGCCTCTAAACGCCTCATCAACATGTTTAATCAAATTAGCAGGCAGCCAAAAATTGACGCTTTTCATTAATTATACAGGATAATTCTAATTGCAAATTCAAATGTATTCCCTCCGAACAGAAGGTGTTCAGTAATATTTCAGGGAATTTGCATATTAAATGGGGGTCGCTCTGCATTATGTATGCTAATGTATGCGCATTGTCTTTATTTTTAACTTGCGGGCCATATGCGCGGCTGCCTGCCTGAGCAGGTGAAAACAGTCCTGAGTGTTTAATGTTTCTAAACAAACGCCACGAGGACGCTTGTCAAGTGCTGCGCGCTCTGTGTCAATCTCTGCTTCATTTTTCTGTTTTATTTTTCACTTCCTGTCCCCGGCTTTGATTCAGCGTGTGGAGGTGAAGTGTTGCTGCTGCAGCTTCCCATCTCTCTCTCTCTCTCTTTTTTTTTTTTTTTGGTTGTTGTTTTCACGGCTCTTTTGGCTGCCAGCAGTCACCGGTGACACTGCACCGTCAGCGCAAACAGAGGGCAGGAGTGTTACACAGCATGAACCAAGCGCACCTCGACCACCGCCACCTGCGCGCCACCACTACCACACGCCACTGCCAACACACACACACTGCTGCTAACACACACTGCCAACACACACCACTGATGCTGCAGTCAGTCATGTATGGAAGCAAAATAGTGTCAGGGAAAATGGGTGACGTGAGAAATAAAAAATAAAAATAAAACGATCAAAATGTGAGTGTGAATGTGAGTGTGAATGGAAGTTTAAAAAAAAGTTAAGACTTGACATAACGAGCCAAAGTTATATCTATCATAAAAAGTAAGATTTATACCATTTCAGGTCAAGTACTTAAAAGGTCCGATGTGCGAGATTTAAGGGGAATTTAGTGGCGTCTAGTGGTGAGGACTACAGATTGCAACCAGCTGAAACTTCTCCTGGTTAGCATTCCTTTAGTGTTCATTGATCAGGAGGTTTTCACCAGGAGCTGAATTATCCACAGAGGTCTCTTCCTCTCCAAAACAAACAGACCAGGCTGTTTTTCTAGCGCTGCTCATTGCAAAGATGCTTATTACTATGAAAACACGAATGGCCCTATCTAGAGCCAGTGTTTGGTTTGTCTGTTATGAGCTACTGTAGAAACATGGTGGTGCAATATGGTGATCACCAAAGACAAGGACCCGCTCCCTATGTAGATATAAACCGCTCATTCTAAGGTAACGAAAACACAACAGTTTTTATTTTCAGGTGATTATACACCAAAGAAAACAAACTTATTATATTATATTCAATTTCTGCCAATATGCCTCCTAAATCCTACACACTGAACCTTTAAAAGACCAACGTAAGAACCAC
Source organism: Epinephelus awoara (assembly GCA_035609425.1). NCBI lineage: Eukaryota > Metazoa > Chordata > Actinopteri > Perciformes > Serranidae > Epinephelus > Epinephelus awoara. The sequence continues at coordinate 40,361,006 of CM069299.1, forward strand.
TAAATACAAACTATTAGAGACAAACAAAATGATCTTATAACTGACTGAATTGAAGTCAGACTTAACAGGAGTATTTTTATCTTTAGCTTTTTAGACCCATTTTCCGTCTTCTCCTGAGAGAAATCAGCTCCACAGACCGACAGACTAGTTAAACTGTGAAACTACTCAAAGCACCTGAAAAGACTTCAACATGTCTGACTGCGAGGGGTGAGGAGGAGGAGGGGAGGAGGTGGAGGAGGAGGAGGGGGAGGTGTACTGGAGGGGAAAGACTACAAAGCAGATTTGTAGCCTTTGAGATAATAAGTGTCATTAAATTTGTAGGCCGTTTTCTCAGGATTGCTTTTAGACAATCGAGTTGTTTTAATGTTGGAGGAGCTGCCCGGTCCCCCATTTGGTTGGCAGAGTCCCAGATCAGCTCCATCCTCTCCTGGTGGAGGAGATGAAAGCCCGACTCCAACCGTCGAGAGGCCCAACAATGCTGCGCAGCTTTTGGGAGAAATTGAACATCATTTACACCAAATTACAGTTTCTGTTTGAACTGAAAAGTCCGTCAGAGACATTAGAGGGAATACTCAACGCTGCAGAGCCTACAGGTGAGAAAAGCAACACTTCCCTCTTTAACTCTGCTGCTGTCAGAACACACCGGAGGCTGGGACCTTCAATGTTTGATAAATAGTGGAAAACCTCCACAGCAGCAGCAGCAGCAGCTCAGACAGGTACCGAAACTCTCGTCAAATCAAATCTTTATCGAGACGCCTTCACATCGACGGTTCCCTGACGGCGGCTCGTCAGGCCTAAAAGCTTCAGTTCCCTAAAAGCTTCGGGTCCCTCCTCCCTGCATGGCGACGCAGCCCGACACTTTCCCCCCCGAAGCTTCGACGGCGTTTTGCGAGGTGTTAACACGACGCAGGATCAGAGAGGAGTGGGGGTGTGAGGAAGAGGAGGAGGAGGAGTGGGGGGGGAGTCCTGAGGAAAAATAAAGATTAATTAAAAAGCAGCCGAGTGTGAGCGAGCGCCGTGACACGTTAGAGGACCGAGTCACTTAATGAACTGAGATCACAGCTCCGCCTCCTCCTCAGAGACACAGTTTATTAGGCCGACACATGGACACACACACACACACACACACACAGACACACACACTCTCACCTCCGTCCAAACCAGTTTCACAGCACACAGCAGAGCTTTAACTGCAGCTTTTTCTTGTACTTTTATGAATGACTCATCAGTCGTAACGTGAAGAATGAAGTGAACAAAACCTGCAGAGTCTGACCTTTTAAAAGTTACCAACACAGAGCCGAAACACGACGCTGCGTCCTCTCATGTCAAATATCCTGTCACACCAGGAAAAACTTCCTCATAATTCAGGTTTATTTGGATTATTTTCTGACATATAAAAGAACTCAAACTGTCCCAAATCCAGAATCCTGCAAACAAACTGCCTGAATCTGTCTGTAATCGACTCAAATCTCTAACAGTTAGACAGACAGGGAGACACTGAGAGAGAGACGGACAGAGACAGACAGCGAGGCAGAGTGTGCAGCCAGCTCCACTGCTGATCATCTCTCAGTGGGAAAGTGCGACCTGGCAGAGAGTCGCTTTGGCCCACAGAGAAGAACCAGGCCGGCCAAAGGAGAACACACCAAGGACACAACCAGCCCCCACGGGCCAGAGCTGGACCAGAGCTGGACCAGAGCTGGACCAGAGCTGGACCAGAGCTGGACCAGAGCTGAGCCAACCGGAACCGAGCCAGGACCAAAAGTCACACTTTATCCTAAAAAAAACACTGACAGACAATCAAGAGAACCAAACCAGCGTGACTCTGAAGGTGTCACATACATAAACATACATATTTTACTCTCTTTATTTCATTAACTTTGTCCATTTATTATTAAACTACACATACTATGTTTATGTTACTGATTATACAGAAGATTAACGGTAATTTTTGCAATATAATTAGGGCATCAGTCAACTGAAAAGTGACAAAGCTGATCAACAGATCATGACTGGATTTTCACACAGGCAGAGTGGGCGTATGCAAGCAGCCTCTGGTGCCCTAAAAAGGTTTACAGCAGGGGCACTCAGATGCGTCTTTTACACAGCCTGTATAAGACAGAAATATCACTACATTGCTCCACCTCGCCGTTCTTTATAAAAGGTACGACTGCAGTACGGGAGGTACAGAACTGTCTCACCTTTAAGCCAGCAGCAGAGGTAGTAACAGCACCAAATCGATGACTGTGTAAAGGTGTGACGTTATAATGACGTGATATGTTTGCGACCTGCCACTGGGAGATTTTATGAGCAGCTAGCAGCAGTTAGCAGCTAACTCAAAGACAAACAGAGGTCCGGGAGCTCCTTACCCTCCGAGCAGAGAGCGAGATCAGCTGCCGCATAACAGGGACAGTAAATGATTGTTATTGCTAATAAAACTCTGCTGATGCGTATGCTATATGTCACACTAGAGACACTAGAGTGATTTGATACAACCATTATTTGCTTCTATGTAAAACTACAAAGGCGGCATAAAGACGGGGACTTTGTAGCGGCTCTTTAGCGCAATCTCTGTGTAAAAAGGGCTTCAGTGACAATGAAGAGAGCCAACATATGGTTGAGGGCCGCACAGGCAAACTGCATTTGCAAAGTTATCTGCTAAACTCTCTTTCATTAACAGCACTAGCTCTGACATCTGAATGACACTACTGCCATTCTGCCATCCACTAAGAACTTTGCTGCACCTTAAATACTTTTAAATGTATCCATTTATTGCATTTTTACCCTCACTGAATGTCCTGTGTCTTGTGTTTTGATGTTTTGTTTGACTGCATCACTTGAGTGTCACAACTAATTTCATTTTATTATTTTGCAATGACAATAAAGGCTTTCTAGTTCTAGTTCTAGTAGCTTTCTACAAGTTGTCATCAGCAAACTTGACAGATGTTTGTTCAGGGGGAGCAGTCTGATGCAGTCTCCTAGTAGTAAATTCAAGCTATTGAAAATGTTAAAATAGTTAAAGTATAATGCATGCATTTCATGGCATGATTGAGGGCCGCACAAAATGTTTCTGAGGGCCGCCACTGACACAGACAGCCTGACACCATGTCTACAGTCAGCTGTGTGCACTGGACCTGATGGAAATGAACAGGGAACACACACAAAGCACAGAGGGAGGTGTTGGGGGAGGGTCAGTGGGGAGACCCCTAACAGGTTAATCTGCTGCTTGTTGGGATCATGTGACTTGAGCCGTTCTTCTGAATGATGACTTCCAGTTTGTCAAATTAGCTGAACAGCAGAAACACACTGAGTTACACAGTCAGATCCAATAAAAGGCTCCGGCTCATTAACTCGCTTTTATCTCTGTTTACACCCATCAACACCCCCCCACCCCTCGTCTCAATGAAATCCCATAATTCATTGTTCCTGTTACTGCAGCCAATAAAATCAGTGGATGAAGCTGAGCCGGAATAAAAACACTGATTACTGGATCACACACTTTTTCTGTTTGGGCATTTTTAGATACGCGATCAGATTGGCTTCATGAATTATGACGTGTAAAGTGAAATATCTAATAATAATAAACAGGCTCAGGCCTCGATCACACACACACACACACACACACAGTGTTTCAGCAGTTGGAGGCAACTTCTTGAAATTGTTTTAAACGAGAATGAATCATTTTGCTCGCTGTCTTTGCGTTTCTGAGCTCTAGGCGCCTGGCGTTTTTGCCGGAGCGCTCTGAACTCCTCAAGTTGAAAGAACTTCAGCTCAGAGCAGAAAAACACCCCTCATCATCTCTGCTTTTTCCTGTTGTCCAATGGGATGATATGAGAGGTGGGCCTACTGTGGTGGTCAAGACAACAACAACAATCGGTGTGCATTGCAAGTAGTTGTCTGTTTCAGCTTGCAATCATGTCGGATTAGATTCATTAGATTTTTACATATGTTCATTTTGCATCTCAAACTGTAGAAAAACAAAGTTGCTATGACCTGTGGGGAAACTTTTCATCAACCTTAAAACGTAATTTTATGAACAACAACACTTTTTCTCTCCTCTACACCTGTTCCTAAAGATTTCTGTCCAATTCTTTATCATGTTTTGTGTATTTAAAAGTTAAAACGATGCAAAAGAAACTAAACCCTTGTCTTGTGTCTGAAACAAACAGTGAGAGCTGTGGCTGACAGTTTGTGCAGAGGTGAAGAGGTCAGGAGTTTTTTTGGGGGGGTGGGGTTGTGGGATTGGACGGGTGGTGCAACATCTGTACTCAGCTGGAAGAAATGAGGTTTCCCAAGAGAAACTCCCATCATCCACTTCCTCTCCTCTCTCTCCTCCACCCACTACATCCAGCTCTGTCTCTCTCTCTTTAAATAGAAAACATATGTCGCTCTATCACCGACCGGAAGCTGCACATCATGGATCATAAAGTTGGTGGAAGCTGCAAACCTCCAAGGATCAATTACACATCATCAGATGAGTTAAACGCTGCAGGTTCGTGTTTCTACACATCAGACACGCTGTTTACAGACGCAGCAACACTCTGAACATGAAGACAGGGAGGAACAGGAAGCTGAGCGGCTCAAAGAGCTGCGACGAACGCAAAACTGCAGAAACATTACTGCGCAATAAAAGCAGACACAATGTCGACGCTGATGATGATCTGTGCAGGAACTTTCAGGCGAGTTTAGCTCACCAGTAATCAAAGCACGGTTGAAAAAATACCAACACCACGGTGGTTCCACCACGGCCTAATGAGGGCACAAGCACTGTTTAAACATTTGGGGGACACATATGAAATAGAGAGGTTCCTCCCCAAGGAAATTCTAAGCATCATTCCTGTATTTTGGTGATTTTTCTGCATCAATTTATGGTGGATATGTCTTTAAATTAATCAAAATAAGTCCTCTGTAACCATGTTTTTTTTAAGGGGACAAATCTACTAAATATTGACAGGGGCATGTCCCAAAATCTATGCTTACACTGCCTCACAAAACTTTTTTTAGCATTCTGATGTGAACTTAAGTAAATGTATTAAAGCAGTAAAATGTAAAAACTTAAATACTCAAAAGTAAAAGCACCAACAAATTAATTAAATCCAGTTTGGGGGGTTTTAATGTTTTCAGATGTGAAATGTGAAGTGTCTGAATAAAGTGCAGTGTTAATGACACCACTGTCCCACAATGCAAAGCAACAAAGGATCTACAGATGCTGCCCACAGTGGCAGAACAACCCACAAACCACCATATCACAGAGCAGAAGGAAGCATGCATCAACACATGATGCTCGGTGAGTCAGCAGTAAATGCACGTTTCCTTCTGCACAGTGATTCAAATCACAGGTTTAGTTCCATAGAAAGGAAATAGTTCCTACATCAAACTGCTCACAACAAGGTCTGTGGATTATCTTGAGTAACCAGGTCATGATTTCTGGAAAGAGTTTTTTGTTTGTTGATTTTTAAAATTATTTTTTGGCACTTTGAGCACCACAAGCCGAGTGCCATTTAGTTCTATTATATTGGAGAGAAGGCAGACATCTCTACAGCCGATATCCAAAATCCAGATTTTCCAAATTAAATCAAACTTTTTTTTCTCTTTGAGAGTTAGATGTTTAGATCATGTCTCTACTAGTTTTTGTACATTTTAAACAAACGATGTACAACATGTTAATCACAAAGCTGTTTGTTAGTTGGAGTTGGAGTTAGTTGGACTAGGGTTGCAGCAATATACTGGTTTCAAGGTATACCATGATATAAAAGTTGGCACTTATCCACCCCTTTGTTTTAGTTATTTTCAAAGGGGAGTCTATTTACGCATTTACACAAGGTTTCAATTATATTAATAAAATGTTGGTTTAACCAAAAATAACTTGTTTTCATCCCTTTAAGGCTCATTCTGATTGATAACAATATAAATTCTATATTAAACCAAGATATTTTCTGAGACGGTTATCTTACCATGAAAATCTCATACTGTTCCAACCCTACTGTGGACAGAGCCAGGCAACCAATTACCCCCCATTTCCAGTCATTATGCTAAGCTAAGCTAACCAGCTGCTGCCTGTAGCTTCATATTTAACGTACAGACATGAGAGTGGTATCAATCTGAACATCTACCCTGAATGATTAAATTTACAAGAAAGTAGGAGAGAATTCAAAGAAGATTTTCTCAATTAAAACCAAGAAGGTAAATGTAAAAAAATGTCCCCTCTCACATTCAGTTGATTTAAAGTAGAAGGTCTCTGTATTAGAAATACTCGAGTCAGAGCCTCTGAACAGGACTGAAGGACTGACGTGGACCCGGGCAGTTTTCAGTGGGTATAACCCAGATCTGAATCTGAAACCTGCAGCAGGTTGTCTCTGCTGCAGCATCCAGCTGCAGGAGCTGCAGGTCGCAGCCTGGATGTGAGGCGGTGGGTGGAAAACCAGAGCGGGTGAACCCAAGGTCACGGCTAATCTGCATACCGGTGCAGCGCTCACAAACGTCCCCCGAGAAACAGCTGGAGGGCCGCTGTCTCGGGTCTCTTCCTGTTGGAAACTGGAGCAGCGAACGGCTTTTTATGGAAAGTCAAGTTTGTGCAGGAATGAAAAAGAAAAGGAATCTAATGATGTGATTATGTTTCCAACATGTAACACAAATTGTTTGTTATTTACAACAACAGATTGGTGTAATTACAGAGTCACTGTGAGCTTAATCAGGTTTGTTTTTCTTGTTCTGTACACGAGCGCAGAGTAACGGCGCTTGTTCAGGAGTTGCACAGGAGAAAGACGATGTGATCCGTGGCGTCTCTGAGAAACAGAAACACACACATGTTTTCCCCTGACCGAGGAGGGGTACTGAGGCGGGGAGGTTCGGGACGTCCCAAGGGAGTTTGGAGAGTCGAGGGCTGACAAATGTTGTGAAGTGATTTGTGACATGAAGCAGAGCACGAACACAGAGAGCTTGTGAACACAGCTTCAGCCTGTCCTGTTCAGAGAGGAGCTGAAGTGGATCCTCGCTGTGTTTAGACGACGAAGGAGAAGTGATGAAGTCTGAGATTTACTGTAAAATACTGTAAAAGAAAAAACTGCATCGTAATAAATATCATCCAGTGTTCCTGTCTGGTTCCTACAGAGCAGATTTTACATTGTTACGTACGTGCAAATGTCTTTAAACGCCTGATATGTCGCCACATCCAGGTGATGTGGGCTGGATGATGGACATAAAAAGATTCTCATGTTGACAGCCAGTGAATGTCGACGTCGTCTGTTGGTGGACGACAGTTGCAGCCTTGGTCATGTGAGGGTTAAACATCCCGTTACACTCCACTCATTAAATCTGTGTTGAACATCTGACTGTGTTTGGTTTTCTGGCATTTTCTTTTGTACTGTACAAACTATGACGACTAGAGAGAGTTAATGTTTCATGAAATGGCTCGACTAAAGCCCCAACATATTCTGGTGCTCAGATGAGCAAAAACTGGGATGGATGTTTAATTTTGAGGCGTTTAAACTTGTTAACTTTGTCTCAAAAATCCTGGAAAAGGCGGCAGGACAGATTGTTTAATTAGTATTCATTCAGATTTTTCAGTGAGTGTTTGTGAGTGATTTATTAATTCTGTTCTACTCAATAATGATCTGATTATAAAAGATGCTTAGGCTGTTTTTCTATTTTCTTTGTTGTGTAAAAATGTGTAGGCAGTGTTCTGAGCCTCACATCCAATATATAAACTCCCAGTCATAATTACAGTTTGGACATTGTTGAAACATGTATCATGACATCATAGAGCCTTCAGAACTCAAGAGAAAGCAGCTGGAGAGGTCATTTCTTTTCTCCTACTGACAGTCAATGCTGCTTTCATGTAACCACAATATTTTCCTGACTCTAAACAAGTAGCTGAAGCACCTAATTCAACTCCTGGCAGTTATTGGCTGGCTTGGGCCAATCCAACAGTGGGCGTCACAGAAGCAGAGAGAAGACAAGATGGAGGAGCTGTTATTATCAGTGGCTGAATACCCAGAATAACGACACCAGCGATGTCCAAAGATGCTGATTCTGTTTGATGCTCCAAAATCATACAAGGTGGGAGTAGGTGCGACAAAGCAGTTTGATGTTCCTTATAACCCTTTTTTTGTGCGTTTGGACATTTCAAGCGATAGGTGCAATTCAAAATGTGCACGTCAGATGCTTTCAGTGCGTCTGGGCCTTTATCTTTATCTGTCTATCATGAAACATAGTAAAGTACAGAGACGTAGTTCTTTGGGCTTTTTGCTCGTCTTTGTCACAGAGGAAATCAAAACCTGCAGATTTTTAAAGAGGCTGCAGACGGACAGACAGTTGATCAGGGAGGCTGCAGACTGACCCTCAGTCCCCAGTCAGAGACACACACTTCATTACCGTCAACAGGCAGGAATTAAACACTCGGCCCGACACTGAGCTGTGTGTGTGTGTGTGTGTGTGTCTGTGTGTGTGTGTGACTGACAGGTGGAGAGAGCTAACAGTGTGAGTGCATTAATTAATGACTGACGGCTAAACAGCCACAGCAGTAATAACAGTTAAGCCTGCCGGCGCTCGGGGGGCCACACCGACACCGATCGATGGATCAATGCTTGTACTCTCTCTCTCACACACACACACACACACACACACACACACACACACACACACACACACACACACACACACACAGTCGAATCTATCATTCCCACTTCCTATATGCACACCTGCACACACACACAAACACACACCTGCTCTCCGAACTAGGTGGCCTGGCGCCCCCGGCTCGGCTCGATTTTAACGGACACGGAGCCTCCAGAGGAACGAGGAGCTCCAACGCACGCTTTGTCTTTGTCTCCTTCACTCACTCCATTTTTTTTCCCAGCATCCTCTAGCAGGGGCCTAGATGAGCTAATTAAAGGGTGACCATGGAGCGGGTGGATCTAGGGGTCTTTGATTGGAGCATCAGGTTTGGTTTTGACAGGTCGGATTAGTGCGGTGTGATTAGGAAGACGGTCCACGTACAAAACGTTAAGCCCCGCTGTAAAGCTCGGTGAGGGAACGCCGTGCATGCTGGGAGAGATACTCCCCCCATCCCCCCATGCCTCCTGATTCACCCACAACAACCTTCTGTTTATACTGTATATATATTTAGATTTAAACAATGTTTTTTATGTGAAGAACTTGGATGTTTATTTTAATGCTAATTCACACTTCCTCAAACCTCAATGACAGAACAGGCAATTTGCTAATGACTCCCAAAATGACATTTATGATGACTGAACCAACGGTCACAGTTTTAAACACGTGCTTCATATTGTGACATCGTCGCAGGTCCAAACACTTTTGTTAGGGTTAGGTAAAATATCAAGGTTTGGGTTAAAATATGTAGGTTCATTACATATGTTACACAGCCGTCTCCTGGGTCAAAGTCCTGTGTTTTTTAACCATCCATCTCAACCTCCTCGCTACTTGAACTTTGTCACTCTTTTCACTACACCACATGACTTCCTCCTTTGCTCCTGTCATACTTGCTACACTGTCATACTTGCTGCCACTGGAGATCGCTGCCTAACACACGTAAATATGAGTCGTAATGAGTCGCTTGCACAAATAAACTACACATCGACTGAAAGCACGAAACCTCACAATTCTGTATCTGTGAAGCATTTTAACATCAAAATATCTCTGTGACATCAGCTGCGTATTTTGTAACAAGAGTGCATACGCAATAGAACACATTTCTGCATGTTCACACCTCCAAATTGGTTTAACGTTGTTTAGTCTGATTCTGAGTTTTGAGATTAGACTCTGAAGAGTTTCCTTTCAGATGAGTTCAGGATCATCTCTGCAGCTAAAAGAGTTCAAGAACAGTAACTGATTTTGAGTATTTCATTTTGAGGCTTCATCCTTTTGTTTCTGATTCCTTGTGAAGCTGCCTCAAAACTATTTGAAACGGTTTGAATTATACTTTAAAAATTAACAAGTGTTCAGCAAAAACGTCAAGCTCTCACTTTGACCTTAGTCATGGTGCAATCACTGCTTTATATTTGGAGTTTTAGAACAAAAGGAAGTTTTACTTTCAAAGGGAGAAATAAAGACAAAAAAATCTAATGTTTTCATCTTTTTGTGAAATCATGTCAAAGTCATTAAAGTTTTTATAGAGATTAAGACTTGAAACAGCAAAAAAAACTAAAATAAAAATCTGGTTTTCACGAGTAAAAAATATTAAATCAACAGTTTAAAAAAATTACAAAGTGTGTGTTTGCTCTAAACTTTGGGAAGTAAATGCAGTTTATTTCCTCCAGTAAAGCACCAAGGCACGAACAGTGCACGACATCTAAGAGACATAATTATACACTTTGAGTCAAATTTTAATTTCTCGTTCTGCATGTATGAGCTCAATTATCATATTTTTATTGAGATGAACACTTAATCTGATGTTGTATATATTGTATGAGTGGCAAGACTGCTTCCCTTTCTCCTTTTATTTCATAATGAATCTCATGTTTCACTAAATAACTACACACTAAAGAAATGAGGTCTTTGGTTTGTATAAATTAACAAAAACACAATAATTTCTCGACTGTATATTTGAACTTGAAATACTTTAACATGAGTGGATTTTATTGAAGGATTTGTATCAGTGTTTGTATCTTTTGCTTTGGGTCAGTCGGGTTTAAAATTCAGCACCAGGATAGTTTAATACTATAAAAAACTGCTCGTCTATGTGAAGCAAATGTGTCCCCTCCTGCTTCCCATACCTCCAGCTGTAAAGGAGCCTTTAGTGTCCAGCTGCTGGACGTCTGCACAGTTTATCACCAGCAGAGGAAGAGGACGAGGGTGGAGGTGGAGGTGACATCACCGCAGAGGTTAACGTACACGAGTTTAGACAATGGAAAGAGGGAAGGAAAGAAAGAAGGGAAGGATGGAGGGAGGAGGAAGAGGAAAAGGAGGAGGAGAGTAACGGGGGTTTATGGGGGAGAGGGGAGTTTTGGCAGAGCGGAGTCTTCGCTCGGCTGGCGGCGGCGTGAAGCGGACTCAGGGGCGTCCTTACCGAGCTGCCGTTAGGCGTTAAATGAACACCTGGCCACCGAGTCTCAGGCCGGGACGCTGGGTAGTGATGAAGAGGAGGAGGAGGAGGAGGAGGTTTTAGTTAGTCTGCAGATGGGGAGGGATCAGCTACACAGGAGGCTCCTGATGGTCAATGTAGGAATCTTAATAAACTAATGGAGGCTGACTGGTGTGTGTGTGTGTGTGTGTGTGTGCGTACATGCATGCGTGTGTTTCCTGTGTGCAGATGTGACGCAGTTATTCAGATATTTACTGCGACTCACCGATTTACATTTAGGACACTTTCTACGTCCACATATGGCGTCCAAGGTACCCTGGGTGTGTTGGTTGTTGACGTTCTTGGATGCCGTGTCAACTTCCTGTTATATGCATTGTCTGTTTTCAAAATACACTTCTGTTTTCACAGGAAATGTACAGTTTGCATACAGTCTCTTTCAAAATAAAAGTACTACGTCAGTACAACAACCCAAACTGATGTTTTTTACCCTTCAACAACAAATGCACGCACATGCAAATGGTTGTGTTCAGGAAAAAATAATAAGGTTTGGCTTTACAATCTGATGGGAAGCCAACACCAGGCTCCTGGATGAAAGTCCATGGTTGTTGGACTCTTCCCCACCCATCCCGCTTGTTCTACTCAGACTTCCGCCACCTTAACTTTCATTGTTGTCCCTCCCTGACGTGACAGCCTGTTTTTTTTTTCATCAGTCAGAAGTCACTGCCCATGCACCGGTTTATGACGACTTCGGAGTGACACCAGGTTGGACTTCATCACTCTTTTATTTACTTGTTTCCGAACTCATCTAAATGAAAGAATTAAATTTGTTTAAACTGGAGTTAAAGCCTTGAGCATCCTGACCTCGGCCAGATCAACCTGTCAGAGGCGCCTGGGGCAAAAAAATTGCTACTGAGCTCCAATTAACCCAAAAATCAACCACAGCTCCTACACTGCAACATCATGGCTAAAGGTTTTCTGTCACACTGTTCTTTAGGAATCTGCACGACATGAACACTTAAACTAAAATATTAACGGTAAAATACCTGGATATCCACACAAAATTCCTCTATAAGACAAAGACAAAGAATGAGATAATGAGCTATTAGTTCATACTGTACTAAAATCAAACTACCTACAATGATTTACTTGGGGGCCTTAAAATTCTGTGGTCACTTTGGTCGACATCTGTTCAAGTCTCCTCTATTCTATTTAAAATGAAACTAACCTCTTCTTTTACTTAAATACTTGAGTTCAGTATTTTCAACCAAATGGCCAGAAAATATGTTGTACCTTTCTGCAAACCAGCTGATACACTGACATTATGTAGTTAACATGTGGTTGGGTTAGACCTAAAAACCACGTGGTTATGGTTAGAAAAAGATCATAGTTTGACTTTAAATAAAAACAGTGTCAGGTCCCCAAAAAACACCCATGTTTGAGGCCTAAAAAGCCGCCTGGAAACGCAGCAATGTCTCGATGAAACACAACTGGTTGTGTTGTTTATTGGTCTCAAACTGTGGTCTGCAGCTTGGCAGGCATCTCCCTGAAATGTCACACCATCCATCAACCTCCCAATGACAAAGCTTCTATAATACGTCACTTTTAAAAAGCTGATATGATTCGTATGAAACATGCAAATGTAGTTTTCATGGTTTGCAGAAACGTACAACACCAACATGTTCTTCTGGCGACTGGGTTGTTTTTTCTGTTACAAGACAAACAACAAACAAATATGAAGTTTTCTATCCAACAATTTTAACTAATTCACTAAGAATCAGATACCAGCTTAGTCTCTGTGATATAATATTTAAAGAACCTGGGAAAGGTTAAAATCTGCACTTATGTCAGCTTTTAATTTCTAAACTGAAAACATGAAAACTGTGAGAATAACATGTTGTTGTGAACACTGTAGAAGCTTTAATTAAAATACTCAAAACCTGTTTTTACCTTCATTTACTTTATATCTTTTGTTGTGAAGGTTTGTTTCTCATCAGGTCTTTACTCTATAAACTCAACATGAAACAGAAAGTTGAGACTTCAGAAGCATCTTAACTTGTTCCCAGTGTTTCCGTCTCCTTCACTGAGGTGAGGTAATATTTGTTTCACATGGCGTGATCTATTTTCTGCTCGGCTGCAGGTTTTTCACTCCTGCAGCAGGTGAGGGGCTGAGGGGTGTATGTGGTGGTGGGGGTGGGGGTGGACGTCTGGATTAGCATTAGCTAAAACTCTCCACCAGCCTCCCCGAGTGTCATCCAGCCTGCTTAAGTTAAGGTGCAGCGACTGGCGGTGATTTGCATAAGTAATTAGCTAATGTGCTGTTCAATTTCTCTCCCATCTGGCTTGCTGAGCTACACCTCATTTCTCAAATTGACAGGCCGGTCACTATCGCTACCCACACTGCAACAAGGCGCCCACCAAATTAATTTGTCAACCTTCTCCTGTAATGGGACGTTCACCTTGAAAACTCAATCTACCTGAGGAGGTGAGAGTCCGAGAGCGAGCGACTGAGCGGGCTGCGAGGAGACGCCGAAGATTTCTCCCCCAAAAAATAAATAAATTCTTTGAAGAATAAAAAGCAGAAAGCAGGTGGTGCTGGGTGACAGCAGGTGAGATTGGACAGAGAGAGAATATTGTTTGAGGTGTTAAAAGAAACAAAACGAGAGCAGAGATCTGTGTGTGTGTTCAGACGAAGGTCAGCAGAAACAAACCTGGTTTCATCTCAGAGAAAACACACTCATTAAATCTGCTGTTGTAACGAGGACAAAGTTCTGCTGTTTTATTCATCTGTGTTTTCCTGGTTTTGGTTGTAACAGGTTTTAAGAAAAGATGAGTTCTGTGCCTAAAACCCGAAGCCTGAGAGAAGACTACAGATCTGATATCAATTACAGTAAAAACACAGATAGCTGATCAATGGATCTATAAACAGACGAGGAGTTTAAAGTCCAGATTCACTCAGAGGAACCTTGACCACCTGAGAGACGTTTGACGAATCACCAACAAAACTAGGTGCAATTTTCAGGGCATTCAAGAAACCCTACAAGATCTCTGAAAATATTTATTTATTCATATATTTTCTGTACTTTTCATCCCCCTATTTTAGGGCCTAAATGTTTCCCTAAACTGTCAGGTGTGTAACATTTGATATCTATTTCAAACATGTAAAAAGAAAAAACAACATGAACATAGAAACAAGCAGACAGACAGAAATAATAATATTTCCAGATGATGAAAAGCATAATGTAAAAGCAATTGTCAGTACATAGTTGCTTTGATTTACACAGCTGAAAAGGAGGTGGAGGAAGTGTGTACTTATTTAATCCGACCCCTTCTCCATAAGTCGTCGACTGACATCAACTCATCTTAATTTCCATTATTTTAGGTATTTTTATCTCTATAAAACAGCCAGATTCAAAGATTATTAGTCTAAAAATATGTCAATCAGCCTTAAAATAGAGCCAATGTGTGAAATATGTAATTTAAGGTACCTGTATTTTACTTTTTATACTTCTTTATATGTCTCCTCCCTTTTATCTCAGAGGCAAATTGCACTTTTTACTGCACTGCATTTAATTTTACTACTTTACTTAGTTTGCAGATTCAGATTGTTATTAGAAACATAATTACTCTAATAAATAATGATGTATTATTATAGATTAAAACAAACAGTAGTATATAAAGTATTAAAATTAGCTGCAACATTAAAGTGATGAACACATTAATGCATCAGTAATAATAATAATCCAATAATATAATATATATTATTGTGAAAGGGACCGTTCTGCATGAGGGGGAGTGTTCCTTTTAGTACTTGAAGTATATTATATTTATCTAATATTGTTACTTGAGTAAGATTGTGATGCAGTAGTTTTACACGTAACAGATACACTGTGGTGATGCTACTGTTACTGCAGTCAAGTATTTGAGTACTTCCTCCAGCGGTGAGCAGGTAGACGACATTTTCTTACTGCAGCAGCGCACCTCTGTGCAACATGTCACCACGGTAACAACACCTTTCACCTGCTGTGCTGCCTCGTGTTTCTCACAGCTCACGAGAACACCTCGACTACACTACAGTGTGTGTGTGTGTGTGTGTGTAAGAAACTCAGATACACATAACTTCATTTGGAGACAGAAGTATTGATGATTCCTCGGGGCATCCTGGTCCTGATCATTAAAGTACAGCATCACACACACAGACACACACAGTCATGCACACATGTTCGCACACACCTCTGTTTTTTGGTAATTTAGCTCTCTTTCCTCCTCCTCCTCCTCATTCCCTTCATCCCAGAGCTGAAATGGACAGTGTGTGTGTGTGTGTGTGTGTGTGTGTGTGTGTGTGTGTGTGTGTGTGTGTGTGTGTGTGCGCGTGCTCGGGGACCAAACCCGGGGAAATGGGCCAAAAAGTGAATCTAATGAAACCCCCCAAATTAATTTTCAGTCTCATCTTCAGCTGCAGGCGGAGAGAGACGGAGCCCTGGGACGAGAGACACTGAGAGTGAAGGAAGGAAAGAGACAGAGAGAGAGAGAGAGAAAGAGAGAGAGGTGTAGAGACGGAGACAAAGAGATGAACAGAACAAAAGAGGAAGAAGAGAAGAAACTATGAGGAGGAGAGACGAAGAGGGACCAGTGAAACACGTGAACAGAACCAAGAGAAGACAGGTGGAGCATCAGTCTGTCTGAATGCACCAGTTTAACTCTGAAGGTAAATGTTGGAGGGAGAAACCAACAAAACACGTCTGAATACAGAAGCCATACTTCTGTGTCAGAGGCGGAAAATGACCACAAGAGCCTCAACAGAAACCCATCAGCAGCGACGAACATCGGTATCAGACGAGTCCGCAAAAACCCAGATTTGATTTAAATAAAACGCTGTCAATCGCTAATCGCTAACTCATAATCCTTGACTCTACTCTCTTATTTAGCTCATGCTTTTATTTAAAGCAACTTAAAATATGTGCGTTCTGGCGAGTGGATACGGTCCGTGAATTACAAGAATCAGAGTCCAGTCTAATACTTATCAGGTTCACATAATGTCAAAGTTTCACTGGAGTAAAATACGTCATTATCTGTAGTTGTCATGGTAAATGGACCTGCATTTGTATCACACCTCTCTCGTCCTACGGCCACTCAAAGCGCTTTTAACACTACGAGTCACATTCACCCATTCACACACACACATTCATACACTGGTGGCCGAGGCTACGATATAAGGCGCCACCTGCTACTTAGTTTTTAACACACTCACACACCGATGGAACAGCCGTCAGGTTCAGTATCTTGTTCGAGGATACTTCGACATGCAGACTGGAGGAGCCGGGGATCAAACCGCTGACCTTCCGACTGGTGGATGACCTCTGAGCCACAGGAACATCCTCATTTGCGTTCAAACTCTTAAGTTCTTTGCACACTGTGTCCGTTTTTTCGTCCGAAATTGTCGCACATCTAAAAATAAAAAGGACCTCACGTTGTGTCGATCACGCTTAAGTCCGAAATTTTCGTCTGTCACAGAAATTTCCAGAACAGGTTTCGATTTCCTGCGTTTTTCGCACCCGTCAGAGCCTTTAGAGACGTTTGACGTTTGAAGAAAATGTGGCAGCGGGACACATCCATGACAAATCAGAAGAACGAGAAGCACAGAATCATTTGATAAATCAAGTAGCTCACTTTCAACAGGTCAGATGGTAATAATCAGGTGGATGATGGTGATGAAGAGGAGGAGGATGTGGACCGCACACACAAAGGGAGGACAGCTCCGCCCCCTCATGCAGCTGTGGTGCCAAATTAAAGACAGGGAGAGAGTGGTGACAGCCAGATAGGTAACTCCAGTTGAGAGAGGCAAAGGAGGAAATGTGTCTTCATTTTGTCACGTATTGCGAATTTTCACAGTAAATCGAACGATGAAACGCATCGGAATCAGTGTGCAATGATTTTTTTCAGACAACTTTTGATCGACCCAATATCAGTATCAGCCTTGAAAGACTAACTTCTCATTAGCCCGCTTCTAGTTTAAGCTCCGCCCATTTCGAGCACATGCACAGATACAGATAATGGTGTACTCACTCATCTCTCACAAGTGCATTAACTACAGCAAAAATGTTGAACTGCTTCAAGTGCTACATTTCTATTACCAGTCTATAATCTATCTTCTTTAGATGTGTTGAAAACACAAATCAAGCTCTTATTTTTTAGTTAACTTCCTGTGGCCAAAACTGGATCATTAACCAGGTAAAGAGGACAACAGGGACCCTTGAGAGGACCTTAAAGTTTCTGTGCTCATGGTTTAGTTTGTGATAATTTAACTGAATATTTGGTTGTACTCCAGCAGGGCCTCGTCTTAAGGAGGGACGCTGGGTTAAAATCCAGTTTAAGTGCTTTATTACCTCAGTACATGTTGTGCTTGTAATGTATTTATGTTTTTTAAATCATGTTTGTTGATGCTGAGTTCCTGCTGTTTGACCCCTTTGCGTTTTTAATAACATGCAGTCAAACCAAAAACAGTTTCCATGTTAGGACAATAAAGTAAATTGTTAGACAGTTGGAAACACAGAAGGGTTGATGGGCCCTGTAGTGTGTTGATCTGGTTCTGCCTTCAGCAGTGTGTCAACCAAAAACTCCCAGGACAATTAATCCCAGGAACTACTTTTCAAAGAAATTAAAGGTTCCTTCAGCCAATTGTTATCTGTGTTTTCACCACAGTCAAAAGACCTGTACCTTTAATGGACAAGACAGTTGAGTGTAAGGGGGGGTCGCTGCGGCGAGGATGGAGCCTCTGTACATGGGGCGCCTGCTCTAAACACTAAGCCACCGACGCCCCTATGTATTTGTGATTTGTAACGTAACCGCCATGAAACAATCAGAAAATAAAGCTTTATTTCTTTCACAACACCACAGCGCTGTTTCTCAGCTCACAGTCTTCCTCTCTTTCTAAAAATGAGTCAGGAAGCCAACACATAACTTTACTTTTAATGTTTTCAAACAAAGAGAAATGTTCTTCCTAAAATGGTCCTGAATCGATACTCAAGTACTCCCTTGTTTTATGAATGAAGCGGAGCACAAGTTGAAGCTGCAGCTGCTGTGTGTGTTTGACCAATCAGCAACAGTCATCCCTACAAACCCCGCCCCGAAAGTTGCTGTAGTTTCACAAAGTATAAACACACTGATCAGGGACTTTTTGAGGGGTAAAAAAATGGTGCAAGAATTTAATTTTGACTTGGTCCCTGCAGCCAGTTCCTTAAAAGGGTCCTGAGGACAAGTTTCTGCAGTCGAAAAGTGGCTTTTCGCTCCATCGCTGCTGGAACTATTCGTCCTAAAGGAGACATTTAACATGACTCACATCTCCAGATGTCCGTATTCTTCTGCACCATCTAGTTTATATTGATAATTCTATTTAAATAGAATCATTCTTTAATTTTAATCACAATCTTTTCCATCATTTTGCTTCATGTGCTTTTGGCAACAAATGCAAAAACACACGTCTCACAGAAGAAGTAAAGTGAAACTGAAAAGGTGGGATGGACAGACAGACAGACACACAGACAGACAGACAGACAGACAGACAGACAGACAGGTAGAGTGAAGGTGTGGAGCTCATCACAATGAGGAGAGACATCTGTCTGTCGTCTGTCTGTGTGTGTGTCTGTCTGTCTGTCTTTCTGTCTGTCTGTGTCTCATTCAGCTGTTCTCTTATTAAATTCCTTTGTACTGGGAGGCTTTTCACTCCACCAGCTGCCACCTCACTGTGTGTGTGTGTGTGTGTGTGTGTGTGTGTGTGTGTGTGTGTGTGTGTGTGTGTGTGTGTGTGTGTGCATTAAGCTAACATAGCTATTAGCTTTGATAGCAGTAGCCCTCCCATATGGCGAGCTAGCGCTGCTCTTTAATGTAGCATAGCATGGCCCTGATGTTGCTATGGCTCCAGCGGTGCCTCCCCCCACCTCCATCCTCCGTCCCCCCCCCTCTCTCACAGTCCCCGCTGCCATTTAGCTCTCCCTTCCACCGCGCCACATGCCGCAGCGACCTTGGCGTTTTCCAGCGGCACGCCCGCTGCCATCTGCAGGCGGCAGGCTTGGGCAGTAAAGCATCGCGACCCCGAGTTTTTTGGGCGCCGTTACGCCTCCGCCAGGGGCCCCGGCCAGATGGCACTACCCACTAAGAGGGGTTTTACTGCGGGGCTGAAGGAAGACGACTGCGGGCGGGCAGAGGATGAACTCACACCTCCCTCCCTCCTCCCCCCACCTCCCTCCTCCTGCATCGCTCTGCCAAGTGCCAAATTTCAGCTCCACTCGCCTCCAAAACGCCGCCGCTTCAATATTTCAGTCATGATTATCCGGCAGCAGATGATCCTCGATCAGCCAAAAGGGCAGAGCTGGAGGATCGGCGTGCTGGTGTCGTGACCAAATTTCAATCCCTCCTGCACCAACATCCTCCTGCTTCACAACGTTTATTCAGGTTTCATTTATTCACAAATATGAACTTCATGGACCTGACAGGTGTGCGCACGTCTGTGACAACAGGGATTCACACATTATACCCCTACTGCAGTATGAAAATCCACCAACACACCAGTTTGCTCCCACTGCTGGAGAGTCAACCAACTGGTGCCTTACTGTCAGTCAACAAATATATAATCCGGCTCCTTACAAGAAAAAACTGTTTGCCTGTTCCTACACTGATCCCAACATGTTTGCATCAAAGAGTCTCCTGACTGGGGGAAAAGCTTTGCAGGGCTCACTGTGACTATTTTAATCGACAGTGTGTGTTATTTATTGATTATGTTGGTGCTGTAGATTATGGTATTACAATTAAAGCTAACACCTTGCCATAATACGGTCGACAGCAGGGGTGTCAAACTCATTTTAGTTCATGGGCCACACACGGTCCGATTCTATCGCAGGTATATAATATCAGAAGAATCAGCCTGTGTAATACCGGTGTATATGTGTCACCATGGCTCTTACAGGTTAAGCAGATACTGGATGACTGTGGCTTGTCTCACCTCTCGCTCTCACTAAAGTGTCATCAGCTGATGTTGAGATCAGTTCATGCAAAAGTGGCGAACTGAGCTCAGAGTTGCGATGTCATGTGATAATTATGCAGAAATATAACAAGAGCTCAATCTGAGAAAGTATCTGCTGCGTGAAAACCAAAATAAAAGCAGGTTTTTGGAGTGAAGTTATTGGAAGATATAAAGAGCTGCATAGAAAGATACTGTAGAACACATTATGAGTTTGTTGTCTCTACAATCTTAGAGGAAGTGAACACAGGCCTCCTGGGTGAAGGTCAATGGTTGTTGGACCCGTCCACTCCTCCCGCCCAACTCTACTTGTCTGACGCCGGAAGTCACTGACCAAGCACCAGATTTCAACGACTTCGGAGTGAGAGCGGGTGCATTTTTTTTTATTAATTGTCTTCCTCACTATTATAGGAGTTTTACACAAACAGCTTTTGATCTTGGATTTTTATTTCATTGTATTTTACTTGTTTACTGAAGCTGTTTTAATTTAGTTTAATTCATGAAGTTATATATACTTACATTTTAGATACCTGAGTACATCCGATACAAGATAATTCAAGACTTCCCCTGTAGTAGTTTTGTAAATGTTCAGACAGAAATCTTGACTTTGACTTCAGTCTAAATGTTGACTGGTTACAACACATGGAAACACATAAAATAAATCCTTTTTATCTCATTAATCACTCACATTAACCTAATTTCTATTCAAACCTTCTTTCCTTGTAGGATCAATAAAGGTCATCTGATCAATCAGCTGAACATTTATGTATCTGGTCTTTTAGTCTCTATTTAAATTCCTGATTTTATTTTCATTCTTTTTCCTGTGTGGTTTTATTTCCACCCTCTGCTCTGCTTTTATTTTGAACGGTCGGTATTGATTAGATACATTTTAATGAATTGTGAGGAAAATATTTCTGAAGATGCTTCACGCAGTCGGACTGAATCTGATATCAGTATTCAACACGCATTTGAAATGCGGTGTCTGAACCCATCAATTATATTAACAATGTCTGCAGAACTCAAATATTTAAAGACGTCTTATATTTATTTGCTGGTAAAGAAAACAGAGCTCCTGTAACAGCTTCTTTTCTTTACAGCCATGAAGAGTATAGTCTCAGGTTCAGGGAGTATTTAGCTGTCTGACAACCTGAACTGCTCACATCCCAGAGGACATACTGAACTTCAGCCACCTGTCGTGTGGCTCCTACTCTCGTCTGATAACCACAGGAGGGGGACGCTAGTCGATCAAATCAAGCCTGTTCTTATATTTATGTCCGGTTTGGATTCATACCAACAATTGCAACCACTACGCCTTTCATTTAGGACTGCAGGCTTAGTGTCTAAGGAGAGGAGTCACTCTCCATGTCAATGGGTCACTTAGTTGGTCAACTTTCCTTTGTATATTATGATTAAAAGCACATTTCCATGAATCTGATACCCAGATAAAACAAGCACTGAACATGTGAGTACGAGTCTCTGTGAGAGTTTTATATATAACCCCACCAGAGCTACTTGTTTGGGAGATAAGAGACGGGACGTTATCTACTTGGTCTTGTGTTAAATCACCCGTTTTTGAATGGCACAATGTGTTTCAGTGTTTCCAGACCACAGGGACGTGGTCAGTGGTGCAGAGGAGGGAGCTTTACATTTGTCAGCATAATACTGCTGTACTTTATTGACATCACCGACACACACACACACACACACACACACACACACAGTCTGTCATTAGTGTCTGTCAACAGGCGGATCAGATGAGACAAAAATAAGAAAACTGTGCTGGTGGTCAGGAGGAAAATCAATACCTCCATCTTTACTGTATGGAAGGGGGGAGGTGGGTGAGGGAGAGGAGAAGGAGAAGTGGAGGGGGAGGAAGAGAGGATTCTGGGTAAATCCTGTCTTCAAATTACGCCGAAAAAACAAAAAATATATCATTATTGTTGTGTGTGTGTGTGTGTGTGTGTGTGTGTGTGTGTGTGTGTGTGTGTGTGTCTACAGTATATTTATGTGCATTGTGTACGTACATGTGTGTATTTGCCCATATGTGTAGAATTCTTGTTTCAACGATATACGAATGTTTACAGACATCAGTCAATAAATAGATCGGTTAAATGGCACTGAATTGATTTAAATCGACTGTGTGTGTGTGTGTTATCGTGTGTTTGTCCCTCCACACAAACACACACACAGAGACACAGACACAGAGACACAGACACAGACACACACACACACACACACACAGATCCTGGTGATCAGTGTCCGACACGGTGCAGTCTTTGTTGAGATTTGAGGATGACAAATCCCCTCAGCTCCATCTGATGAATGAACGGACGAGGATGCAGTGTGTGTGTGTGTGTGTGTGTGTGTGTGTGTGTGTACTCACCAACATATATAACAGTGGACTTGAGCGTCGTTACACAGTCACTAACAGTGGACTTGACGGCCAACAGGGGACATTTTTTAAGTCCCCTATTGGTTATGCTTTAAATCGTGATAAAATCATGTCTAAACTCCTCTGGTAATTTTTTTTTAACTTTTGCCAAGTGGGGACCTGAAGGTGTGTGAATGTTTAAGTGCATACTCAGCAGTGCCTCTGCTGGCTGGAGCCAGGATTTTAATGCCTCAGTCACACACATCGCTTTTTAACACTCCCCATAGTGTGAATGGCTTGCAGCCACAGAAAGTCTATTGGTATGTAAATGTTCTATTAAACTGCCAACTTGGTGAAGCAACTAGTCCCCTGACACATGATTTTTTTACATTATGTTTTTGTAACAAAATATGAAGGCTAAGCTTTGATGGAATTTTTATGCTCAACACTACAAACATAAAGGGCTACCCAAAAGGCAGCACAGTATTTATGAATCTAATAAGGATGAAAAATAGAAAAAACTAAACAGAACAAAAAAAACAAAAACAATTATGTAATCATTTCCTTTCACTTTTAATGAATAACTAAAAACTAATTTGATATCACACTTTGACTAAACCTGTGAAGTTAAGTCCAAAAATACTCACCTGACCGTATTTTCACAGGCACTCAATGTCAATAATATTTTCAATACACTTGTACACCACTTTACATTACTTTCAATAATTACTAACTATTCAGTGGTAGAAAACTAAAAACTTAAAAAGAATATAATGTAATTTTGTGCTCACTCTACACACATAGGATTATACTTTATGAAACAACACAAGTCCACTGTTTGCTGGCACAGAATGACACAAGTTCCCTCTTGGATAGCATAGAGCGATAATCACACTCCAGCATGGATGAATTAAAGAAATTAGTCAAATTAGCAATGCTTATGAGAAAAATATAAAAATTTCTACATTATAGCCTCTTGAACCATGATATGTTTTGTTTTTGTGACAAATCATGAAGGCCCAACTTTGAATTTGTTTACCAACTACTCAATGTCAATAATATTTTCAATACACTTGTACACCACTTTACATTACTTTCAATAATTACAAACTATTCAGTGGTAGAAAACTAAAAACTAAAAAAGAATGTAATGTAATTTTGTGCTCACTCTACACACATAGGATCATACATTATGAAACAACACAAGTCCACTGTTTGCTGGCAAAGAATGACACAAGTCCACTCTTGGATAGCATAGAGCGATAATCACACTCCAGCATGGATGAATTAAAGAAATTAGTCAAATTAGCAATACTTATGAGAAAGATATAAAAACCTCTACATTATATGATGTGTTTTATTTTTGTAACAAATCGTGAAGGCCCAACTTTGGTGAATATCCTTTACTAGCTAATTTCAAGATTTAGACTAAGGGCCATCCAGAGAGCAGCAGACTAATAAACAGAATAAAGAAAACAACTAGTATAACTTTTATCAGACTTTAAGTGGACATCAGAGTGGACCTAAAAAACTTGTTAGTCAGTTAGCAAATTCAAGTAGACCAGACACTACACCAAGTATCAACCTGGAAAACTTAGGTCTCTCATTTTGATAAAAGTCAACTCTTAAGCTCGAAATGACACTGACTTACAAAAATTACTGCTTAAAAGTTTTTATCTTACAATGTATCTAATACTAAGGATGGAAAAATATTATTGCAGCACGTCAGTACAATGTGATGCACTCACATCTTACACATTAAAGTCTGATGCATGAGTGAATCTTTACACTCTATTGACTTTGACTTACAGCAGTTATTTCTGATATCTTAGCGTATCTACTACCAAGGACAAGGAAATATTGTTGCTGTCTGTCATCATAAGAAACTCAGTTTTCTAAATTCAGGCACTGTGTAATTTAACTTGTCTTCTGTTATGGTAATGAGCATTGAAAGGTTCAGTGTCTGTCATGATGGAGTTAACCACGTTGTGTATGTGTGTGTGTGTGTATGTATGTAGATGTATATATATATATATATATATATATATATATATATTTATATACGCCGCTGTTGATTACTATCGAGCGATATTCACACTCCCTAAGAACATGCTCCAAATTATCAGATATTTAAGTATATGTGTTTAATACCTAGCTGTCTACAGGTTTGATAGGCTACATTATGCTGTCAGAGAAAATGATATGTGTTGCCATGGGAATATGGAAAATGTTTGGTCTTGTTTGCTACAAGCAAAATTTGCTAAAGTTTTTTTCGTAATTAATCAATTAATTGATCATCAATGTTACCAGTGATCAATTGAGGAAAGTGCTTAAAATTGTCAACCCTAGTCAATACCCTGCTACAGTGCATCTATGCATGTAGATTCTTCATTATATATTTACATTTATGATTACACATTACTCGTCCAGTAACATTCACACACTGCTTTTTAGGAAGTTACACATGTTTAATTTCAGTTGATGATGTGAACATAAAACTGCCTCTGATGAGTGAGTGGACTGAGGGGTGCCAGTCTGTGATACTGAATATCTGAATATCTGACAGTCAGTATCAGACCTGGATTGTCTGTGGTGTGGGGGATGGTCTCTTGTTGTGAACGATGGTCGTTAGGGTCTTTTCACCTTCAGGTTTGCTAGCCTCTCATCGACAAGATGATGTTTCTGATTCAGAGTGACAGAGGCATAGGTGATCAGGTGAATAATGTGTCTTAGTTTAAAATATTTTCTAGGTGCTGTGGAAATTGAAGTCTCCAAACTTTTAAGACTGGGTTGGCTTTGAAATGGTACAACTCATGTATGGAGCAGAAAAGAAACAACTAAAACAATCAAACAAACAAAAACCAATCACAGTTATTACATGGAAGCTTCAGGCCAAATCTAAAGTGTCTGTCCAAAAAATTTTTATACACAGAAGGTTTCTAATGCATATCCATATTAAATTCATCATTATAAATTTGGTCCTCACCACTGAGATGAGAAAATATCCCTACTTCACACTTGTCTGTCCTATACATTAAAGGCTAAAAAGCCCCAAAAAATATCTTTAACAAAATATAAGAACAAGCTGCATAAATATGACAATAGATAATCATAGAGGAACATTGGCATAGTGAGGGAAAGGCTACAGGAACTGCCAGGATGTATAGTGTTTTTTGTTTGTCATAGTTTTCAGTCACGTGACATGCATGGTGACCTGGAGGGCAAAACGATGGGCCAACATGGCGGCTCAAACTGTAGTCTCCGTAGGCATGCAGCTCAAGCCAGTACAATTTCCTTATGTTTCAAGCCACAGATATTTGAAGAAGGGCTGTGGCATATCATACCATCCACTATAACCCTGGTATAAATTTTTACGTCATAGAAAAGTGTCCAATATCACTGATGTATCAATTGTTCCGTCGTGCGCACAGCAAAAACAGAAGTCCAAACATGTTTTAAGGCCAAAGCGCCTTGAAGTATACCCATTGTTGAGCATCAAATGAAGACCAGAGCTGTTTTTCTGTACCCACATATGTGTTTGTGGAGAGCTAAATGGAATTTTAAAAAAGGCATGGACGTTGGGACAAAAAAAATCCCTCACCTTACACTGCTGCCAGGATGAAAGCGTACAAAAGTATGGACAGTCATATGTATTTTCCTGGATGGATCAATTGTGCTGCTGTTTGGGAGACAAAGGGCAAGAAATTCTTCAGTGTTAAAGCAGAGTACTAATTACTTAATGTTAGCTATCTAACATTAATCCATGAATTATACTAAATTTCAGAGACAGCTGCCACTGTTTGCCCTCCAGAGACAACATGGTTTGTTTAATGGCACATATCCACAAACTAGTCTTTCCTGAGTTTTCTTTGTCAGCCAGGATTCTGTAGAAACACTTTGAGACAGTTTCATAAGCAAATGAAAACTCCTTGTAGTTGTAAAATACCCATAAAGGTAGAAGTTTGCAAAATCAGTACTCAAGCTAGTTTTTAAAGCTTACATGCTCCCATAAATGCATTTAGTGATTTTTATGATACGTCAATATATATTATTACTATGTTTTAATTTTGCAGATCATTCAAGTTACACATATTTTAATTTCAGTTGATGATGCGAATATAAAACTGCCTCTGATGAGGGAATGGACTGGAGGGGTGCCATTCTGTGACACTGAAACTCTGACAGTCAGTATCAGACCTGGATTGTCTGTGGTGTGGGGGATGGTCTCCTGTTGTGAACGATGGTCGTTAGGGTCTTTTCACCTTCAGGTTTGCTAGCCTCTCATCGACAAGATGATGTTGCTGATTCAGAGTGACAGAGGCATAGGTGATCAGGTGAATAATGTGTCTTAGTTTAAGATATTTTCTAGGTGCTGTGGAAATTGAAGTTTCCAAACTTTTAAGACTGGGTTGGCTTTGAAATGGTACAACTCATGTATGGAGCAGAAAAGAAAAAACTAAAACAATCAAACAAACAAAAACCAATCACAGTTATTACATGGAAGCTTCAGGCCAAATCTAAAGTGTCTGTCCAAAAAATTTTTATACACAGAAGGTTTCTAATGCATATCCATATTAAATTCATCATTATATATTTGGTCCTCACCACTGAGATGAGAAAATATCCCTACTTCACACTTGTCTGTCCTATACATTAAAGGCTAAAAAGCCCCAAAAAATATCTTTAACAAAATATAAGAACAAGCTGCATAAATATGACAATAGATAATCAGAGAGGAACATTGGCATAGTGAGGGAAAGGCTACAGGAACTGCCAGGATGTATAGTGTCTTTTGTTTGTCATAGTTTTCAGTCACGTGACATGCATGGTGACCTGGAGGGCAAAACGATGGGCCAACATGGCGGCTCAAACTGTAGTCTCCGTAGGCACGCAGCTCAAGCCAGTACAATTTCCTTATGTTTCAAGCCACAGATATTTGAAGAAGGGCTGTGGCATATCATACCATCCACTATAACCCTGGTATACATTTTTACGTCATAGAAAAGTGTCCAATATCACTGATGTAGCAATTGTTCTGTCGTGCGCACAGCAAAAACACAAGTCCAAACATGTTTTAAGGCCAAAGCGCCTTGAAGTATACCCATTGTTGAGCATCAAATGAAGACCAGAGCTGTTTTTCTGTACCCACATATGTGTTTGTGGAGAGCTAAATGGAATTTTAAAAAAGGCATGGACGTTGGGACAAAAAAATCCCTCACCTTACACTGCTGCCAGGATGAAAGCGTACAAAAGTATGGACAGTCATATGTATTTTCCTGGATGGATCAATTGTGCTGCTGTTTGGGAGACAAAGGGCAAGAAATTCTTCAGTGTTAAAGCAGAGTACTAATTACTTAATGTTAGCTATCTAACATTAATCCATGAATTATACTAAATTTTAGAGACAGCTGCCACTGTTTGCCCTCCAGAGACAACATGGTATGTTTAATGGCACATATCCACAAACTAGTCTTTCCTGAGTTTTCTTTGTCAGCCAGGATTCTGTAGAAACACTTTGAGACAGTTTCATAAGCAAATGAAAACTCCTTGTAGTTGTAAAATACCCATAAAGGTAGAAATTTGCAAAATCAGTACTCAAGCTAGTTTTTAAAGCTTACATGCTCCCATAAATGCATTTAGTGATTTTTATGATACGTCAATATATATTATTACTATGTTTTAATTTTGCCGATCATTCAAGTTACACATATTTTAATTTCAGTTGATGATGTGAATATAAAACTGCCTCTGATGAGGGAATGGACTGGAGGGGTGCCATTCTGTGACACTGAAACTCTGACAGTCAGTATCAGACCTGGATTGTCTGCGGTGTGGGGGATGGTCTCCTGTTGTGAACGATGGTCGTTAGGGTCTTTTCACCTTCAGGTTTGCTAGCCTCTCATCGACAAGATGATGTTTCTGATTCAGAGTGACAGAGGCATGGGCGATCAGGTGAATAAGGTGTCTTAGTTTAAGATATTTTCTAGGTGCTGTGGAAATTGAAGTCTCCAAACTTTTAAGACTTGGTTGACTTTGAAATGGTACAACTCATGTATGGAGCAGAAAAGAAAAAACTAAAACAATCAAACAAACAAAAACCAATCACAGTTATTACATGGAAGCTTCAGGCCAAATCTAAAGTGTCTGTCCAAAAAATTTTATACACAGAAAGTTTCTAGTGCATATCCATATTAAATTCATCATTATATATTTGGTCCTCACCACTGAGATGAGAAAATATATATATACTTAAACTTTAAAACACCATTGTTGTGAGGAATTGAAAATATGAAGAACATTACATTTGTTTAAACAAAGGTTTAAAACTAACATTATGCAAAAATATGACAATAGATAATCAGAGAGGAACATTGGCATAGTGAGGGAAAGGCTACAGGAACTGCCAGGATGTATAGTGTCTTTTGTTTGTCATAGTTTTCAGTCACGTGACATGCATGGTGACCTGGAGGGCAAAACGATGGGCCAACATGGCGGCTCAAACTGTAGTCTCCGTAGGCACGCAGCTCAAGCCAGTACAATTTCCTTATGTTTCAAGCCACAGATATTTGAAGAAGGGCTGTGGCATATCATACCATCCACTATAACCCTGGTATACATTTTTACGTCATAGAAAAGTGTCCAATATCACTGATGTAGCAATTGTTCTGTCGTGCGCACAGCAAAAACACAAGTCCAAACATGTTTTAAGGCCAAAGCGCCTTGAAGTATACCCATTGTTGAGCATCAAATGAAGACCAGAGCTGTTTTTCTGTACCCACATATGTGTTTGTGGAGAGCTAAATGGAATTTTAAAAAAGGCATGGACGTTGGGACAAAAAAATCCCTCACCTTACACTGCTGCCAGGATGAAAGCGTACAAAAGTATGGACAGTCATATGTATTTTCCTGGATGGATCAATTGTGCTGCTGTTTGGGAGACAAAGGGCAAGAAATTCTTCAGTGTTAAAGCAGAGTACTAATTACTTAATGTTAGCTATCTAACATTAATCCATGAATTATACTAAATTTCAGAGACAGCTGCCACTGTTTGCCCTCCAGTGACAACATGGTTTGTTTAATGGCACATATCCACAAACTAGTCTTTCCTGAGTTTTCTTTGTCAGCCAGGATTCTGTAGAAACACTTTGAGACAGTTCCATAAGCGAATGAAAACTCCTTGTAGTTTTAAAATACCCATAAAGGTAGAAGTTTGCAAAATCAGTACTCAAGCTAGTTTTTAAAGCTTACATGCTCCCATAAATGCATTTAGTGATTTTTATGATACGTCAATATATATTATTACTATGTTTTCATTTTGCCGATCATTCAAGTTACACATATTTAATTTCAGTTGATGATGTGAATATAAAACTGCCTCTGATGAGTGAGTGGACTGGAGGGGTGCCATTCTGTGACACTGAAACTCTGACAGTCAGTATCAGACCTGGATTGTCTGTGGTGTGGGGGATGGTCTCCTGTTGTGAACGATGGTCGTTAGGGTCTTTTCACCTTGGGCTTCAGGTTTGTTAGCTAAAATATTATTTATTCTCAATTCTCAAGTCATCATGTAAGAGTGTGAATATTATCCCTAAGACCCTAACGACCATCGTTCACAACAGGAGACCATCCCCCACACCGCAGACAATCCAGGTCTGATACTGACTGTCAGATATTCAGTATCACAGACTGGCACCCCTCAGTCCATTCACTCATCAGAGGCAGTTTTATGTTCACATCATCAACTGAAATTAAACATGTGTAACTTCCTAAAAAGCAGTGTGTGAATGTTACTGGACGAGTAATGTGTAATCATAAATGTAAATATATAATAAAGAATCTACATGCATAGATGCACTGTAGCAGGGTATTGACTAGGGTTGACAATTTTAAGCACTTTCCTCAATTGATCACTGGTAACATTGATGATCAATTAATTGATTAATTACGAAAAAACTTTAGCAAATTTTGCTTGTAGCAAACAAGACCAAACATTTTCCATATTCCCATGGCAACACATATCATTTTCTCTGACAGCATAATGTAGCCTATCAAACCTGTAGACAGCTAGGTATTAAACACATATACTTAAATATCTGATAATTTGGAGCATGTTCTTAAAATTATCTCCGTTATATTTCAGATCTACATCCATGAGGGAGTGTGAATATCGCTCGATAGTAATCAGCAGCGGACCTGTGTCGTATTGTTCAAACAAAGATTATACATATATATATATATATATATATATATATATATATATATATATATATATATATATAAATGTATATATATATATATATATATATATATATATAATCTACATACATACACACACACACACATACACACAATGGTTAACTCCATCATGACAGACACTGAGCCTTTCAATGCTCATTACCATAACACAAGACAAGTTAAATTACACAGTGCCTGAATTTAGAAAATTGAGTTTGAGTTTCTTATGATGACAGACAGCAACAATATTTCCTTGTCCTTGGTAGTAGATACGCTAAGATATCAGAAATAACTGTTGTAAGTCAATGTCAATAGAGTGTTCTTTAATTCATCCGTGCTGGAGTGTGATTATCGCTCTATGCTATCCAAGAGGGGACTTGTGTCATTCTTTGCCAGCAAACAGTGGACTTGTGTTGTTTCATAAAGTATAATCCTATGTGTGTAGAGTGAGCACAAAATTACATTACATTCTTTTTTAGTTTTTAGTTTTCTACCACTGAATAGTTTGTAATTATTGAAAGTAATGTAAAGTGGTGTACAAGTGTATTGAAAAAATTATTGACATTGGGTAGTTGGTAAACAAATTCACCAAAGTTGGGACTTCATGATTTGTTACAAAAATAAAACACATCATACAATGTAGAGATTTTTATATCTTTCTTATAAGTATTGCTAATTTGACTAATTTCTTTAATTCATCCATGCTGGAGTGTGATTATCGCTCTATGCTATCCAAGAGGGAACTTGTGTCATTCTGTGCCAGCGAACAGTGGACTTGTGTTGTTTCATAAAGTATAATCCTATGTATGTAGAGTGAGCACAAAATTGCATTACATTCTTTTTTAGTTTTTAGTTTTCTACCACTGAACAGTTAGTAATTATTGAAAATAATGTAAAGTGGTGTACAAGTGTATTGAAAATATTATTGACATTGAGTAGCTGGTAAATAAATTCACCAAAGTTGGGCCTTCATGATTTGTTACAAAAATAAAACATATCATGGTTCAAGAGGCTATAATGTAGAGATTTTTATATCTTTCTTATAAGTATTGCTAATTTGACTAATTTCTTTAATTCATCCATGCTGGAGTGTGATTATCGCTCTATGCTATCCAAGAGGGGACTTGTGTCATTCTGTGCCAGCGAACAGTGGACTTGTGTTGTTTCATAAAGTATAATCCTGTGTGTGTAGAGTGAGCACAAAATTGCATTACATTCTTTTTTAGTTTTTAGTTTTCTATCACTGAATAGTTAGTAATTATTGAAAATAATGTAAAGTGGTGTACAAGTGTATTGAAAATATTATTGACATTGAGTAGCTGGTAAATAAATTCACCAAAGTTGGGCCTTCATGATTTGTTACAAAAATAAAACATATCATGGTTCAAGAGGCTATAATGTAGAGATTTTTATATCTTTCTTATAAGTATTGCTAATTTGACTAATTTCTTTAATTCATCCATGCTGGAGTGTGATTATCGCTCTATGCTATCCAAGAGGGAACTTGTGTCATTCTGTGCCAGCGAACAGTGGACTTGTGTTGTTTCATAAAGTATAATCCTATGTGTGTAGAGTGAGCACAAAATTGCATTACATTCTTTTTTAGTTTTTAGTTTTCTATCACTGAATAGTTAGTAATTATTGAAAATAATGTAAAGTAGTGTACAAGTGTATTGAAAATATTATTGACATTGAGTAGCTGGTAAATAAATTCACCAAAGTTGGGCCTTCATGAGTTGTTACAAAAATAAAACATATCATATAATGTAGAGATTTTTATATCTTTCTTATAAGTATGGCTAATTTGACTAATTTCTTTAATTCATCCATGCTGGAGTGTGGTTATCACTCTATGCTATCCAAGAGGGAACTTGTGTTGTTTCATAAAGTATAATCCTATGTGTGTAGAGTGAGCACAAAATTACATTACATTCTAATAAAAATAAAATAAAAATAGAATTTCATCCAACCTCATGAATGAGTCTAAAATGAATGCGTTGAAGATGCCTGAACAGCCACAGTAAAGTGCAGTAGATGCATGCTTCAAAACCTGTCTTAGATTGACAAATGTTTTTTCTCCACTTACATTATTAAAAGGATATACAAATAAGATATAAACCAACCATCTCTGTAATGCATACATCAGCATCACACACAGGTCATAAAAATGACCAGCAACACAGAAGAATATGAATTCCCCCAAGAAACGTTTAGAAATTGAAATTAAAAAATGTCTTCATGATTGTTTTAATATGTGTATCACAGAGAAATGTGTAAATATTGATATCATTAAAGTTAAATCTGTTTTTGAAAGAAACAAACAAAGTCTTTGCAGTAAACAAACACTGTGAAAGACTGAGTACAGACAGTTACAGTGAAGCATATGGAGGTCCCCTCTTTGATAGGTAGACATCGTTCAAGGTTCCAAGTCCCCTCTTGGCAATTTCTTTTAAAAAAATTTAAAAAGCACATTTGCAGTAATATTATGGTAAAAGAGCTTAAAAGTTAATGTTCTATTCTATTTTTGTATTTTTAAAATGCCCAGAAACTGAAGTCCACTGTTGGCTAATGTAACCCGATAGTGCACTGTTGGTCAGGTATGCTTGTCTGTGTGTGTGTGTGTGTGTGCTGAGGTGGGAGGGGTCAGTCAGGGGGGTCTGAGCCCGTCCGTCGGCTATTAGCCACCACGTTATCTCCCGTTAGTCGTCTCATCTCCAACTCAAAGAGAATAAATAAAGAAGACTTTATTCCTTAGAAAGACCCGAAAGAAAAGGAGGGGGGAGAAGGGGGTGGAGGAGGTGGGGGTGCAATGAAGAAGAAGAAGAAAAAAAACGCAGAAGAAGAAAATCTCCAATTCATTGAGATCAAGTCAATAACACTGTAATATTTATGAAGGCTGGAAGCCAGGCTGCCCTAAAACCCAAACTCCTGCAATCCTGAATTATAAATTGGTATTGATTTGTGTTGTGGGTGAGTGAGCTGCAGTGTGTGTGTGTGTGTGTGTGTGTGTGTGTGTGTGTGTGTGTGTGTGTGTGTGTGTGTGTGTGTGTGTGCGCAGCAGCAGGATGCAGCTCAGCTCAGCTGCTCGATTGTTTTCGCGCTTTCACAGAAAAAAAAAATGTGGAGCTGCTTGTTTGGCAACAGTTTGTAACGCTGGAAAAACTCACAGGAAAGGTGAAGGTGTGTGTGTGTGTGTGTGTGTGTGTGGCACGTGCACACACTATATATACTTGTGTGTAGATGTGTTAATGTGATTTTAGTCAGAGCAAAATTTCAAAACCCCGTCTAACGTTGGTTCTCAGTTCCAGGAGCTTCTTCGCTGCAGGTGAGTGAACACACAGGTGATGTTCAGAGACGATCACATGACTATTTGTGCTTTTATGTGTTTTGTGTATGTGTGTGTGTGTGTGTGTGTGTGTGGGGGGGGGGGGGGGGGGGGGTTCAGTCCCCTGGCAGAAGATGGATCAACCAATCAGATCAGGTCTGAACTTTGCAATGTCATTAAATTTGGGAGGTGTGTCCGCAACAGCAACAGTTCTCTCTCTGTGGTGATAGACAGGTGACCGTCGGCCACGTCCCATTGTCACTTTCATAATCCTCACATTGTAACCGTGGAAACGATCTGTCTCTGACCTTATAATCAGGTGGATTTTTGAGTACAACTTGCCAGATGTGAATACAGAAGAAATATGCAAAGGAAAGGGTTGGTTTCACATCCACTTTATAAAGCTCACGTGAAAAAGAGATTAACCGAAACATGATGTTGAGTCCTAATAAACTGAATTTCTGTTTCTTTTTTCCTGTCATTCATTATCTATCTGAGGGGGTGGCCGATGACTCACACGTCTCACACCAGAAAAATTATCCAAAACAAACCAGCGGTGATGTTTCCTTCATCAGATAACAAGCAAAGACTTTGAGTAAAGCTGCTGACAGTTATTTTACACAGAGACAATATCCTCCTGAAACAGAGCTGTTTCATCCACGTGTAGAAATCTGATGTCACCCACAATGCATTTCACTGACAAACAGGAGAATTTAAACACTCCCTGAAGTCCGAACAGAAGAGGATCTCTCAAACTACCTGCTGAGTCACCACCAACTCTATGTGCTGCCAGTGTTACTGCGTGTGGATGAGAAAACATGTCACTGTGTGCATGTGCGAGTCCAAAGAGAGGCCAGCAGTCAAACCCTCGTGTCTGTGGATTTGTAGTTTCATGGCTGCATGTTAATGTGTGTGTATGTGTGTGTGCCATCAAATATAGATGACGCTGCCTCCCCCCCGGCGTGTTGCACTCACACCCATAATACACCAGCACACTCTCACACACACTCTCTCAGCTGATCCTGGCTGCGTTTAGCTCGGTGCTGATGGTGAAACTGATGGTCGCCCGCTGCGGTGCGAAGGGATTACACGGCTCCGTACGGCAGGTAGAAACACACTCTGTCATGCTTCAGGGGTGCTGCTGAGAGTGTGTGATCGTGTGTTTGTGTGTGTAGTTGTATGTATGATGTCATCCCTCTGATTCAGTATGTGTAATTATATTAAGTGTCTGTAAATTAAACTGTATTTCAAACTGTCTGCAGACGGAGTGTTGGAGCTTTTCTACACCTTAAAATCTGAAGTACAGTTTATGTTTTTGTTTCACTGTGAACATTTGATTTTGTCAGTTTTACATTACGGTGATGCCAGCTCAGGAATTATGGTCTTCATGTCCTACCTATGTCCCATTGGCATCACCTACATCCCGTTGTCATCGCCTACGTCCTGTCCTCATCTACTATGTCCTGTCATCATCTCCCATGTCTCATCGTCATCTTCCATATCCCATTGTTATCTCCTATATCCTGTTATCATCTTCATCCTGTTGTCATCTACTGTGTTCCATCATCCTCTCCTACATGCCATTGCCATCACCCATGTCCTGTCGTCATCTCCTGCATCTTGTCATGATCTCCTCTGTCCTGTCGTCATCTTCTACCTCCTGTCGTCAACGCCTACATCCTGTCGTGCTGAAATTAGGCTACCTGAGTGATGAAATGATTCTGTGCGACCTCTTCCTCCTTCTTATTGTGGATGTGTCCCACTGCCACGTTTTCTTTACTGCTGCGTGGTCAAATAACTCTCTAAAGGTTTTTGACGGATGCTAAAAAAAATGCAGAAAATCAAACCTGTGAGGTTGTGTTTTTTTTTTAGGTGTGCGACAATTTCAGATGAAAAACACAGACTCTGTGTGCAAAGGCACAAATACTCTCCAGGGTCGCTGACAGGTAGAGACAGCTGTAGGCTACGTTTCAGTAGCCTCACAAACGCCAATGTTACTCATAGTGTAAGAAGGTAACCAGAGCAAGTGGAGAAGACAGATAGCACTAAAGCTAGCACAGGACCACACCCGTCAGTCACATGACTCAGAAGAAGTACATACTCCTTAAAAAGAAAGTACACATTTCACCTGATGACACTTTAACACACCTGAACACCTGCTGGGAGACGAAACAGCTTCGTTTTAAAAGTCCACTTGCGTCTCTTCAGGTCTTCCAACCAAAGCAAGAAAACAGAGTGAAAGGCCTGGACAGACAGACAGTCAGACAGACGAGTGGTTCAGTCGTTATGTAACCCAAACCGTCGTCTCTCCTCCCCAGTGACCTCCTCTCCTCCTGCGACCCCCCCCCCCCCCTCCACTCTGCCTCCCCCCATATCACATCCCCCCATCTTTATATAGAAATCAATACCCTCTTATTCTGGCCCCTCTCTCTTCTCTCTCCTCCTCCTCTCTACCCCCCCCCCACAACTGTCTCATTCTCACCCCTCCATCAACCCCCACCTCCTCCCCCCACCTGTCCATCCACACCTCACCCCCCTCACCCATCTCTCCATCTCTCTTCCTGCTGTCGTCGTGTCTGGACTCGCCCGCCTCACATTTCACTCTTCACACCGCAGACACAGACACACACACACACACACACACACACACACACACACACACACACACACACACACACACCAGCTTTGTTTATTTATTATTTCATCTACACACTCTCTTCCTGCCTCCGGTTGTGTGTTTTTGTGTTTTCTTATTTTGTGTTTAAACGTCTTCTGGAAAAGTCTTGAGTATGAAATGCTTTTTTTGTTTGTTTGCTTGTTTATTTGTTTACTCTTTTGTTTTTGTTTTCTTTTTGGAATAAAGATTGGAATTAATACGTTTCAAAGTTGCTCTGGAGAACCTTTCACCTGGTTCTACAAAGAATCTCAAAACAGACTGTTTAAAGTTTCTTTGTGTGACTGTATTTGATCATTCTCAAAACATGCGACACACCAACCTAATCTCACTCCGAAGTTGTCGAAAATCGGTGCTTGGTCACTGGCATCAAACACCAACCAAAAGCTATCCTTTCACACCAGCATGATATGCAGCCGGTAAGAAAGAGATGTTACCTCCCAAAACTGATCTGAGTGTTCAGATAAACATCAACAAAAACAACGATGTCAGACAATCAGCTCCCAACATGGCGGCACCTCCGTCTGTAACCGACCACTAACCAATCACCAGTGATCATCCTGTTCTCTGACAGGAAGTAGCAGAGGAGCCAAACAAATATCTGCTAACACACTAACATGCCCCCCCCCTGCCTACACACACACACACTCCCCTCCCCCACATCTGCTGGCGAGGCAGGAGCCCACGGATGGTCGTCCTTAATTAGCCACACCGCACTCATATTCCTGATTAAACCGCTGTGTGTGTGTGTGTGTGTGTGTGTGTGTGTGTGTGTGTGTGTGTGTGATGGAAGGTTATCAGTGCATTCTTAATTGGGAAAACACTCGAGTGATTAACAGGAGGAAGAAGGGCGAGCGAGCTTGAGACTGAGTGGCAAAGAGACAGAGAGAGAGAGTTGATGTTCTGAATACTGAAGCAGCTCCGATCAACAACACGCTGAATAAACTCAGACTTCAAGTCTCTGACATCACTTCACCTTTTTATCTCAGCTACTGTCTGGGCTGCAGTCACCTGCTCTGAGGTCCCCTCATCCCTCTCTGGAAACATCTACGACCAGCCTCCAACTTTAGTTAAAGTAAAATAACTGAGGGGGAATTCCACCAGATGCTGCTCTGATGACTCAAAACAGACAATGAAGTGCATTTAGTAGAGACAAATGACTCCAGTAGATGGACAGATTTTAGCTGTGTCTCGTCAGGGACTGCAGCCTTTGAAGGACGCGGCATTCGTCCTTTGAAGACCGCATCAGCCAAATTGAATGGTCTCCAATATGGGACGGTCTGGTCTGCAAAGGATTTCCTGGTTGCATCACCAGTTATTTTCACCCGACCCGGGGTAAGGTGGAATTTATACTTCTGCGTCGAATCATTGCGATACCCTATGCTGTAACCTGCCAACACCTCCTCAGAAATGTAACTACAGTGGAAACAAAGCTTTTATTTACTTTAATTTCAAAGATAAGAAACAATAAATTGTGAAGACAATAAAGCCTCCACAAAAATATCATCTTAAGTCTTGTGTGTGATTTATCCCGGCTTCATATGAGCAGAGGAAATCTCTGCTAGCCTCTAGGCTAATTTATACAATGTAAAATGCCATAGGCCTGTGCTAATAACGTTAGCATGTTGTATTTCTTCTGAAAAGATGTTTAGCATCAGACAGTTGTTTTGTCAGTGAACCTTGTGAGTTGCAATAAAGGCAAATTTTGTAATGTTACCTTTGTTAAATGTTGCTGTTGTCCCTGGGTTCATATGAGTAGAGATTAGTCTGCTAGCTGCTAGGCTAATTTATACAATATAAACTGCCATAGGCTTGTGCTAATAACATTAGCATGTTGTATTTGTGGGGAAAATGTGTCCAGATAAAGACAAGTGTTTGTCTGTGAATGCTGCGAGTTATAGTGAAGCTGATTTGTGTACTTGTGTTTGAAACTTTGGAGGTGTAACTGCAGAGTGACACAAACACACCACCGCACAAGTATAAATGCTCACAACATCGTAGGCCATGTGTGTAGGCTATAGCACAGGGTCTGCCGCACAAGTATAAATCTAAATTTATTTTTTTTAACCTAATACTTGAGGAGGTGATTCACCACTGTGATATATTTCAGGCTGATGGACAGTTTTCAGGTAAACTTATTAACTTAAGATTGTTTATGCTTTGTGCTTTTAGCTAATAGTAATGTTAATGACAGTTAACGGTTTACATTTAGAGGGAAAGATAGAGCACTTTGTAACAGAAGTCTGATTTTAAGGAAAATGTTTTGTGGAATAAAAAGAGAGAAGAGGTGTGATTGGTGCATGTAGTAATAACCACCAGTGATGGACTGATGTTTACAACAGCAGATGTGTGTTTCTGTGTGTGCGTGTGTGTGTGTGTGTGTGTGTGTGTGTGTGTGTGTGTGTGTGTGTGTGTGTGTGTATGTGCACGCACTGAGATTAACAAGGTGATTTGCCTTGAGGGGGTGAGGTGCATGCTGGGAGGGGGATTTGGTGAAGGGAAGGAAGAGGGAGACAGTGTGCGTGTGTGTGTGTGTGTGTGTGTGTGTGTGTGTGTGTGTGTTTGGGGGGGTGGGGGCTCCCAAAGTTCCCATGATCCCCTGGTGAGTGCCCCGCCCTGGCTCGGGGTGGGGGGTGGTGGGGGATATTGGGTGTGGGGTGTGTTTCCAGCTGAGCACAGCTAGATGTTGACACTGAGGAGGCTAACGAACCTGCAGGTGGTGATGTAATTCCTCAATCCAATTAAGAGTCAACAGGAAGTGGGAGCCAGCTGATGGCCCAGGGATGGGACAGGTTCAGTCTGTGGTCCTTCTAAACCAGGACTCCAGACTCTAACCATGCTGCCTTCAGGGCCTTCAACAAAGTCAGTTTTATATGTTTAATCTGTGTTGTGTTTAAGATTCACTTCGACCAGATGATGTATTTTTCTATCAGACATGACTGATGAGTTTCTGTTTTTTAAATCCAAGGTTTGGATGTAAATTCATACAATTGGTTTTAGGCCCCCAAAGATTACCAGGCTTTGACGGCAATTTCCACAGTAGCCAAACAGTGGTGCGGCAATTTCTGGGGTCTGTCAGGCGATGCCCTGGGGGTTAAAAGACTTTTTCCAACTGACTTACATGGGGAAAGAGACGTCTGTTGATCAGTGGATACATTTTTTTGAGCATCAAAACCAACGAAATGATTCATTTTACGATCAAGGTTTGATCCATTCACTCAAAAGACATTTTGGAAGTCTACAAAAGTCACATGATTAAATCAAATCCCTATTCAAGCTGATGGAGCGCTAAGCCTACTCTAAAGGCCAAAGTAGTGCCGACGATCCCAAGATCATCCAGGTAATGTTATACACAGCAGTTGAATCATTTTGGCTTTATGCACGGCACTTTGGCACTCAGCACTTTATCTTGCATTTTAGACGTCTCTGTATGTTTCTGTGTTGTGATTGTTAAATACAGTCCATGTCTGTTTCATGTGATAGAACAGTCATTGTGATGATGTGTCCCTGTGATGATGTTTTTATCTTGTCCTGTGAAGCAATGAAATGTAGCACTGTGCCCAAGATGAATTTCCCTTAGGGGACAATAAAGTTTACCTTACCTTACCTTGCCTATAAGAATGAACAGGGCCCAAGTTAAATGCTGCATCAGTTCTCCTAATGCATCCGTAGCTGATACTCTGAATAAATTCTTCTCTCTGATGGCTGTTTTTGTAACAACTGTATAAAAATGTTTCGTTAAATCTGTTTAAATTTGCAAAAACTGAATCTGAATCTTGGAGATAATGAGACATTCCAATTTCTGCCATTTTCTTTGGATCCAACAATGAATTGATTGAGAAATGAATCGTGACCTGATGCCCTAACGCTCAGAAATGTGTTTGTACCATACATTTTTTGAGTGCTTGTAAAATTAACAACTAAAAGTCATGATTTTGGTACACCTTTTCATGACAGAGAAAGACTGATATGATCTGTCCAAACTAAGTTAAAAAAAAAACTCAACAAATCTGGACTTCATGTGGTTCCACTCATGAAGTCTTGAGTCCACCAGGTGACCTCACCTCCATCATCCGTCGTGTCTGAATACAAACACCCCCCTCCTCCCCTGTGGTACATGGCTGTGGGCACCCCCAAGCCACTGAACATTTCTCCCTGGATCACATCAAACCTGAGCGAGCCCCGAGGGCCCCTGCAGGCCCCCCTGGCTTCACTGGGGCCTAATGGAGACACCCAGACACAGGGAGACAGGTTACTAACCCCCCCTACTCCCCCTCGCCCCACACACCACCACACATAGACACAAACCAGCACACACACTCACACACACACACATCTGAGAAACTAAAGAGAAGCTCGACAGAAAGAAAGAAAGAAAGAAAGACTTCTTCCACACTTCCTCCATTTCTACTGAACATAAACAAACAACTTGTGCTTGCGTTTTTCTAGAGAGGAAAGTTTCTGGAAAACAGAGGCAGAGGTCAAACACACACACACACACACACACACACACACACACACACACACCATTAGTCATTCCTCTGAGCTATTCTCGTTTCGTGGTCACATAAAGTAAACATGACTCTAAAAACAGGGCTGATACTTGACCTCTCACCTCTCTCCATTTCTGTACAAATTCAAAGTCAACTTTTAAAATGCTGCAAAAATAATCTCATCACCAGCGTCGTGCTCAAAGAAACACACAAAGGATTTAAACAAAAGATCATTTACAACTCAAAGAGGTGCCCAACTAACTCGAGAGTCTGAACTGAAACGTTTTAATGACATAAAAATCTGAGAAGTAAACTAAGTGTGTGTCTTCATGTTAAGGGTTGTGTGTGTGTGTTGGTGAATAATTCAGCGTGAACATCAGGCCACCTGCTGCTGCCTCCAGCCACCATATATATATTTTACAGCCCACAGTCACCTGCAAACACACAAACTTAACCTAAATTCACACCACATGCAAGACGTCTAAACACAGACTCAACCCCAGACAGTGAAGAAAGCGAGAAAGACAGTGGCCGGCAACTGTTTATCTGTACAACCTGTTGTTTTCTGCTCCTGAAAACAACAGTGTTTATAAAATAAAATGGAAATGATGGGTATAAATAGACTGAGCAGGACCAGCAAAATGCCTCTGAACTCTTCTCTTTCTAAACATCAATGAGTTTCCATGAAATCATGGATTTGATGGAAAAACATTATTTGGTTTATTATTATGATCCATCACAACACCTTAGAGAGGTTATTAAGATTTTAGGGAAACAAAGAATTAACAAAAATGATTAAGAAGACTTATAAAAAGTACAACAAAGTGATAAAACGTGATAAAAAAGTGACAAAAGATGTCAGAGTTGTCAAATGTTAAACGCTGTCCAAACACAAGCAGAAATTAAAATAACATTAAGGGACACTTTGCAAATTTTGAACCAGCTCTGTGTCACCTGGATGTGGGGCATGTGTGCAGGTGAATGTGTGAAGGCGCCACCTGTGCCATCCAATATTCACTGAACGGTCAGCTAGAAGACTTTTCCTCACAGCCCAGGCAGGGAGGTCAAAAAGCAGCTGGCACAGAGGGGCACCTGAACAACGTTCACCTGCACACAGTCCCCACAACACGGTGACACAGACCTGGTTGAAAATTGATAAAGTTTCCCTATAAATAAATTTTAAAAATGTAAAAAAAAATATATATATTATTTAAAGCTGCATGTAAGTAATTTAGTAGTTAAAATCAATCTAAATTGAAAATAGAAATCTGAGCAGCAGAGGCGGAGATATCCTGACTTCTACTCCAAAAAAACTGGGTCCTACATTTCCCATAATGCACCTGGTGTCTTTCATTAAAACCTCCCTGTCTGATAAAAAGCCACGTCGATCAACTGTCCCCATGCCTTCAGTTTTTTCCATCCCCTGTTATTGCATAAAGATATTTTTTTTTCAATGTGGGTCAAGAACTCAACTTTATATATTATATTATATTTTCATCTTTAATTCTTTTTGAGATTTAATTACTTTCACTTGAAAATGTTGAATATCAAAGTAATTATTGACGGCGTATCCCTGTGGCTCGAAGGTTTAAGACACCGAATATAATCGCAGTGCCTCTGTTCAAAAGCTTTAATTACAAAAT
The DNA here is from genome assembly GCA_035609425.1 of Epinephelus awoara. Classification (NCBI taxonomy): domain Eukaryota; kingdom Metazoa; phylum Chordata; class Actinopteri; order Perciformes; family Serranidae; genus Epinephelus; species Epinephelus awoara. Next base: position 40,403,801 of record CM069299.1, read on the forward strand.
ACAATTTCTAATCACTCAGTTTCAGAGGAACAACCAGCGCCTCTTTGTTGCCTAAAAATACTAAAAATTGATTGGAGACATTGAATATTGGAACGAATTCTCATCTAGCAGCAGCTCTCTCTATGAATCGACCTTCAAAATAAAACACTGTCAGTCCAATCTGATCCCACTTTACCCATGATGCATTGCCCCTGCAGGTCGTCGGTCCATGTCGGGGCTATAAAACTCCATTAACACGACGCCGTAACAACGGCTTCCTTCAATAACCGACATAAACCTGAAATCACGTCGCAGCAGTTGACCTGCACCCACATCCTCCACTCAAACTACCCAGAACCCCCTGCAGCAACCTCCAGGCCTTCCTCTCTCCCTGACTGACTCTTCCTCACCCTCTTCCTCACCCCCCTCTCCCTCTCCTTTCAATTTTAGCCTCTCCTGCCCAGTAATGTCCTGCTTTTATTGTAAATCTATACTCTTAATCTGGCCGGCTCCGATGGGCCTCGCTCGCCCCGATCAATACACTACGATTGCTGGGAAGGGTCCACAGGGGCAGATAACCCCCCACCCCCACCCCCACCCCCATCTCCACCGCCACCCACCCCCCTGTGGAGTTAACCCTCCATAGGGTCCAACGCACACATATACTCACACTGAAACATGACTTAAAGCTGCACATCTTCCACTCTGAGGCCGGGACCTCGATATCTATTACCAAGAGATTTTTACCCAGAATGCATCTTTTTAAACAAACACTGAAAGCTCCAAAGGTTTCCTGTTTGCTTCCTCATCGGATGTTTGTTGGTGAAATGCACCCTGGGAGTCATAGCTGCCTTATGTCCACAGGCCTCTTGTAGCTTTGAGTCTTTTTAAAGAACAAGACAGCTCTTCAACTTCTGTTCTGATAATGCCACCAGGAGAATCATGGAGGGCGTGACATCTTGACGAGACGCCTGCCAAGTTGCCGAAAAGACCAACAAACAACAAAACTGATGGAGTTTTAGCAAACCATTACTGTGTTTCCGGTGGCTTTTTTTAGGCACCAAATATAGGTGTTTTGAAACGAGGCTTCGCTGTTTTTCAAGCAGGTATAGTGGACAAAAAAGCAGTTATTGCAGAGACATCACCACGTCTCCTGCCATGATTGTGCCACCAAAAGCAGGTATTTTAAGTCCAAACATGATCTTTTCTGTACCATAAGTGGTTTCCATGCTTAAACCTCACAACACATTAACCACAGTGTTGTTGAAGTATTACGTTTCAATGTATGTGCTGTAACGTGCAAATGTAACGTATCCATTGTTTGCAGAAATGTACGGTATAAACATTTTGACTGATGATGAGGTCAGACCACCTCACATTGTATTAAAGCAACTGTTTCTGCATTAATCCTAGCAACCCAGTCTCACTCCAAAGTTCTCGAAAACAGGCACTTGGTCAGTGACTTCCATTGTCAGACACTGACGAAAAAAGGTGTTCTTTCACATCAGCGTGATATGCAGCCGGTCGTTGCTATTGTTTAACGGCACCCAGCAGCATCAGGGGAAAAGTTAAGGTGGTGGGAGTCCGAGCAGGGCAGGCAGGGGGGGTGGTGATTGGGTCCAACAACCACCGACTACTACCAAGGAGGGCCGTGTCTGCTTCCTGCAAGATTGTAAAGCCAAACCCTGTTCTTGTGTCCACCAACTTTTCAATGCAGTCTTAATCTGAAGTCGGTGCTTGGTCAGTGACTTCCGCCGTCAGTCACCGACAAAAAAAAAAGCCATTCTTTCACACCGGTATGATACACAGCAGCGTCAGGGGGAAACCCAGACGTGCAACATGTAAAGTTAAGGGGGCAGAAGTCCGAGTACGGCAGGTGTTGCCTAATCCCAACCCCATGCATGTGTGGGCTAAACGTAACCACATGCGTCTGTTGTCGGGGGAAAAAAAGTAAAATTGTGGTTTTAGGCCGACGTATTGTGTTTATTTTGAAAGAGACTGTATACAAACTGTACATGTCCTGTGAAAACAGAAGTGTAATTGAAAACAGACAATGCATGTAACAGGCTGAAGTTGACACAGCATCCCAGAACGTCAACAACCAACACACCCAAGGTACCTTGCACGTCATATGTGGACGTGGAAGGTCCATGACCAAATGTGGACATGTGAGTCGGAGTGAGGAAGTGTTGAAATTTCAGCCTAATCTCTGCAGATCATTAAGACTCACTTTAGGATGCAGACCATGTGATCATAATGTCCCTGGTTTGATTCTGTGTTTGTGAACTCTTTAATACATATTAGTGAATCCACATTTGATTCAGGAGACTAAACATAACAAAAAGATGTAACTTTGAATGAACCAATAAAAGACTTTTTCCACGGACAGAAATAAAGGAGTAAAGAGCTGACTTGAAGGAGAACACACCAATAAAAACAATAGAAACCTCTGAGGTGTCCTCTGTATAAAACCCTGCGCTGTTTCTTGCTCTTTAAATCAAAGCTTCCTCTCTGTGTGCTGACGCTCGCTCTGCAGCCTTGCTGCTGTTCCTGCTCCCAGGAGACGATAAAGCATCTTAACTGGGAGACAAAGACGACGCGCAGGACTTTCTTTTTGCAAATGATGATTAATTCTCAAAAATAAAAACACCCATTTCACATAAAAACTCAGAGGCCTTGAGTTTCCCCTTAAATTTCCCTTAATTTGCTTCAGATGGCAGATGAAGGAAATCACTTGCAATGTGTTTATTCTCTTCACAGACGGAGGGCGGGGGAGGGCAACAGGGCTGATGGGAAATGTAGTCACTGAGCTTTTTATGTTATATAAACTACTGATGAAAAGTTTGTAATCAGCTGTTATACTGATGTTCCTCTTATTTCCTTCAATAATAACTATTTCAACAGAAATAAAAACATATTATGTTCATTTGGAAAAGTTTTGGCCCCATAAGAAGAATTACATGATTCAAACTTCCATTCAGTCGATGTCCTCAGTGTCTCAGAACAGGCAAGAATAATGTTTGAAGTTTGATTTTAAATTTCTTTTTCTTCTTCTACATCTAATTTGAAAAAGCAAATTCATTTAGGGGAAAGCATAGTGTGACTATGTTTTCTATTAACACGATGAGGAAATGTTGCTAATTAACAAAACTGGCAAGACATCAAGACATCAAGCTTTGTGACATAAACTTTTCAACGGTCAACAATAATTTGACTGTTCTATTTTGCAGGAAATAATAGATAAATCTTGCTGCTGAGAGTCTTTGGGAACATCAGGGGTTCAACAGCAGGAGTGTCCCTGCAGGAGGTGAAGCAGGAGGGTGGAGACGAACTGGGAGGCTGATGGTGTGTGTAGAGGTCAAAGGTCTCTCTCCATCACTCTACACTCACCTCTCTACAGATGACATCAAAGCCGCAAATGGCGTTGGAGGAACAAGTGGTGATCTGAGTGTAAAGGCGGGGTCGTGACCTCCATGTAAGGCGCGGCCATTAAAGCAGGAGGGTGATGGTCAGACAGCAGAGGAGGAGAGGGGGAGGGCGGAGAGGTGTGTTCTGGGTAATTAGAGCTCGGCCTCCTCGTACGCTCTGACACTCTGCTGCAATTTATTGCCCCGCTCGGGCAACTTGTCCACCCATCTAATTGCAATATTAGCGTGTAATAACGGCGGTGTTACGGCGATCCGTCAGCGCCGCGTTCTGCTGCCTCGGCAGGATTTCGGCCATTAACCGGCAAACGGAGGAAACAAAGCGACCTCTGAGAGGAACATCACCACGCATTTATATGCACACACACACACACACACACACACACACACACACACACACACACACAGGCCTGTCAGTGACACTCTAGCTTCAGTTTCAGTTTTAAAATCTAAGAAACAGATTCCTGTTCTGAGGGTAAAGCTCTGTTAGTTTTAAGTTATAGGGTCAGTTCATTCAAATCACTGAGACACATATTCACTCTCTATCCTCTCCGTCTCTGAGGTTTCTGTCGGCCTTCACAGCTTTGAAGCATGAAGCAAAATCAGTAGAGCTTTACTGAATGCCATTTGAAACTTCTATTGAGATTTTATGACGTCATCATCCTCAGAAAATTTAAAAATCCTCAAACAAAAGCTTTAAATGATCCCAGACAATGAAGAAAAGGGAAATAAGATGGTAAAAGAGCATCATCTTCAAAGATAAAGCATGAAACTCACAAAAGACCAGTCTGTGTGTGTGTGTGTGTGTGTGTGTGTGTGTGTGTGTGTGTGTGTGTGTGTGTGTGTGTGTGTGAGTGTGAGTGTGTGTGTCAGTTTGATTTACTTCAGCTAGACGTGAATTCACAACATTAAACTGCTTTACTGTAGCTACTGAGCTACATCATTTGCATGATGGGTCACTAAACACACTAAAATACCCCCCACCCCATGTTATATGTGTGTGTGTGTGTGTGTGTGTGTGTGTGTGTGTGTGTGTGTGTGTGTGTGTGTGTGTGTGTGTTTAAGTGTGAATCAGAGGGGTCACAGTAATAAATCCTGCATTTCTTAACAGGCGCTAAAATGCAGAGAAACAAGCAGCGCTGCAGTAAATCACAGAGTGTGTGTCTGCACATATATGTGTGTTTCCATGTTACTGTGTTTCCTTTAATATGCACACAATAACTGTGTGCACGTGTGTGTGTGTGTGTGTGTGTGTGTATTCCCTGGGTTAGTGGACTAGTATCAGTGTCCTGTCGTGTCCTAATTAAAGCGGTCGAACTGCAGAGAGTGAAACCAAGAAAGAGAGAATTTGTTCTGAACGTCACTTAGTACAAACTGACATCAGTGTGAACACACAGAACAACACGGTGCTGCTGTCTGAATGAGCAGCGTTATACTATAAAACTGAACAGGTTATCTCACAGTTAGATATACTAACTGTGCAGTGCAGCTGAATCTATTCCTTAAATCTATATAACTACATCTACGCACTGTGTTTCATGCAAATGATTATTACCGTTGTACAATGCACTCAAGCTGTGGACAGGTGACATGATTTCATAACATGGATATGCAAAATGGAGGTGGAGAGAGAATATAATCAGGAGCCAAGAAATTAGACAGTTTGGGATCATCTGAAGTTAAAAGCTGACTGAATTCAAGTTGTTAAAGCTGCTAACTAAAGGCATGATATGCAGTCTGTCACCGTCAATGTTTTACTGTGCCTAGCAGCATCTGGGGGAAATGCAGAGGGACAACAATGAGATTTAGGGCGGCTGAAGTCTGACTAGGGCGGGCAGGATGGCAAATTCACCCAGGAGGCCGGTGCCAGGACGCCAAACCCTGTTCTCTTTTCCTAAACCCAACTACGTGTATGTGCGTATACGACAACAATTTCAACCGAAAACAACAAACTTGACTTGGCTGATTGTTTACATGTATCTCGGCGTGGAATGTCCATGACCAAACGTCAATATGTGACGAGGTCGGAGTGAGAATTTGTTGCCCGTCCACAGCCACCAGACAGTAATTTTACTGATTATGGATCTATTAATGTGTTTATACACTACAAATTCAGTATTATATTGAATCTCAATGAGTCTTCACCTGGTTTAATAAAGGTTTAATATCACCAAGCTAACACTTCTCTCCATGCACTGTCGGGGAACGGTATCTGTATTTGGGGTGGGGTGTTTTAACCAATTTGAAAAACTGAAAAAAGAACGCAGATGGACCCTTTAAGCACATAAACAACCTACTCTATTATTAACCTACTATTTTTACTATTTGTTACCTGTGTGACAGTCACATTTTTATCTCTCTTATTACGGTGTATTTGACAATTCTGACACAATAGAGTCCCAATTGAGCGCCACCATACAGTACCCACAATGCCTTGTGTCTGTAGGTGTTGGGGCGTGGGGGTAGTTGGATGTATAGTGTCTATCTCATGTGTGACAGAACACACAGAGAGGTGACAAAACTCTAAAAACACCCATCAAACACACACACACCAGAACACACCCTCGGCCCAAGGTGAGAGGACGAACCAGAGTGTGCATGTGTGTGTGTGTGTGTATATATAGACAGTATATAGGTATGTACATTTCATGTGCATATAGGATCGCTGATTTATATCCATTCTAGCATGTATGAACATGTTTGCGCCATATATACTGTATGTAGAGAGTGTGTGTCTGCGCTGGTACAGTGAATGAGTGTGTATCACTTGTGTATATGTGAGTGTGTGTCCTGGCCGCAGTCCAAGGCCTCTCTAACGAGCCAACATGGAGTTGTTGCTGACCCCCACCCCTCCACTCCTCCCCCCTCTTTCTCCCTCCTGACCCCCTCTGAGGTCATTGGCTCCCACCACTGTGACCCCGACCAATCACAGCCGGGCGCTGTGACGGACAGCCGCCGACTCCAAGGACACCGAGGGCGGAGGGATTAGACGGCGAGGACGAACCCTGCGTTAATAAAGGATTGTGATGCCGATGCTTTTGAATCGTCTGATTGGCTGTGGGAGTAAATATTCACACTGAGGGACTTTTTCTTTTTTTTTTATGTGGCATTGGATGAAAAATAAATGAAGCATCAGTTTTAAAACACAGAAAGTCAATGCAGCAGGTTTAGTTACTGTAGTCTGACTAAAAGGATTATAACAGAGGAGTTCAAGCTGTGGGGGAGAGACGAGGAGGGGTGAGGTGAAAGGGACAGGTGCACACAGGTGTTCTTAAAAAACAACAAGTTAATTATTGTAGTTTGGCTGCTGATGTGACCGCTCACCAACACAAAGCTCACGGATATGATTAAGCTACTTTAAAACTCTTAGTGTCCTTCTGCTCTTCCTCATAACTTGTGTGTGAACACACAGATAGGAAACTCATCTTTAGATTCAGTTTGACTCACACTTCCCGAGGACATCATTTATCTAAATTAAACACACATAAATCCACTTAGAAATCAGAGAAGAAAGACGCTCCTTCTAAAGGCAGAACTTGCCTGAGAATCTGTATCAAAGTAGTTCAGTGATAGTCGTCTGTATGACCACGGATACACTGCAAACAGGAGCTACTAATAGCTACTCAACATACGTTTATTAGAGACAGTTGGACTGAAGGTAAACAAATATAAGGGGGAAAACAGGGCTCTAGTTGTAGCTTGCAGCTCAACTCACTGACTCCTTGGCGATGTTATACCCAAAGATTGTAGGTAATGATGGACGTAGCTACCATGACGTCAATCATTGGTTTGTGGACTGCTGTTTTGAAGCATTTTGGCCATCTCCATCTTGGTTTTTTTTGGAGCCAGGAGTAACCATATTTGGATGAGAGGGTGGAGCTGTGGAGGAGTGCGGGGTGTATCTAGCACCTTTTACACTGCCAGATTTTCTGCGAACTTTGGCCGTTTTGCTGGCAAGCTGCGAGCGCTTAGACACACAGAGCCAGATTGGCGAGTTGATCCGAGGTGCCCAATTTTCCACCTCGTAGGGTAGACATATTGGAGGAACCCTTTAAATTCAAACAGGCCGAGGCGGCCTTCCGCCACGGGAGGAGCTGTTGAAGACTTGTGGGAGGAGCTGTTGATGACGCCACATGTGCGAGCCACTGGCGGTGGATAAACAGGAAACAGCTGATAGCAGGAATTACCGAGCAGCTAGTAGCAAGAGGGAAACGCAAACCTGACAGACACTGTAAAGATGAGCAACTGGGGAGACAAGGAATTGTGCGCCCTCCTTGCCCTCGCAAACAAAGAAGCCATTAACGGTCAGATGATGGGGACGGTGAAGAACGGGCCGATTTACAAGCGAGTTGACCAGCCGCGGCTTCCCTCCCACGTCACCGTTTACGTCACACGCTGAGCTACATGTTTTGTTACTTGCTCACGCCCCCCATTGCCCCGAAAATAAGAGACTACATGAGATTTCAATTAAGAAAGAAATGTTTGTTGATCTTTCTGTCTCCTGTCCTCCGGTCTCTCTTGATCTTAAGGAGACTAACTAAACAAATAAAGGTGGTATATATATATATATATATATATATATATATATATACATAAATGTGGGAATAGCTTGTGGATGATCCCTCCAACAGAGCTCCACAGACTTGGTGAGGAGCACTGAAACTGTTGTGAAGGCTCGTAGTTGCCTGACTCAACACTGAGAGACTTCATGTTGGTTTTCCTTTAACTTGTCACCCATCTTCTATCTAACCTGTTTTGAAAATGTGTACACACAGGCAAATAAAGTCAACAATTTGAAGTTTATAACCTCCTGGATTAGGGATTACATGGTGTGCAAATATCTATTTAAAATAGGACTTAAACAAAAGTCTATTTTCCCTTTGTGATTTCAGTTGAAAGATCCTTTATTGATTTCAGTTGTTGCATTCGTGCCTTTTGTCAGAGAGGATGTGAGTATAAGTTTTACTTTGGTTTAAATGTTCCAGGTTAACATGTTGACAATTCATCTAAAGAAGTAAGAATAAAGTTCACAGAATTAAGTCTGATGTTGTTTAAAATGAGGATCCAGTGAACTTAAGTGATTCAAAAACAATCAAATCAGGACTTTCCAAAAATAACCACAGTAAAATTAAATCTTTGCCAATTTAATCAGGGTTATATTCATTGATAGAAACCTATTACTATGACAGAGGTTATATAGGGAAATCATTTGGATAATATGCCCGTGCATGACGTCCAGATCAGGAACATGACAGTGGTAAGCAGCTCTCTCTGTCACATTAAATCTGATCAGAGGTCTGCGCTCATACTGCCTCATTTAAACGGTATTTTTCCCCCTGGTGTTGATTACACAATTCACACAGTCGAGTGTCGGAAGTGAGAGGTGAGGAAGAAGTGAGACTCCAGAAAAACAGAAGCAGGAAGAGACAAAGAAATCTGACATGATGACGGCTGTGTTTGTAAAAAGAAGACAGCTGGGTGAAGAGAAATATGGTGGAGAGTCAACAGACCTTCAGTCAACTGGAATTTGTGTAGAGAAGAGTTGATTTAACATCGAGTGTGATGGATTAGATTTCTGCAGCCAGTTACCATGCTAGTTGATTTTCTTTGAAATTTAGTGAAACCAGGAGGGAAGAATTCTTGATGATTTGCAAGATCATCAGCAGTGAGTTAACAGTAGTTACGAGCTGAAAACCAGTGAGTTTGGTCTTGTGAGCAGCGTTAGAACGATCCACTGGCATCAACCAGAGAGCTTTAAACAACAAGATTCATCTTGAGACAACAGCTGATATACATATAAAGAAACAAAAGATTTTATGATCTTAAACATGGAAGCAAATAATTCCCAGCAGATTTAATGATGTCAGCCAGCTGCATGTTGTGTAACGTCCTCTGAAAACATGAACCTAAAACTCCATATTCTCACCACCTGATGTGAAATGAGCGTCTGACAAATACCTGAACCCGACTTCTCAAAGAGTGAATGAAACTGTGTGTTTGTATTTGAACAGAGAAGACAGACAGATACACAGTGGTAGAGAGAGAAAGGCAAACTTCTCATCAGGTGAGTCCCTACCTGTCGATGATGACGGGGTCGGACGGCGTCTCGTTGCGATTTCCGCAGCTCTTCTTGTCACAACACCGACTGAAAGAGAAAATGACACATTGAGTGTTAAAACATTTTACACCAAGAGTTTAATCTGACTTTTTCCACCTGGAAACCTCAGGATCTCTGAGTGACATTACACGAGCGAGAAATTCGTTCATACAGGCAGGACTAAATGTGGACCAGCTGACGTTGCATCACTCCTCCTCACAGTGAAGGGCCCGCTGATGTTGCATCAACAAAACAAAAAACACAGACAACTACAGTGTTGTTCAGAGGAGCAGACGTTCTGCATGAACACATCAAATATCTGTTTTTTTTCCCACACATTCAAACTTTAAACAAAAAGTGACAGTCGAAGCTTACACTGTCATTTCTGTTAATGAAAAAAAAACTTTAAAAACAGGGTAAATCTGACAGAGCAACATAAATATTTCAAACAGTTACAAACTTTAGGTAACAGATTTTAAAAGCCTAGAAAATCTGTGTTCTCATCTTAAAGCAAGCATCAATCAGACCGGTTGCTGTGACAGCACTGTGAACAGTGACCTGGGTACACGTCATATATTGATGTGTAAAGTCCATGACCAAACGTCGATGTGTGACGAGGTCGGAGTGAGACTGTGTTGTAAAAACAGTGAAGATTTAAAGGTCTAGTGTGTACAATTTAGTCAACTATAGCAGCAACCAACCTAAACGTCTACTTTGTGCCAAGCATGTAGAAGAACTAAAGCAGCTGATGCATAACTGCAAATGGCTCCATCTAGAACCAGTACTTGGTTGTTCATTCCGGGCTACCGTAGAAACAACATGGTGGACTCCGTAGAGGAGGATGACCCTGTACGTAGATATAAATGGCTCATTATAAGGTAACAGAAACACGACTCATATTTCCAGGTGGTTAAAAACTTCTGGAAATGTAGTTATGAATATTATATTCTATAAATGCCTCTAAATTCTGAACACTGGACCTTTAAATTCATTATAAAACACTTGCGTTGTTCCAAAAGCTCAGAGCAGCTAAATTAAAGGCTAAAAGCTTTTAAACTTCAGAAGCGACCTGCAGCTTTTATTTGAGGAAAATTGCCTAAAAATCCACAACTGCTTTAAAAACCTGCACAACTAATTTACCAGGACATGTCTATTTTTATTAATTAATACCAAATTACACCAAACAAATTATTAGGAAATTACAGACTTGCGAAATAAAATGGCTCCAAATTATCAGATTCTTTTATTTTGAAAAGCAGCCTTGTTTCCTCTCCACACACACACACACACTCTCTGTCTCTGTCTCTCTCCGTCCAGCTGGGAGGGGTCCAAGCCAAGGTCACTAACAGTTGGACGACGCCCAGCTTTGGAGGCACCACTGTGGACCCCCCCCCACACCCGACCCCCGGTGCCGTCGCCCCTGACAACCAGCCAGCCAGCCGGACAGCTGCTCGCCAAAACAGCCGTCCAGGTAGCCAGAGGGCAAACCGGCTGCCGAGTGTTTTATCCGACCGGCCCGCCGACTCCAACATGAAACCGAACCAGGAGCTGGTCGGCAGTCTGTGGAGGCATCCGGAGGGAGGGAGCGCTGGGTTTCTGTTTCAGCTCCGCGGGGGACGGGTGGAGCCAAATGAGGGTTTTGGTGTCGTGGGTCAGTGTGGCATGTTGAACAGCAGCAGACTGAATCCAACACATTAATATCCATCAGACAGACGGGAGAGGAGAGAGAGAGGGTTTGAATGTTCTGTGTGTAGTTTCTGACGGCTGGAGGGGGTCAGTGAACGCACCACATGGTTCAGAGTCAGTCAGAGGATGTAACCAAGTACACTTACTTGAGTAATGCAAGTAAAGCTCTAAGGTATCTGTGTAACATTTACACTTAATGCTACTGTCAGAGGGAAACGCTGTCCTTTAAGTTAATAATTAAAGGGACATTTTGGTATTTTTGAGCCTGGACTCTATTGTCCCATGTTTTTGTGTCTTAGCAGCCATTTTTGCACAGAGATGGCGCTATAGAGCTGCTACGAAGTCTCTTCTTTATACGTCAGCAGCGTTTTATTAACAATAGCATTGATATCATGAGAATATCAGTCATCTACCATCTCTCTTATGTGGGGGCTGATCTCGTCCTCTGCTCAGACCTCACTGTTTCCCAAATTTGCAGACATTTTCAGCTGCTGTTCTTTGAGATAGCCGCTAACTGCTATCAGCTACATTCCTTAATCATACCTTTTATACAGAACAATGAGGCGGCATAAGGGTTTGAAATTCCCGCCTTGAAGAGGCAGTGTAAAAGTAGCGTACATAACTAATGGGACAAACTCTTCCCAGCGCTCCTTTCTCCAACTCTCACTAACATTTCCATTGTTTTATTGCTGCAACAAGTCGTCTCTTGCGAGATGTCAGGTTGGTTATACAAAGACCAGATCAGTGAATCCCTGCAGAGTCCTTTACGTAATGTTCATAACATTTATAGAACTAGTCAGTGGCAAAAACAAACACACTGCAGCCTGTTTTGTCAAAATCCTGAACTCATTTATTATTCACCTAATTGAATATCATTCCAATATCATTTATAATTTGTGTTTCATGTTTCCTTCTGTTTCTGTGTAAATCTTTAAATCTGAATCTGATGTTTCATCTGTTGTCTGATAACTACAAATATAAATACAGTATATGTCAAGAGTTGATGACTTCTTTTTTTTTTTTTACATAATTTCTAATCTTTGGGTGAGAGGAGAATATCTAGTTAAAGTAAGGTTGTCTAGGTTTTGAACTTTCTGTTTCTCCTTTTATTTCTTTAAATTCAACTTTAGTTCTAATTTCATTATTGTTTTGTGTGAAACGAGACTGGCAATTTTTTTTCTTCTTTGTTTTTGTTTGTTTATTTTGTCAAATCTAAAGTCATCAAAGGGTTTCGAATCTGACTATGGACACGATTTCAGATAAAAAAAAACAGAATCAACTCAAAAACTATACCATAATGTTACAGATTAAATTACTAAGCAGTATATACACAAGCTAAAATAATCTTCACCTTCAGTTGATACAACAAATGTTGTTTAAGGCACAAATTTATCAGTAGTAATAATCCCTTATAATAATATATGATAATTTACCACTGTCAGGAGCCAAACTGCAGCACAGTCAGTTTATTTTTACACATAAGATGCTTTTTGCAAATAATACTTTCATGTAAAATAAAAGGATTTCTACACACAGCAGAAGAGTATAAACTGTAAACTGTGTTACTCAATTATAAACCACAGTATCTCTACTCTTATGTAAGAAAAGGACAGGAGTCACAGTCAGTAACACTCTTTCAGCCTCAGACAAAATATTCACATTTTTCATCGTCCAACGAGACACGAATGTGAGAAATTTGTCAAAATGAATTTATAATGCTGAACATCAGTCGAGCTTTCTGAGACGTAAACGTTTGAATCCATCCATCATTAATAACAACAACACCATCTCTACATTAGATCTAATTTCCGTCTGACAAGCTGCTCTGCACAATGAATTCACATCTTTCTTATCGCTGCGAGGGTCATTAACATATCTTCCGGTAATTCTTAAAAATTAATCATATCGCATATGACCCGCGACGTCCAATTACGCTCCTGCATTCGCCCCATGCTGTCCTGAATCAAATTGCCATTTGACAAACAAGCGTCAAATCGAGGCTGCGAATGCCAAATGAGACGCTTTATGAATCATTTATCACGCCGTTTGATCTCTAAGTACAGAAAAATCATAAACTAAGCGCTGTGTTTGTGTCCCCGCTGTCTCTCTGTGTCTGTATGGATGTGTATGTGTGACTGTTGCCATAGAATGCGCCACAATAATTTATTCCCCCAGCTACTTGGAACCATTAGTGAAAGTTCCAGGAGACCAATTAGCATTGGAAACCCACTGGTGCTGCTGTGGTGACAACCTCCTCCAAACTGCCAAAGAAGTGTTATAAACAAACTGGACCCCAGGAGCACTGCCGGGGCCCCTCCAGGGACCCGGGGCCCCTTTCCAAAGACAAAAACAAACCTTGGCTGAGCGTCCACAATATCGCCTTAATGACGTTTCCCCCCGGGCCGCAAACAGGCTAACACCACGGCCGGCTAATGACTGAGAGGAACAACACACACAAACCTGAGAGGGAGTGTGAAACCGAGAGTGTGTGTGTGTGTGTTTATGTGAGAGGCTAAAAACCAGCAAAAATAAAACAAACAGTGTGTGTGTGTATGTGTGTGTATGTGTGTGTGTGTTGTTGCCGCTGTCACTCATTTTAGCACAGAGAGTTTGTCCCTGGTCACCGCTGCAGAGAGCCTCCTCAGGTCGCTGTACAGCCGCAACACACACACACACACACACACACACACAAACACACAGGCCCCAAAAATAATTCAGCCACAGGAGCCAGTTTGGCCGGCGAGCCTCGGCCAGGCCACACAAGCATCATTACTGCTGGCTGCTCCTCCTCGGCGCTCAGCAGCCACTTCAGACGTCGCCACAAGTGGAATCTACTTAAAGCACAAAGGGAAGGTTTGTCCGGGCATGTCGGCGCTCCACTATCACACAAATAAAAAAAACTGAGAGAGCCCTTCAAAGGCTCCCTGAGGATGGTGCAGCGCGGCGTCAGAGGCCGGCGCTCGGATCACAGCGTCCAGATAACACCGAGCAGGACGGGGCCGGCAGCGCAGGGCTCGCTTTCAAAGGGCAAGTGTTGTAATTACCCGAAGGCCTGGAACGCCTCGGCAGCAGCAGCAGCCAGGCCTGATGATTCGACGCAGCCAGCCAGCAGCCGGCGCCGCCTGGCCTGGAAGCCGCCCTTCCTCTCGGTGAGCACGGCAGCAGGTTTTTGTTTTTTTTTTCCTCAGCATCGCCCGGAGCCTGGCAGCCAGCGAGGGAGAGCGAGGTGGCCGCGAGGCGAGGAGAGCGGCCCGGAGCTGGCGAGCCTCCGGGAGCCTGCTGGCAACGCCGGCGTGCCAACCTGGCTGCTCACTGGTTTGTGATTGGTAGTTTTTGGAAAGCAGCAGAGGCCCGTTTAAGAATGGTTAATGTGCCGCAATGATATGATGGAGAGGTCACAGCTGAAACACACACACACACACACACACACACACACACACACACACACACACACACACAGAAAGATTTGACCCAGTCTTAAACCTCTTCTGCACATTAAAGTAAGATGTTTTTATATTTTAATATTTTTGAAGGATTTCTGAAACAAACTGACTGAAGAACATGAGGAATATAATTTCACTGGTGCCCAAGAAATTTGGTTTGAATGCACAACTTTGTTTTTCACAAATAAGTGTGAAGAAAAAACCCACCAGTCGTAGGTCAAAGACGGTTTTACAAAGTTTTAGACTTCATGGAACACTTCACGCCCAAAATGATCATTTGTGCATCAATCATCTATTGATGCGTTAAAATGCCTCACATGCCTCCACAGTGAACGAAGAATCCAAAAACAAAGAAAATTCTTGATGAAACGAAGTAAACAGGGACCACGTTAAACAACAGCAGAAATTTATCAAAACATCTGTTTACAAACTCTGACACAGCTTATGCAGTATAATCCAGGTCTCATTTATCTTCCATTCAGCAGAGCAGAGCAGAGTTCAAATCCACTCTCTTGCCCAGGCGCGTTACTCCTCCGAATGTGAGACTGTTTACGTGAAAGTGTTTTATTTAGTAAGGTTTTAGTGAACATGAATGTGTTACTACTGAGCAAACAAGTGGATCACGAGAGTTCAGAGAGAGTTTGATAAGGTTTTGTTGTTGTTGTTGTTGTTAAACGCAGGCCTCCATGACTTATTCTCTTCTCTTTGTTCAACCTTGGGGGAATAAATAATAAATAAAAGTGGCACATACTGTACACGTATGACCGAAGGGATGTGGGAAGGCAACTGAAGGAAAGTCACAGTGTATAATGAGATCATACTAAAGCTGATATGACAGGACAACGGCAAGCAAAGTGGAACATACACACACACACATATTTTTCAAAGCAGCCAACACATCTCACCTAAACTGACAAAAAAACACACCAGGTTTACATAATTATTGCACAGTGGCAGTAAGGTGAGATAAGCTGTCTGGGTCTAACTCTGCTCTCTGTCATACATACATACTGTCATTAACTCTGAAACACCTCTAGAATTATAGAAAAACTTTTTGCAAGTAAATCAAAATCTGAAGGAAATGAATTCAGACTGAAACATTTAACATATTTTGATAATTCTTCCTTGTCCTTCCCAAACACTGGTATAATACACATAAATACCAAAATAAAAGAGGAAAAAACAACAAATATAAGTACAAACTTTATATGAACAACCAATTTTTAAAATGCCTGATAGTAAAGACCAGCATTGTCACTTCTCATGTCCACCTACGAATGGAGAGAAGTGCCTAAAGGTTTAAAATCTATCTCCTGTTGATTTAGAGCGTTAACCCTATATCGTTACGTCAACCACAAGAACAAAATGTCTTCTCCAACATGGACACAGGAGATGCACTCAGGTTGTTTCTTATTCTGTAAATCCCATAAGAGAGTCACAGGGTGTTCCTACACCTGAAACAGGTGCTCCGCTCCGTGCTCGCAACCTGCCGAGTGCAATCCAGGTAGACAAACCAACAGGGACGCCCATAAAGACGAGCTCACCTGGGACACATGACGGCAGAGAGACAGAGACAGAGAGATGGAAAGAGTGAGCCGGTCTCTGATCCCTCTCTCATTAGCGAATGGAAACACAGCATCCATCAGGGGGAAAGCTGGTTAATAATCGCACTCAATCACATAATGACTGAAGCTCAGAGACGCAGACAGCCAGCCGTCATTATGGAAATGAAGCTCGTATCGAAGGGATCTGGCAGGGGGGAAATGAGCTCGACGCCCCGATAAAAGTCAGAGGAGGAGGGAAGTTTAGAGATACTGAAGTTTGGGTGACGAAGAGGAGGAGATAAAACAGGAGGAGGTCAAACTACAGACCAGCAAACCTGTTTCTGTTACTGAATACACAGCATCAAAACATTAGTGACTAAACTTTGCTTCAACCACTTTGCTGCAAATGTAAACCAGTGTACTTCATATTTAAACCAGTTTACGGCACGGGTGTAAGTTTACATGTAAATCAGTGTATTTACCAGTTTAATCCACACCTCAACCAGTGTACAGAAACCAGTTTAGTGCCCATTTTGTTCAACAGACAAACCATAAAACTCAACATGTAAACCTGTTAATCTAAAGTCCTTAAGGTGTTTTGCATGTTTATACAAAGTCATGCCCATGTAAACCAGTTTACAGATTAACCAGTACAATGCACATTTCGACCAGTTTACATGTGACAAGTTTACTCTGCATATAACTCAGTCTACTGCATATTTATACCAATTTACAGATTTCCCAGTTTACACAACTTGACCGTCAACTTCACAAATAAACCAGTTTACTGTGCAGATAAACCAGTTAACTCCACAGATTCACCAGTTTAGAGCATCTATAAATCTATTCAGTTTGGAGATTATCATTATAATTATTATTTTTGTACATCTGCACCAGTTTTAACATAAATTAACTTCCTGTTTACAGATTTTCCAGTTTAGTGTACAACTAGACCTGTCGACTTCACAAATAAATCAGTTTATTCCAAAGTTAAACCTGTTAACTAAATATTTAAACAAGTTTACATGTCAACCAGTGAACAGACAGCCAGTTTTCTCTGCACATGGAAACCAGATACACCAGTTTACTCTAAAGATTCACCAGTTTACAGCATCTGTGAATCAATTTAGTCCGCAGATAAAAACTAAATGTTTCTGGGGGGTTTTGCACATTTGGACCAGTTTCCTCTAAAGCTTAACCACTTCACTGCACATATAAACCAGTATACTTCCAATATATTCATTAATCTATTTAAATGTAAATAAATTTACTCAACATTCAAATTACTTTACTCTAAAACCGGTTTAGAGATGAACCAGTTTGCTGCAGATGTAAACCAGTTACTTCACATTTAAGGCACATCTGCAAGTTTACATGTACACCAGTTTAACAGTTTACTGCACGCCTCGACCAGTATACAGAAACCAGTTTACTGCACACCACGACCGGTTTATATGCAACAAGTTTATAGATAACTGAACATGTACATCAGTTTCCTGCTGATCTAAACTGGTCTTTTGCATGTTTATTCTGATTCATGCACATGTAAACCAGTTTACAGATTAACCAGTTTAATGCACATTTAGACCAGTTTACACATAATCCAGTTTTCTCTAAAGATTAACTAGTTTACTGCACATATAAACCAGTTTACTCCCAATATATTTATCAATTTATTCAAAGGCAAATCCATTCACTGCACATTTAAACTACTTTAAACATGAACCACTTAACTCAACAATTTCACCAGATAAACCAGTTTATTCCTGTTTTGTTGTACCAATTTATTTAAATGTAAACCACCAGTTTGAGCTGCAGTTCACTGCAAACTTATACAACAACCCTCCGAAACCAGTGAACGCTACAAGTCAACCAGTTTACTCCACATTTAGACCAGTTTGCGTGTACACAAATTCACACATGCACATGTAAACTAGTTTATAGCAGATGATTCTACGTGCAGATAAACCAGTTTGCTGCACATGAAACTAGTTTCACTTGACACTTAAACCAGTTTGCAGTGACTGGGACCAGTTCACTGATAAACCAGTTGGTTTTACTGAGATCAGGTTGATTCATGAATGTCGGAACTGAACTGAATAAATTCAATGTAAAATGTAAATGTGCTTTATGGTCTGTATGTGACTCCAGCATACGAAGAGGAGACCCCAGCTCCGAGTGTGTGTGTGTGTGTGTGTGTGTGTGTGTGTGTCCTATTTTTATCCCCTTCCCCCTCGCTCTCCTTCTTCTTCTCTTCTTCTTCTTCACCAGTAAAACCATTAACTCACAGACAACAGTAGAGACACGCAGGGCAGGAAACGTGTTGATTGGTGCGATGAACGACAAACCAACACCTGCTCTTTTTTCTCTTATAAACACACACACGCACACGCACGCACACACACACACACACACACACACACACACACACACACACACACACACACACACACAACCAACAAACATACACACAAGTGTCACGGTAACTTCTTTAAATGATCTATAAGCCATCCATCTTTCGTATATAAAATGCAGCTCAAAGGGCTTTGATGTTAACAATATTTATAACATCTGAAGAAAAGTCAGACATAAAATAATTATAAAATGTAGAGAGTAAAATAACTGTAAATTTTTTATGTTGGGCAGAAATGTAAACATTTTAAACCTGAAAAACTGAAAAATATTGTTGGGTGTCTTTCCAATCACACACATTCTAATTAATAGCCCGAGAGAATAAAATAAAACCAATGTGTTGGATAAAATCAAATAAAAAGGTGTACAACTCTGTACTTAAATATCTGAATTAGTATTTCTGATATTTGAACGTGTACAAAAGGTTCAGTCTACCATGAAACACCAAAACAGGTTTGTTTCTTTATCCTCCATTTCTGACAGTCAAACACGTGACAACTACGCTGTTAATAACAACAGAGACACTTCCTCTGCGGCATAATTAACACTCCACATACACACACATACTGTACATGCATCAACAAAAACCTCACACATACACATCACACTGAGGGTGGATAATTACACAGTGCTGTGTTTAAACGATGCTTCACATCACCTGAGAATAAGAATTTAAAAGTCGCAGGTTTGACTCCCACAAAAAGGTCCGACAGCCGCAACCGTCCTGCACAGAGAGCAACTGAGGAGGGTCCCAGTGAGGTTGTTATCAGGGTTCATTAATGACGTGTCTTACCTGCACATGATCTCGTGGGTGAGGAGGACGCGGCACATCTCTGGGTTCTTGTCCTGACCTTCGTACAGGATCGGCTGATGGGACAGAAACACAGACAGGAGGGTGAAACTCTGACTCACAGTAAATATCAGAGACTAATAGTCCGTTGGTAATGTGAAGAGGAGGAGTAGAAGTGCTGCTGGGTCTCAGTGGTCACACACAGGTGCTCTTTGGATACGTCAGGTGCACTGTGTTTATTCCATCTCGTGAAGGGCTCATTGCAGGAGTGAATCAAAAAATATATAGTCTCCTTCAAAAACAATCTAAGGCATACTGTAGGGTTTGTCTGTGTTTAATGTTTGTTTTTTTACAAAAGTGTCAAATATTATCGGCTTTAACTTGTTAAAGGTTCTGCATGTAACTTTTAGAAAATCCTTGTTATTAGAGACACTGTCGGCTGTTAGGTGAACATCCTGTTGCTCGTGCTCATAGTCCGTAGGTGTGAGTGAGCACCTGGGCATCAGACAAAACATTTGATAACAAAAACTAAAGCTTTAAGAGCTTGAGAAATTTCTGTTGTCCAGCATACAGTGAGTTAAAAACAGCACGTCCAGAATACTGTGTGTACAGTGATTGGTCCAAAAAGCATCAATCAAACTTGTTTTGACTCATATGACCCTCCCCAAGAGAGGAGGCCAGCGATCACGCTTGTGTGTGCATGTATTAAGGCAGCGAAGGAAATTTACTGCAACAAGAGTTTGAAACACAATAAGTCTGCGCTAAAGGCCCAAAGCAAAGGTACATTACGATTGTTTTTAACTAACCAAGGCACTCCGTCTTGTGGAGTTGCTGCAGCCCTAAGTGAAGGTCGTCTCCAGGCCGCTGCTGCAAAACGTATGTAACAGAAACACAGCATGTGTGGACTCTGTAGTGTGGTGTGTGCTTATATAAGTTGACATTAGCGGACTTTCTAAGCTAACGGTAGCTAGTGTTCCACACTGTTGGCTCTGGGGAGCTGAAGAGAAGCAAGAAGCATTTAAACCAGTTTATACCAAAAACACACCAAGCAGCAGCAAAGTGCAGCCTGCTGTGAACTGAGAGCTGCTACAGGCGCTCTGAGCTGCAGCCGTTTGATTCTGAGGCAAAGTAAGTTGGGGACAGTTTAGCTTTTTTGTGGGCCAGAGAATACTGGCAACCAATTAGTAAACAGAATCCTGTGTCTCCTGTGACCTATGTTACAAAGAATTTCTTCCTGCCTGAAACATGTGAACACAGTCTCACTCCAGAGTCATCAAAATCCAGCGCTTGGTCAGTCACTGCCAGCGTCAGATACCGACAAAAAAAAATACCTTTCACACCGGTGATACACAGCCAGTCGCCACAACTGCAGCGGAGGTCGGTCCAACAACCACCAACTTTCACACGGGAGGCCGGTGTTCGCTGCGTGTAAGACTGTAAAGCCAAATCCTGTTCTGTTTTCCTAAACCCAACTACGTGCGTGTTGGCAAAACATCCATTTGTTGGTCAATTTGCGGTGTTGTACTGATGTGGTGCTTTTATTTTGAAAGAGACTGAATGCAAACTGTACATTTCCTGTGAAAACAGAAGTGTATTTTGAAAATAGACAATGCATGTAACAGGCTGAAGTTGACACGGCATCCCAGAAGATCAACATCCAACACATGGCGAGGTCGGAGTGACAATGTGTTGGTTTTTGGGTGTAACTTTTCAGATGAACTAATTTACAGATAAACCAGTTTACTGGACATTTAACCAGTTTATAAACCAGTTAAGTGCCCATGTAAATCCATTTAGTGTACATTTAGACCAGTTAATCCATAATTCAGTGTATAGATAAACCAGTTTATTGAAACTGGGACCAGTTCACTGTACCCATGAACCAGTCGTGTTGTTTTATGCAGGACAGGTTTATGTGAACTAATGAGACAGCTGATGTGTTGATATGTGCGAATGTTGCTTTTATTTTGTCCATCCCTCCTCTCTCCTCGCCACACTGTGATTGGACCTCAGCACCAACAACAAAGTCAAACATGGCCTCCAACCACCACCTCCACCCAGCACCACCACCACCTCCCCTTTTGGTGGTCTCAGCCTTCTCCGGCCTTCCCAGAATTCCCTGCCAGATGGCGGGCGGCGCCCCAGGATGAAGCCCCCCTCCTACCCACCCCTCCTCACCCCCACCGAGCTGTCATGTCAGCGTCCGGATGACGGATGACCGCTGTGTGTGTGCGTGTGTGTGTGTGTGTGTGTGTAATACCCTGGTGGTTGTAAATGAACTCCAGTAAGAGAGAAAGTGTGTATGTGTGTGTGCGTCCTCCCCCCTTCTTCCCCTCTTTTCCTATGATGACCTACCACTACCTCATCCACCTTTATAGTCAAAACAGACCTCCGCCCTGCACACACACACACACACACACACGCACACGCACACACACACACACGCACACACACACACACACGAACACACACACACACCCCTGGGGTACAATACTTTTAGGATAACGACCACTTCTGCATTATTGATCCTGATCCTGGCTCTGTTCCTCTGGATTAAAATGCTCCAGTTTGACCAGGAGGGATGTGGATTGCATCAGACACACACAAACACACACACACACACACACACACACACACACACACACACACACACAAACCCCATACTGTGTGTAGATTTGGTGGTCGATATTTATACATCATCATTCCTGATGCAAGACTCCCAGGAGTGTGTGTGATTGCACGTCCACTTTCATGCTTGTTTGTGGGTTAACGTCCACGTCTCTGCTGTGAGCATGTGCCCTGTATATGTCTATCTCTGTGAGGACCGGCTTCAGGTTTAGACCTGGACTGTGAGGACATTTTCAAAAAGTGAGGACATCTTTTGAGAAAGTTGTTTTGGAGAGTAAGGATAGGGGTTTTCTTTTAAGTGAAACATTTTTTGGACAGTGAAGAGAATTCTTTCAGAAACTGAGTAAAATGAGGAAATTTTTTGTGGGCGGATATTTTGAAAAGTAAATAGTTTTTTATAGGTAAAAAAGAAGCCAATTTAAGGGAGTGAGGAGACATTTTGTAAAATGTTTATTGGAAGGTGAGGAAACGTGTAAAGTTAATAACATGGAGAGATTTTTAAAAATTATTTAAAAATGAATTTCTAAGGGAAAATTAGGACAGTTTATGAAAAGTGCATTTTTGGCATTTTTTAAGTGAGAACATTTTTGGAAAGTGAAAATAGTTTTTGGAAAGAAAAGTCAATTTTGTGTAGTGCACATTTTGGAAAGAGGACAGTTTTGTAAAACAAGGACATTTTGGAAAATTCAAAAGATCTTTTGGAGAGCAAGGTCAACTTTGGAAAGTTGAAAATGGAAATTCAAAACTAAGGACATTTATAATGTGGAAGATTTTTAGAAAGTGATACAAAAATTGAGGATATTCTAATTTATGAAACGTTAAGACATTTTTGGAATGCTTTTTTTTGTGAAAAAGTTTCTGGAAAGTGAGAAATCTTTCAGAAACTGGGATTGATTTGGAAAATTTACTAGATCTTTTATTTAAGTGAGAAAATTTTTGAAAATTCAGAATAGTTTTTGGAAAAGGAAGTCAATTTTGTAAAGTTTATATTTTAGGAAAAGGACCGTTTCTGTAAAACAAGGGACATTTTTGAAAATTTAGAAAATCTTCTGAAAAGTGTGGACATTTAAGAAAGTGAGGACAAGTAGAAATAGGGGCCATTTTAACACTGAGAGATTTTTTAGAAAGTGATACAAAAATTGAGGATATTCTTAGAAACGTGAGGACTTGTGAAAAGTTAAGACATTTTTGGAAAGTGAGGAGATGGGGATGGTTTAGAAAGTGAGCACAAAAGTGGAAAATGATTTTAGATATAAAATATTTATTTTCAGAAAATTACAGTGGGACTTTTTTGAAAATCAACAAAATTCCGAAAGAAACAAAATTCTCAATTATCCAAAATGTCCTTACTTTCTCAAAAAGGAAATTACTTTTACGAGGGGACTCTTTGAAAGTGTGGACATTTGTCTTGTCTGCACTTTTTTCGAGGATCATTCAAGTGTTTAGAGTTGGTTTTAGGTTTCAGGTTCCAGCAGATTTCACCGTGTGTCCCCACAAGTATCCAGTTGAAACATGTGTCCATGTTTGGCTGAGTGCGTGCAGACTCCGATGCCGTTCAGCCTTCAGTGAGCCTCAGATTTGTTTCTCCAACTTTTTGTTTGCTGCTCACAAATGTGTTTCTTGATGTGACAGTTGAAGTCACACTGAGCCCTTCAGCCTCTCTGTGTGATGTAACTTGCTGTGTAAAAGTTGTGATGGCGGCTGCGGCGTCGCTCTGCGGTCCAATCTGCATTAATTCAGCCGCTCCTCGCTCTGACAATCCCACGGACGCGGGGCCTCTAACAGGCCCTCGACGGGGTCTTATCGATCCGCTGGGACTCCTGCCGACCCGTCTGTCAGGTCTGACTGTCGACCAATGGGGTGTCATGTAGTGGGAGGTGAAGGTGGAGACATGTGTGTGTGTGAGGGGGGGCAGAGGGGTGTCATGGAGGGGGAGATGTCAGGATTATTGTCTCCAGTGTGCCGTCGCTGCGCCACATTAAGGCCTATTGATCGGTTTCCATGGCTGACGCTTTGTCGAGGAGCCGCTTGGTACATCGATCGGTGACATGCCGACAGGGCCAACCAGCGAGGGGGAGGTGATATGACTTGGTGGTGGGGGGATAAATAAGTAGGAGGTGTAGCTGGGAGGACGGGTGGAGGCTTAAACAGGTGTTTGGAAACAATCTATGTTTGGAAGATTTTTTGTAAGTGAGTGATGATTAATTTTGTAAATCTCAGAGCAGGACTGAATTACAGCCCCCAGTGACTGCAAAACTCCACGTTCACTGTGTGTCAGCTGTTTTTTCCAATTTGAAAAACTGCAATTCTGTTTGGGAATCTGTATCAATAAAGTACAATATAAACCAAGATATGAAGCATTATTATTTAATCTCGTGGTCCTGTCTTGTAGAGGGACCCTGCATCTTAAATCTACTGCACAGACCTCTATTATTTTAGTTTTAGTTTGAGCTCATGTGGGAAATATTCCTAAAGAAAAAAAGGAAAAGTAGTGTTTTGGAGCCGGGTAGTGTTATTCCACTGTAGGCGTTCTGTGCATGGTGGTTTCTGGGTTTCAGCTGTGAGGATTTCCAAGAGAGAACTTGTATTCAGGTATTTTTTTTAAATAAACTGTTACGTCAAATGATTAATTTCTGCACTCATTACATTAATCTTGGTGCAGTGTGCAGAAACATTGCAGAAATGAGAGTGTAAATGTATGAAATGATCAATTTTTTAATTCCGTCGTTAATTATTTTCTAATATTACGTTTTAAGTTGTCGTTTAAAACACAAAGAACATTTACATTATTGTTCTCCGATGAATATTCATACAGTAAAGCTTTAGGCGTGAGGAACAGGGGAGATCTGGAGCCGAGTGGACTTCAGGAATGAAGCCGGGAGGTCGCTGGCAGGATCGACTGGAATTTGGAAATATTTTGGGGGGTTTTTCTTGGCACATAAACCGTTCACAGGTTCAAATCCCACACGGGGGTTCTGAGTGAGTGAAAACCGGAAAAGTGGGAGTCAGCTAAAGACCGAGCTACACAGCTGGAAAGGAAAACACATCAGTGCTGCTCGAGTTTAGGAAAGTAAGAGGGGTGTAGAGGAGGAGGAGGAGGTGTGAGAGTTAGACGAAGGGTTTGAAGGGATTCTTCAACTGAAGGGGAGTTTTTCAGAGTTAGTTTAAGTCTGAAGAAGGAGAACTGGATTTGATTTGAATATTTTAGGGTTAAGAGAAAGCCAGAGAGATTGCAAAAGGTTCTGAAGTTAGAAGCAGGATTGATTTGATGAGTGTTTCACTTCCCTTGTGTTTTAAAATTGGACTTATGGGTAATAAGGTAAGAACATGTTTCTACAGTCACAGGGAAATTTGTGGTTTTAGTGGGAGTCACATGCTGGAGCGATTTATCAGGAAACCAGCTGAGACTCAAACGATATAAAACGTGTCCATCACAGAGCTTTAGACGTGTTAGATGTGTTTTTGAACTTTGCACAGAGCCAGGCTAAATGCTGCCGGTCTAATGCTAAGCTAAGCTAACCAGGCTCCAGACATCAGATGCATAAAACTGTGTGTGAATTTATGAGTTATTACTGTTCATACATTTTTAACTTTTAACTGACTGATTGGTGCTTGAAAATAATCAATTGGCTTTGTAACATAAATTCTTCACGTCAGTCACAATGCATTACAACACACTCCTTTGGATTATTATCTCTGTACACTGCACATATTCTTTAATACATCCTCCTGCGCTCTCATATGAAGACGTTATATTTTGGGTTTGCTGTCTTATAATTCATTCTGCTTAACACAGACCTGTTGTCCTCGTTTGTAAACACTTTTAACATGCCACCTAGTGGTAGAAAAAGCTAAATATACTGAGCCGTGTAAAAACAAGGTGTTTGCAGTTTGATATGGCATATAAATTGAACCAATTGTGGTAAACCCAACAAGCTACAAAGCTGTTTAATTATGAAGTACTCATTTGAGGACACTGGGACTTCTGCAGCATTTCTGGCATCTGCCTCTCACATCATATGGGTTATTAAAAAATAAACAAAAAAATCACATATAAATGTGACAAATCCAACTGTTTCATCTTTTACTAAAAATATAGAAAGCTTCGTCCCCGCTGTTGACTTTACTTTTTTTTGCTATGGCCCTTTGTGCCACCGAGCAGCAAATTTCTGCTGCTAGGCAACCGTTTGTTTGCTTGTTTACTGTCTCTTTATGAAAACACAATAGTTTCACCTGTATAGTTTCCACAGCAGGACACATGTAGTACATTTAGAAAGACAGGCCCGTGGGTCAGGACATCATTTTTTTTCAAAAACTACTTCCTGTTCAGAGATAATACCTAGTTTTTTATACTTAATCAGGTCCTCCTAATCCTAAATATGTATGAGAAATTAAAAATGCGTACCAAACAAAAGCTCGGGTCTCAGGCAGTGTGGACGTTTGCACATTCCTGTCCAAAACTGTACATAGATTTACTTATAGTACTTTATTCTTACTACGTTTATTGTTATGCTCCAAAACAAGGCAAATTCCTTGTACATGAAAACCTACTTAGCAATAAACCTTCTGATAAATGTTAATGGAGCATGAACTGAATCCATCTTATATGTAAGTTAAATAAGCTGCAAATTAAAATAAATTTAACACTTTTAATTCCTGTCAGGCGCCATTGTTCTAACTATATTATAGTGTTTGTATTCTGCAGCATGTTATAATGTTCTGGGTCAAAAAAAAAGTGGATTTGAGTTTGTGAGTTCTCACCTGTTTGGTCATGGAGTCTATCAGCCGAACATAAAGATCCTGTTCTGTCCTGATGCCTGAAACAAAAACACAAAACACACCCATAAGTCTGCTGAAACAAACACACACACACTGCTGTCATAATTATCTGTGACTCTGAGCAGAATTGACTGCGTGATGACACATTTATACCACCAACATACATACATGCATTAGCCTGTTATGCTAATTTTATCTCAGTATGCGAAAGGAAAGAAAGAACGAAAGAAGAGATTCCTAATAATGTTCTGTAAATGAATTCTGTTATTATTTATGTCCCGGTAGTGTATTTATGTTTTCTGTAGCTCTTGTCATCTCGTCCCGGCTACGCTAACACCCCCCTCAGCAAAAACAAACATTAGCGCGGCTCCAGAGCTGTTTATTATTTATAGGCCACGCCGCCTTTAACTGCCGAGCTCCCCCCGCCCCTCCGCCGCCCCCCTGCTGCCTTTTTCCTCAAGGATAACAAGGAATCCTCATTCTCCGACAAATTAAATATCAATCAGGATTGCTTGTCTTTTATTAGCTATGCATCCGAGCGTAAATGTGACACAAACACGACATGGGGTGGAGGAAAGCAAATTGCAGGGAACACCTGTTAGCGGCGGAGTCGCTCTAATTGTATTCGATGCTGTGGGGTTCTTTTTTTCCCTTCTTCTTGTTTTGCGGGCCGTTTGCTCGCAGCTTCCTGTGCTTTCTAATTGACATGATTCACTCCTCGCTCTGCGCTCTGAGTGCTGTGCAGTCTGCAGCCTAAATGGCGGCTATCCGTCCCGGGTTGCAGATGAGGTCAATTACCTCCGTACGATGCTAATCCGACGATGCCGACTCATATTAGAGTGATTTATCCCCCTTTGGAAGAAAACGCTCTTTTATGTCCCACTTTATCTGGTGTTTCTGCAGGGGTCTGAGAGCATTACGGCCGTCCTCCTCCTGCAGCTCTGGACTCGTGCCAGCACAAAGCCGAACTGTGTGTTTTGAATCAGCAAAAGATCCCTCCACTTTCCCCCCAATGGACAAAACAGAGTTCAGGTTTGGTTGGTTGTCAGATATTCCAGATGTCTGTGTGTGCGTGTGTGTGTGTGTGTGTGTGTGTGTGTGTGTGTGTGTGTGTGTGTGTGTGTGTGTGTGTGTGTGTGTGTGTGTGCGCGCGCGTGTGCGTGTGGATAATGAAAAAACTTTTTCCAGCCTCACAGTCTTAAAAACTGCACAGTTCACTTCCACTATAAGTCTGCTGAGGTGACCTTTAATATAAATTCCTTCTCTACAAATTCTGAGCTCTAATTCATGCAGGAAAGTTCAACTGCAAACCAACACAGACAGTTTCACCTGTGGGAGCGAGAGCAGTCATTACCTCCACTTCATCAATCAATACCGCACACCTGAACTCCGGTCTGAACAAAGGCTCATCTGACCTACACAACTGCCATTTAAAAAAAAGGCGAATTTAGTTTTAATTTCATGCTGTCAATCAATGTGTGTTACCACCATTGTGAGCAGGTTGTAGGGACGGAAAACCTTCAAAATATATCTTCATATTCAACTAATTTGCTTCATTACAGTTACTGGCAGCATTTTCAACAAACCAGAAAGCATGACAGTGTTACACCAAACAGAAACCATTTAGCTCTTTATCCTGCAGGCTCACAAAACATTTCAGGACATGTTACACTCAGATCTGGACACAAGCAGACGAACACAGGTGTGCAGATTTGTGTTAACATTTTGTTCCACACTGACCCTCACAACCACGAAATCTAAGACGCTATATAAGTATCATTTGCGTTCAGCTTTTAAGAACCTTGCAAGGCTGGTCACTGCCATTTCAGATACACCTTAATTAAAACAGTAAAAGTAACTGTGCAGAGTGCAGGTTTAGTTTCAGGGACTCGTCAGGTGGAGACAGACAACAAGTGAAACAAAATAGAAACCAACAACAAGTTGGATAAAACCTTTTACAGTGCATTTATTTCTCATGCTTAATTTCTGAGATTGATTTTCTTGTGTGAGCTCAGTAACATTAAATGCATGCAGTGCTGTTTCTCTCCAGATAGCCATCCAGGAGGTGACGCTACCTTCAGGAACTTTTTATTTTTCGTGCAGATATTAAACGCAGTGATAGAATCAGCGATTAGGGTTTGGGTAATTCAGGAGTCCTGAATAAAACCATTAAAACGTTAATTAAATTACCTATCAGGAGCTAGTACTTTAAAGGAAAAACCATCGGTAACACTTTATTTGGATAGTCCTCATACAGATAGTTAATGGAGTATCTGTAACACTTCAACAGCTTATAAATTGAGACAACAATTTAACTGTTTTGGACCCTACAAGAATATGTGGTAAATTGTCCCATATAATTTGTAGATAAACAGGAACAGACAAAGCAACAGTTGAATTGTTGTATCTTAACTAATAAGCTGTTGAAATGTTACTGTTGTAATGTCTTAATATTCTGTTTACTTTTACTTATACCCGCAGTACTTTTTAACCGATTACTTGAGCGCAGATTAACACTTGTCTTGATCTTGACTCAGGATTTTATTTCAAGATCAGTCAAGACCACTTCTGGGACATTTCTAAAGTGCCTTGTGCAAGAAAGGAGCATTGCTCCAAGAAATCAAAGGGAAATTCTTATATTTAAATTTCCCATGTTACACTTATACCATCACACATGTATAGTATATGACAATAAAAGAGGTAAATGAAAATAGACCATTTGTTTTCTGTGGCTGTTTCACTGTTTAAGTGAAAGTGAGTATTTCAGATCAGTTTGAGGAATATCTGTGGTTTGCATGTTCCATATTTTACTGACTCAGTCTTGATACACTCTGGTCTCGGTCATGACTTGGTCTCAGATTAGCTGGACGTGATTACAACACCAAATGTCATCATATCTTTAAATGTGAAATATGTCGATGCTTGATTAAAATCTTTTGTGTTTTTTAAGGTAGGTGTGTGTGCACCCTGTTTTTGCAGGGTCTTTTATTTAATCACAGACCAGGCGTTCTCTTTGGGTGCTACTGGACACCATGTTTATGAATATCGTGATAATGGAAATTCACCATGTTAAACTTATTGTGTTGTTTATTGGGCTTCACAATAAAGTCATATATATTCTCATCTCTAACCTGCACTGCATGTATTGCCTATTGTAACCGCTGCACATGTTCATATGTAAGTTTTTATATCTCTTATCCTATATTTATTCTACATATCACTGTTTATTATGTACATTTAGCTGCACTTTACAGCTTGTTGCACTTCAGGTTAGATGCTAAACTTTGCAGTTTCCGTACTTTTACTCTGTGCGATAACAATAACGTTAAATCCAATATCTCAACAACTGCTCGCCAAATTTCCAGTAATTCTACAAACTTAACATTATCAGCTCCACTAATGTGAAACCAGTTAAATCATGTGTGTGTGTGTGTGTGTGTGTGTGTGGTTTGTCATATATCAACATGATATTATGGTGATGTGTTCTGACCGTTGCTGTAGAGGAGCTGTAGCCTGTAGTGGATCCCATTGTTGGTCTTCTCTCCGTTGTACTCCTGTCACACAAACACACAGACACACACACTTTACTCACACGAGTTACTGTGATGAAGGTGTGATAAAACATTTACAGTCGTCCAGCAGCAGCAGGCTGTGATGCTGCACTCAGCAGGCAGCTGCAGTCCTCACAGTCAGAGCTGTTCCTGTGAAAGTCAAACATGTGTACATGGACACGCTGCAGTACTGTAGGAACCTCACTATGGTCAAGTACTCTGTGTATGTAGTTTGAGTATTTGAGAAATGGTAGCACATTTCTGTCATCAAACCCAACACAAGGGATAATTAAAACAGAAATTATGACACATTAGATCAAAGTTTGACTTTTACTGTTTGCCCATAGTCTATCTTACCACGACTGACTAACTGATAAAGAGTAAAAATAAACAATAAATTCACCTTTTTATCAAAATTATACAAGATAAGTGAACATTATCTCTCACAAAGTCTAATATACAAGCTACTACGTCTAAATTCAGATTTTTCATTGTCTGATTATGAGACACGGAATCAAAACGATAAATTTTAGTAAAAGAAATCAAACACAAAGTAACATGTTTACATGGTAAATAAAAAATAGACAACAGTAAGGTATCATGTTGAACTTTTAAGTAAAACATTTAATCTCAAACTCTTTTCTCTTAACATTATCTTCTATTTTTGACTTCAGAAGTCACCTTTTCTTTTCAAAATCACAATTTTGATTCAGTGTCTTATAATTTTTTTTTTTTGGCATAAGTATTTTTTGTCATTTCATTTTATTTTACTTGACTTCATTTTATTCTATTTTATTATTTATAATACTTTGGGGTATTTTTCCCATTTTATTTTGTATATTGTGATTGTCAGATTTTATTGAATTTCACACTTAAACCATGTAAAAAGTGGGGTGTAAATCAATTTGGTTATTAATATAAGTTTATAATTATACCTTTATTCTATATACCTATATTTTAAACAAGTGAAGAAAAAAATGTCTTAGAAATCTTCAACTTGTTTTAAGTATTTTATAAACTCAAGATATTTTTCAGTTAAGTTTTTCACAGTCACTGTGACCTTTGACCCCTAACCAACATCAAGCAGGTGGTCATGTGATTCACACTTGGCATGAAGACAACAGACATCCCTCTTTCTCTCCTGACTGTCTGCTCTGCATCTCTGTCCTTGTAACTAACAAATAACTGTAATTTTGTTCTGTGCAGTGTGTTGTACTCGGTTTTTGTACAGCTACACGTGTTGTCACATGATCTGTTGGGCGACCACATTGTTTGTCTATACAGAGGTGTGTCTCCTTATCTTGTTCATGTCTGATGAAGGGCTAGTGTCCGAAACGTCACATGTGGTGATATGATTAAAATTTCCGAAAGGTTTCTAGCGTGCGGACCTGTTTTTGTATTTTTGTACAAGTTAAAGTCCACATTCAAAACTTTACTCAAGTAAAACTACAAAAGTAATTTGCATCAAGCAATCAGCTCTACACTCAGGATTTTAGGTAAATAGGCTATGATACGGTGCTTGCTTAGCAACCTCAGCCATCGCGCTCATGAAAAGTGGCTCAAAAAAGGCACAAAAGTCTGACCTCACGTTTTCCAGGTGGTTAAAGACGCAGCATGTGTACGGCCCTTTAACATGTGCATCACTTTAATGTTGCAGCTGGTAAAGGTGAAGCTTTTAATCACTTCATGTACTGCTGGGTAATTTAATCTATAATAATACGTTATCAATTCATAGTTGATTATGTTTTGTATTTATAATTTGAAAAGTAACAACAACTGTCAGATGAATTTAGTGTGGTAAAAGGTATAATATTTCCCTCTGAGATGTGGAGAAGAAGTATAAAGTAACTTAGTAAATGCTGTTAATTACTTTTCACTACTGAATAACATTTAATACATTAACATGCCACATGTGTATTGAAGGAGTTATAAGTGCCTCTAAGTTATTGTCCTTTTGGTTATCTAGTCTCCGTTGAACTTCCTTGATTTTCAGACAGAAGTCTAATTTTATCTTCAGCTCTAAACTTCAGAAGAAGAACTGTGGATTTAGTTTTTCATGTTTCACAGAGATCACTTCAGACAGGAGGGATGATTACAGACCCCATGTGAGAGTTGTGTTAAGATAAGAGCCGAAAATATCTGAGCGTATCCTTTATTCAGCATCTCCTCTTCATGTCTCTTTTAGTTTCTTCTCTCTCTTGACCCCCTCTCACCCCGTCTTCCTTCCTCTCCTTCTTCTTCTTCTCTTTTTTATGTTCAGCCTCTATTCCCCTTTAATTTCACTCCTCTCTCCCCCTTTCAGTCTCCGTCAGTCGGCCGCTTGGTGCCAACTGTGCCTGGGAGTGTTGGCTCAGTCCCAGTGTGTGTGTGTGTGTGTGTGTGTGTGTGTGTGTGTGTGTGTGTGTGTGTTGGGGGGGATCGGGGCGAGAGACTAGAGGTCAAAGCAGAGGTGAGGTGAGTGAGTGGGTGGAGTGGAGAGGAGGATTTTGGTGCCAGCTGGCAGCCGATCAAACACCAAACACTCCTCAACCTGTCTGGATATTATTATTATTATTATTATTATTTTTATCATTATCATTATTATTAGTGTTAATAGTAGTTAGAGTAGTAGTGTGTGTTTTTATATGGTGTAACTTAAAGTCGGCTGTTGTTCCAGAACCAACGTCATGTTCGTCTGCCTCTCGGTACTGTTTGACTTCCTGTCTGTGTCACTCAGTCCCACGTCCATTGGTTCCCCCTGAAAACGTAAATCTTTATAAACACAAATATATTGTTTCATTTAGGACTTAACTGAGGAAATAACTGATTTTCCTGACTTATATTTATACTATTCTTTATAAATTTAACTACAGGCTTTTATTTGTGGTCTAGATAATTCCACACAAAATGTCTGGACCATCACCACAAAAATGATTTATGTTTTTATTAAATCAAGCAGCTGGTTGTTGTTAAGATCCTCAGAGAAAAGTCTCAAACTTTCCCAAACCTAATAGAAAAAACAGCCAGTTTAGTTCACATTTATTAAGATATTTCATTAGTTGTGCATTTGACATTACTCAATAATTACTAATAATGACATTAAAATGTTTTATTTATCTATAGCTGAACTGCAACCTTCGAGGCTAAAAATGAAGCCAATGCAGAAATGCCAAAAACTGCAGTTCCTCAAACAGACACTTGAAGCTAAATCCCATCGACCACATATATCAATGGATGTAGCTACTGTGACATCAGCCATTGGTTTCGGCTGTAGTTGGACATTTTAACATGGAGGGTCTATGGGGAATGACTCACTGTTAAAGCCAGCCTCAAGTGGCCATTAGAGGAACTGCAGTTTTTGACACTTCATTTTTCAATGTCAGTAGTTGCTGCTTGGTCAATCCCCATAAAAACCCATGTTACAGCAGGAAAAAACACGTTTACAGTCTGGTACAATAAACAATATTGGTTTCTAAAGCTAAAGTCGACATTCATGACAACCGTACAGGGGGTGAATTTTCATATAAGCTACCACGGAACAACACTGGTTAGGTAACTGCACCATGACGTAACCCCATATTTACAAAGTTTTGACTTGGCCTTAACTGTCCCTATTTCAGTGTGATTATTGAAAGATAACTAATATTTTGGTTGCCTAAGAAAGTTATGTTCAGCATTTGGTTGAACCAAAAGACACTCTAAGCAGTCGAATATTCAGTTTTCCAGTAAGTGTATTTTATTTTAATGGTGTTGCGCCTGGTTAGCAAATATTAACATTAGTATAACCACAGTTTACTACAGCTGTAAATGCAATATGCTAACTAAGCTAGCATCTAGCGTTAAGGTTAGCTCCACCCTTGCATTCAAATATGGTCACTTCTAACTCCAAAGATCCAAGGTGGTGATGATCAAAATGTAAGGCTTCAAAGTGGGAGTCCACGAACCAGTAGGTGACATTACAGTGGCTACCTCCATTATTTTATACAGTCTATGTTTAAAGCACACTGTTGTCCAGTCATCATAATAACGGCAAACTGCTGGTTTAATATGACTCTGTTAATCATCTAAGTTAAATTTAAAACCATAACTCTTTAGTTTGGACAAAAAATTAACTGTTATTTAAGTAGAAAAAGGATTTATAGGTTTTATGATTTAAAAAAAAAGTCTTATTAAGTTCCTCAAAAAGCTGATCACTAGTTGTTTTTTTTAAACAATAACGCATTTATTAGCGACTATTTTCACTGGTGGATTGATCCACTTTTGTTGCTCTAGTGAGTATTTGTGTCAGCAGGACAGTGTATGTGGGATTGAGTCAAAATAAACTAGTGTGTGTGTTCACAGTACCAAAGGAACTGGTGTGTAAACTGTAATTTTTCACGTTGGGTTGGATACGTCACCTTGTCTTTCTCCACAAAGTCGACATAGGAAGTCCTCTCGATCTCGACTGGCTGACCCTGTCTGTCGTACAGCGCCAGCACAAAGTGGAAGAAGTTGGACTTCCTCAGGTTGGACGGTGGCTGCTTCTCAAAGTGAGCTCGGGCTAAACCAACACCACTGAAACACACACAGAAACAATATTTCATTATTTTTAAACTTCAGATAATTACACACATAATACACATAAACAACTCCAGGTCGAATCAACATATGCTGATGCTGTATAGACACCATTGTTTCTGCATCTACTCCTGCTTTACTGTTTGAAAAGAAACGTTATTTTCCCCATACTGTCTCTGCTAAAACACCTGTATTCACAGTCTTTCAGGAGGGGTTCTTGAAGAGACAGGCACTAAAATGGAGCCTTAGGACAAAAGCCACGTCTGCCCTGATTGGTCAGTGTTTATGGGTCTTCCATATCTTATCATTTTTTAAATGTCAACCCATCTAAGAGCCACATAATTGTTTTAACCGGATTGTTATATTATTAAGCATCTCCTCTTATATAACTGCTGACTTTTTACTTTTTCACAACTTTTTTATTTTTTTCCTACAGCAGTATCAAAGCTGTAAATGAGTTTTAAGTTACTGTTAATGCAAATGAACTATTTCCTCTGCTGCTGTTTCACATTAAAAGCTCTCCACCAGCAAGTTGCTTTTATTGTGAAACAGCCACAGGAAATAAGACAGAGAGAGAGAGAGAGACAGCAGTGTGTTGTAGATTCTCAACACATTTATTTGTAAATCAATTGCTAAAGACGACGAGAGGCTGAGAAAATATGATCTGTCATGACACCAGAAATAATCATGACAGGAAGTGAAACATCGTCAGGAAAGATTTTATAACCTGAGAATAAAAAAAACACCTGATGGAAAAGATTTATGTGTAAAGTTGAAATAAAATGCAGGAGGAGGAGCAGCGAGTGGAAAACTACTCAGGTGATAATAGTGAGTGAAACAGGGAGGTAACTGCACTGAATTGATTTATTGTCTGTGTGTGTGTGTGTGTGTGTGTGTGTGTGTGTGTGTGTGTGTGTGTGTGTGTGTGTGTGTGTGTGTGTGTGTGTGTGTGTGTGTGTGTCCTCCACTCTGTAAGCGCGACCTTTTACATAAAAGCTAGAAAAACTGTACAGACAGAGGCCAAAACCCAGGAGAGACGAGACTCTTCCTCCAGTCAGGGGGGAGCAGGAGGAGGAGGAGAGTGGGGAGGAGGAGCAGGAGGAGGAGGAGGCATTATGTGTCTCCATACATTATATATAAAATGTCTGTGTGGTGCATCGTAACGTCCTTAAAGCGACATTTGAAGGCTGTTTACAACCACAGAGTCCTGAAAACAGGAAATCTTCATTTGGACAAATAGGTGATTCTTTGACATAACAACCACCTGAAATAAAAATGACTGCACTGAGTTCATAAAAACATGATCTTTGTCATCTGCTACATGAAAGGAGCAGGGGAGGGTGTGGTTTGAAGAAATTAAAGACATTTCCAACATGAACTGACACAAAAAAAGCACAAATTGGTGCATAGAATTCATCAGAATGCAGGAAATTAAGTGTCTGACGATCCAAATTTCCTGCGGGAGGACCCCAGGTTCTTGGTTATTGTTCTGTCTTTCGTGCATTTGAGGACAGGTGGACAATAATGACACCTGATGATAACTGAGTAGTCAGTTTCTAAAGGGTCCTGATTGTGTTGTGGAAGTTTCAGTTGGCGAAAGATAAAAGATAGTGGCACTTTATAGAAATAAACAGTACTTGAAGAGTTATTTATGACGTAGGTTTATTTATATTTTACAAATTTCATTTAAGCTGATCAGATATGACGAAACTGATTTTGACTTGTTGGTTTTATATGTGGAGTAGATGTGTTTGCATGTTTCATTTGCTCTGTCGTTAACATCGTGGGTCTTTGTTTAATTGCTGTGTTAAGTGTGTAGAACATTTAATTGAGAAATCAAAATAAAATTTCATAAAACCAGAAGGACACTCAGAGAGCGCAGACCTCCACCAAAGCCAAAAGCCCCATTACACAATGTTACACAATGTTAACAAAAGTAAAAATCATTTGTGTATCCACCCCATGACTTGGATCTCCTCCAAAAATATACACATTCTTCCTCAGCCCGTGCTTCACCCTTGGACCAAAACTAATGGAAAACTGGGCCAATAGTTTTTCCGTAATCCTTCTGACAAACAAACCAACAACTGAACCAAAAACAAATCTCCTTGGCGGAGGTAAAAATACAGTGTGGGTACGAACATTTAACTTCTGCCACAATGCAGTGGCTGATACAACACATACAAGCTCACATTCCTTCTACATGACTGTAAAATATTTACCTGCTGGCGAAACAACACACCTACACCATGCTGCCACAAAGCAGTGCAGTGCCCCAAACACATTCAAGCCTGCACCGATCCTCTCCAAAGACACTCATCAAAACTCATCTTTTTAAAACGGTTTTAAATGTGTAAATGGTGTGTGTATTTTACTGTATTCTAAGTTGAGCAACTATCATCCATGAAATATGACGTTTCCCAACTCACTGCATCTGTTAAAAACGTACATATCCCACTGTTTGAACGTATCACTCCACATAATATAAATAATTTAAACACAAACTGAGACACATGTTCTTGTTTTGACAGGATAACAGGTGCATTTTTGTCAATCAAAGGGTTAAAATGGTTCAATAAATTATTTGAAAGCATGTAAATATTAGTAATAAACATGGACATGAGTTGATAACAGGCTAACTGTGTTTTGTCTGTATATACGTAGATTAAAATAAAAATTGCCAATCCATTAAAGAGTTTAGATGTTTACACTGTAAACTCATCATCATTGCGATATAATATCTTTTCAGAGGACTGAATAATAAATGAATGCTTCAAAAATCTCATTCATTTCTGTCCATATCTGGTGGCTGTAATGCCTGATAATAACTGTCTAAAATCATTTTCCTTTTCACATGCACTAACTTGTTACATTAAGTTTACTCAATTATCATGTGTGATTTGGCAGCAAAACCTGAGCTGTGACAAAGACAAATCACCGATGGGGAAGTTTCATACTCCACAGAAATGAAACACAGCAATAAATTGGACTAAAAGCCAGCTGAGTGATTTTATGTGGAGGCTGATAATATTTTTGAATCATCTGAACTGATCTTGGTTCAGTAGCTACAAAAGGCACCAAATAAATACCTTTTATTCAAAATAATCATAACTTGAGGGGTTCCCCAAGGCTCCATGTTAAGCCCATCATTGTATGTTTTGTACATAAATTATATATCAACAATAATGCTATATGCAGATGATATACATGTTTTCTGTTCTGATAAGAATTTGAAGGACACTGTGGGAAAAAAATTAAACTTATGAAGACTACATCATTTTAGTAATCATGTAACAAATCTGCAAAGTCTGCTAAAATATGTTTTTACAGAAACTACATATAAATAATGCCAAATCAAAAATGTCAAGGTAAAATGCCCGACTTTATTTCTAAAATTAAGGACATCTTAAATCAGGCACATTGCACACCTTCTACCTTTAATTACTGTGTTCAAGCATGCAGGAGTTCATACAGAAAATACTAATTAAACTTCAAAATTGAACAAATCTACTTATGGAGAACCACAAATTTGGATGTTTATTAAAAGGGGCTTTATTTCCAATTTGATTTCAAAAGAAAGAAAATATTTATATCCTTTGATGCGATTATACATGTATTTTTGTTCCTAATGTTGACTCTTTTCATTGATGAGGTCAGATATCATCAGACTTTTGATTTAATGTCTTTGTCTCAGAATGTGCTTCAGCATCAGATTTGCAAAACTATAAAAAGGCTCTTAGTTGGTGTGTAAAGAGAAAAACATCAGTGAGTCAATGTCAGCGGCTGATTTTGGGAAAAAGTGAATAAAAATCCTCGTTGATCATGAAATAAAATCGATGTTCCTGCAGGAAGCGACCTCTGCTCTCAGCCCGCAGAACCTAAAAGCATCTAAAGGGGAAACACTCAAAACAACAGCTGAATATTTTTACATCAATCTCATTTCCCTGCTCGTTTTGTTTCCTAAAACGCTTTATGATCAATATGATCGCCCGGGCAATGATAAATATTTATTCATGCTCAGGGTTTGTTTTTGGAAGCTTGCCTGCTCTCTCTCAGTCTCCGTGTTTCCCAGCTCAGGGGTGTATTCCCCAGACGGCAGATTAATACAGCCGTGACCTTTCTGCACCTCCATTACCAATGCTTAATGCCTCATTTGTAGGCCAGTTTGTTGGAAGCTAATTCTTCCGACTCGCAGTGTTTGGCCGGGAGGACGATGGCGTCGAGGGTCTGCAGAGAGACTCAGGAGGAAGAGGAGGAGGAGGATGGCAGCTCAGGTGTGAGTCGGTCAGGTTAGAGTCTGTTTTAAAGTAGGCTCGGTGGGAATAAAGCAGCTGAGTGTCAGAAAACAACAACAGTGTTAAAATAAGAAATAACACCGAGAGGAATCACAGGACGGCAGACGTCAACACTTTCACTTCCAGATATTTTCAATGACTTCTTGTGAGAAAAAAAACATCCACAAGCATCTGTTTTTATCCATGTTGCTATTTTGATACTACCGGTGGTGGAGGAGGAAACATCTTTTTAGTAATGCTGCACTGAAAATACTCGTCACAAGTCCAGCGTTGAAAATGTAAAACAACACATCATCTGCAAAATGTACTTAAAATATCAAAAGTTAAAGCACTTATTATGCAGAAATATTCCACAATATCCCATGTGATATATAACTATTTTATATTACAGATACATTTACATATACATACATAGTGCTGCAATCACATGACCGATGTGCTAATGAAAGTGAAGAAGGACGTGGCCCGGAGCAGTCTAGTTACGTGGCAGGTTGGCCAATGAATGGATCACCAAACACAGGACTTTCCTCCATGACTTTCACCAGGTATCTCATTCAGAAACATTGCGTGGGCACATAATGAGGCCTGAAAGAGGCGTATGCCACTTTCTACACAAAAGTTGTGATCTATAAAATCAGACTTGATGGGAGAAACTTTGACCCATGCTTACGACCTTTTTGGAGATGAAAAATTGGCGACGCAGATGGTGAGGTGGAAGCCTGATTGTAGAGACTGTTGAATATTTTTTGGCACACACCATTTTGGCTTTTGTCTGTACGTATATTCTTAGTACGGATCCTACACATTGTTCTGAACTTTGAGTCATTTTGAGGTATGTCCTCGCCATGTTTCTTTTCCTAAACTTAACCACAGTCACATTACTTGCCTTAACCTAACCTCTGTAACGTTAAATTAACCGAACCTCTGTAACGTTAAATTAATTACATAACAGACATTCTGCACTGCTGTCTTTGTTCTTGTGTTTTTTTCTGCTCCAAGAGCAAGAGCTGTATTCCATGCTGCTAATACTGCTGCCTGCAGAAACACTTCACCTGAATTCATTCAAGCAATTGTGTATCCAGTTTCCACTAATAATCAAACTGATTGTCTGTTTTGTTCACTTCACTCATTCATTCATTCATTCTGTCTGCCATGATATTCATGTTAGCTGTGTTGTGTTCAGGAGGGGGGTACTTTGCTTTCAAGTAGCTGTAATTCGTATTTTTTTATAATAATAATAATGTCTGAAACGACAATAAGTTAGTCACCTCTTGTAGAGGTAAACTTCCAGAGACTGATCAGCTGAATCTGCAGCTTCCCTCCGCTTTAAAGTGAGTTTCAGCTCATTGTTTTCTGTCTGGCTGCAACTTTCCTGTTCTGGTTCACTGTCACTGCTCTCATAGCCTCGTTTTCAGGATAATAGCTGTGAAAAGCCACTGTAAACTACCTGCTCAGCAGCAAACAGCAGACAGACACCGTTAGACACTAGCTGTTGAACATAGTGGAGCATTTAGCAGCTAAAGAGACAGACATTTCCCTCAGGAGTTGGTGGAGACCAAAAGCAGAGCTTAAAGAGAACATTGGAGTCAGATCCTTCAGGGGGACACAAACACAAAGACTCCTATTGAGTATCAATCAAAGCGATAAGTGGATTTAGCCAACTTGTGACAAACAGTGCAGATGCAAACATCTCACCCACACCGGAGACATTTCTCTGCCACAGAGAGCTCAAAGAACACCACATCTGATTCAAAGTTCTGTAACCAGGCTACTGTCTCCATATTCGCAGCAGCTGTAGACTGAGAAAATAATAACTTAATTCACCAGGCTGACTACCAGAACATTTACTTGTAATGTTACTCTATGCATGAATTGACAACGTGAATCCATCAGCACACCTTAAATGTCACTTTAAAATGTACTATACTGAAAGAGTTTGGTGGAAACTGAGCTATAGAAAGGCTTCAGTCATTTTCACAAAAAGAAATTTTTATAAAAAAATGGATAAATTAAATTAGATAGATTGTTTGTAGTAGTTAAGACCTCACAAATTAAATTTAAATTTAAGGCTATATAATGACTTTTAAGGGCTTTATTGTTGTAACATTGAATGTAAGACATTTTAAGACTTTCCAAGGACCTGCACACACACCGCTACTTCTGCTGCTGTGACACATCAAGTCCCATGTGTGAGATCAATAAAGCTTAACTCATCTTATCTCATCTTATGTTTGTGAACTGTAGTGAAACGACTTGACTTTCTTGCTTAAAGATTAAGACATTGAATTCTAGAAAATTCTTGACACAAGCAGATTTCTATTGAGTTCGGAATATTCCTGCCTTTAAGAATACAAATTAAAATGTTTAAGCGTTATTAAGACTCACATATACACAGAAATGTAGAGCAGTTGTGGTTGAGTGTGTAAAACTTGCAGAACGGTCCTTTAATATCAGTATTATGGCACCGCATCCCAAACTTCAGCTTCCTGACAAAAGTACCTTTGATTCAGATTTTTCTCATTTTGATTTTTGATGGAGACAAAGACCTGATACAAATTTAGGTTTTAACTATAAAACAAACTGACTGCAGTGAATTTGGCACCTGTTTCATCCAGCATCAAAAGCATCACTTCCACCACTAAACCACCCCATTATCCCAATTACACACAATGCTCTGCAGCGGCCATCCAGACAGCCGATCGCCACGGTGACGAAGCCACCGCCGCCACCGCCGCTCATCCTCTCCTCTCCTCTCCTCTCCTCTCTGCTCTGCCTCCACTCAGAAAGCTCGTTAGCATTATTATTATTTCAATTATGCTAATTGCGGCTGCATCCACTCGTCGCAGCGCCTCGTATCCGGCTGTTAGCACTTGGCACAAGGTGTAATAAAAACAGTATCGATGGCACACGGCTCGCTCGAACATGCCCGGAGTGTAAATCACACGCCAGCAGCCAGAGGAAAAAAATAAAACACACACACTCAGAACAAACACACACACTCAGAACAAACACAGGGCCGCGGCCGGCGATCTGCACGTTTCCACCACAAAGCCTGAAATTAAAGGTCAGCGGGAGTCGTGTCGAGCACTCTGCAAACAATTACTGAGCAAGACAGCCGGTCCTGTGTGCAGTCAGTTCATATCCACACACACACACACACACACACACACACACACACACTCGCTGAATAAATTCAGCGCCTGAATATTGCAATAAAACCTGTGAGGTTGATCTTTTCTTGTCTCAGATTAAAAAGGAGGATCAGCCAACAGACAGAGATCCAAGCAAACAATGTCTCCTACTGGTTCTACACCTGCGTAATTAAACTCAAATTGTTTATCCAGATTTTGTTCAAAGCAACAGAACTTTATTTTAAACTCAAGTTGAGATCTCAGAGGTTTCAGAGAGACCAAATCTTTCAAGTTGAATGTTGGGATAATGGTTATAAAATGGTGCAGAGGACGTGGGGAATGTTTCCGTCTGATGGACTGGTGCAGCCCATAGACTGTAGAAAGAAAGTGGACGTAGCCACTGTGACGTCATCCATTGGTATGTAGACTCCTGTTTTGAAGTTTGGCAATTTGGTCGTTGCCATTTTGTTTGTTTTTTTCTCTTCCTTCCATTTTGTTTGTTTTGGAGCCAGAGGTGACCACATTATGACGAGAGGGTGGAGGTGCTGAGAAGGAAGGGGTGGATCTGACGGAGAACCCGAAGACACTGCCACGCCTTAAAGCACACCCTGCTTTGTTGTTTATTTTACTCTAAATGGGACC
This sequence comes from Epinephelus awoara, assembly GCA_035609425.1. NCBI lineage: Eukaryota > Metazoa > Chordata > Actinopteri > Perciformes > Serranidae > Epinephelus > Epinephelus awoara. The sequence goes on from CM069299.1 coordinate 40,446,739, forward strand.
ATAATTTACGAAATGAACATCATGCTGTATCAAAGAAGACTTGAAACCAGCAATTTGGATCATCAACTTATTAGGAAAATGTTTCCTGAGGTATTAAATCATGTGAGAAGTAGGGTCATTTCCTCAAAGACGTCTATACAATCAGACTTGGTTTTGCAACCAGTGGAGTCGCATCATGCTGGCCGTTTTTTGGCACCTCCGAATTGACTTCACTTTTCAGACAAGGAGATAACCCCTTGATGAAGACATCTAAAACACTGAGTCTGTGGTTTGATTATTTCACTCAACCTAAACATGAAGCTTCAGTGATGGTCAAAATATATGAGATGTTGTTAAAGCCCAGACCCACCAAACCCACTTTAAAGAGCTAGCGACAATGAAAGCCCACTGTTGCATCTCTTCACATCACCTTATCTCAGCCAAAAAAAAAAGTTGGACAAGGACACACTGCAAGAACTACAGGCGGCATTAATGCGCTAATGTTAGCCAGTCAGTACATTAACAACACAATTCAATGTTGAAGGAACAAAGCATATTTACTGTGACAGTGAAACAACACAAACCATCACAAAAATAATCTTACTTTACATTACAAGTGTTTTGATCTCACGCTCTCTTGACTTTACCTCTTTGTTTACTTTCCTCACCGATGACCAACAGTCGACCATCGGCTTGGTGTGTCAGGGCTTTTAGGTTTGGTGGAAACATTACAGGCCTAAAACAAAGACAATGTGCTTTCTTTGGAGCAGCTCTCTGTTCAGCTTTAGTTTGTTTATCAGTTTAAGAAACAGCAGCAGCATGTGAGCAGCCAGAACTGACCAGAGAACAGTAAACAGACGAGTGCTATAACAACATCCTCTGTAGTACCAACGCTGTCTGAAACAGCAGGACTGTGGGCTGTGGACAAATGTAATGAAGGAGGTAACTCAACTTTACTGATGTAAACACCTGCGAGCTTGTGTTCCTCCATAACTGACCAGCCCTGGAAACAACACTGATTTTCCACAGTATAGATACAGCAGTACCACCTGCACTGTCTGCTTTCTGTTATGGTTAATGTTTACTACAGTCATTCTGCTGCTGTTCTCCGCTACTGGCCAAGACAAGAAAAGCTGTTGTTGTTTACAGTTTCCCTTCAAATATCCAGTAAAACTAAACTCATTTCTTTAGTTTGTGAACAAAAACAACAGTAACTTAGAGATTCAGATTCTGTTACAATATTAATAGTTCAAGAAAATAAAATCTACCACAAATTACACATTTAAACAAATGCCCACTGGGATCTATATATACAAATCAACAGGTGATTTCCTTCTTTTAGTAAAATCCTGAATGATCAAACTGTTTTTTTTCCACCTGGACCTTTATGCTCTGCCATTTCTCCTCTAATCATCACGCTGTAACCTGTGACAGGCTGTTATAATACCACAACTATCGGACATTCACATATTTGGAGTTTATTCACATAGGTGACCATCACCAAAGGTTTATGACAAAATCACTTGACGACACGGTGAGAGAGGAGAGGGAGAGATGCTGTGCTGCTGCCAGAGGAGCCGCTGAATGAGTTCCCTCTGAGCATTAAGTCACTAAAAGAGTCTGAGAAGTAAAACATTCAGGATACCACAGTTTATTCCACACTACTGAAGCTGCTCCTTTTTTTGGAACCACCACGGACTCAATAATAATTTCGCTTTCAGCCATGCTTTTTGTTGCCTTGGGTAACAGTGTGACGTCAATATGTCAACAAGCCGAAATATCACGAGAATCACAATATGAATTTTTCATATCATATTAAAAAATTATACCGGCATTATCGTGAACAAGATAATATGGCACACCCCTATATTCAAAACTATTTCCAATATCACTGGGAAAAAATTGACAGTGAGGGTATAAAATTTAAGTTTTCTATTAAAAGATAAATATGGGCTATAAGATGATGACATCTTTTCTTCTCTTGGTTAGAGGCAGAAAACAGCAGAATAATTGTTGTATACATTAACAATAATTAAAACACGTTTTCATTAATACAAACAATATTCTTCTTGCAGTCGTGCACAAGTTCAAAACCATCTGAGACTGTCACACACTAAAAAGGCAATAAAGTGCAATTAAAAAACAAAACCATGTTACAGAAGCTTATACGCTGTCAGAGCAAATGAGATGAGTGACAAGAAGACAGCAAGGAGTGAGTGAGAGGAGGCGGGGCTACAGGGGAACTGCAACAGTGTGTGTGTGTGTGTGTGTGTGTTTGTGTGTGTGTGTGTGTGTGTGTGTGTGTGTGTGTGTGTGTGTGTGTGTCTACTCGCTGTCAGAGAGAAGCGAGGACAAAGATGTCGTATCTATACGGCAGAAAATGAGTATTGAAATCAACTGAATATTCAGAATCAACATGTATAAATAAGTCATTTGTATCAAAGCCAGAAATTCCAGTATTGTGACGACACTACTTGGACTCAAGTCAGATGTCAGTCAGCAAAATGAGGACTTGAGACTTCCTAAATGCTGGACAGGTTTTGACAAAATCCTGAATGAGGGAAAAATAAGTAAAACAGCGAACCTGCCCCAGGCCCTGTCTTTGTTGCACTAAAAACACTCTGACAGAACAGAAACTGAACATGGCACTTCATAAAGGTGTTGGATTTACAAAAGACAGATTAGAACGGTCCATATCTGAGCAGCAGAGGTCGAAATATCCTGACGTGTAGTCTGAAAACACTAGATCCTACACTTACCATCATGCACCTGAATAGTGTTTGTAGTCACTGTATTTGTCCAACACCTAAAAGGCTTAATGACCAGCAGTTTTCTACAAAGCGACTTAAAACAGCTTTTACAGTTCGTACTGCTGCGAGAACATCACATATCAATTTGAGGAATGCAGTTATTTAAGGGCAGGTCCTTGTATAGTGCATTCACTTTTATTTTTCAAGGAACAAAATGAAATATACAGAGGTAAAATTTATGAATTTGAGGAAACCAAATCACAGATTTATGGTCACGGACACTTGCTGGGATCCTTGTTAATCTCCCTAGAGATTCATTTTATGTCACTCTGTCCTTCATCTGTTGATTCCACATGTAATTACACTCTAACTGATGCAGCTGATAACCAGCTTTGGTTCTTTGGTTTTCGGTGAGGCCAGAAAGTCCAAGTCTCTGGACGACATCCTAAACATACAGGCTACTCCTGCCGCTTTCAAATAAAACTGTGTGTTAAAAGCCTAACTCTGTTAATCCAACGTGGACGTAAACGTCTTTAAATTAAAGACGACAGTTTTAATTTTGACCTTAAATTCTCTGATTCATGTTAAAACTATCAGAAAGAAAACACTGAAAAACATCCAGATATTTTCAAACCGACTGCTGGACGTTCACTTACATACCTCTCTCTCTCTCTCACACACACACACACACACACACACACACACACACCATGGCATTAATCAAACAGGAGATGGAGTGTGACCACTGTTTAAGTCTTTAACCAGCGTGGCCTGCCGCCTTTCACACACACACACACACACACACACACACACACACACACACACACACACACACACACACACACACAAGCCTAATGAGCCATACAGCATATACACACACACACACTCACACTCTGGCTGGCTGCCAGGATGTTAATCAAATAAACAGTAGATATTTAAATCTGATTCAATGGGAAACAAACTCTAAGCAAACACACCCTGACAGGACACACACACACACACACACACACACACTCCAGATTGTAGCTTGACTGCCACACTGAGCAAATGCATCTGTCATGTGACACAGTTTGTATTTGTCATGGCCAATATCAAACAATATATCAGCAACAATCTATGTCTCCTCCATCTTGGCTCTGTCATAAAACTACAGCCAATGACAGTCGAGCAGGTTTAACCACATCTTCGCTGTTGGTGGAGGCTGCGACTTCACTGGTCAAAATTCATTTTCACTTCAGTTGAACTTCATGAGATGCGAAGATGCTTATTTGCCATTGGAAGCAAATGTTTTATTTAGCCCTTCACTCACATTACGGAAATTAACAGGAGGTGAATATTTGCCAGAGGTAAAGTCTCACGTGTGACCGAGCCCTTAATATAAAAACTAATCTGAGCAGAATTCAAACCAGACTGACTGGATGCTAACACATGCTAACTGAAACCGAGCTAACTCCAACAATCATGAAAACTCCACCAGAAACAGTTTGTCTGTTGCTAAGACCCTGTAACGAAGCCTCCACAGTGATCCCCGAGGACGTCTTTAGTCCTGACACACTGCTGAGCGCTAGCAACAAGCTAACGTTAGTCTCTTTTAACCATGACCACCATCTTACTTTAAGCTGTTATACAAAGAAGTTTCGTTTGTATGCTGCTCATGTGACGACCTGTGGCCTGCAGACGCTAACAACTTATTGTTTTCTGTTAGTTTTATGTGTATAACAGAATTCTGTTCTTTCTGTTTGGAGGCTCGCTGGCTTCAGCTGAGGAACAAATAAAGTGAATATAATTTAAAGTATTTAAAGTCTATGTAAAATCAAAATGCTAAGAAATCAAACCATCTTATTACAAATATATATTCACAAAATTCCTGTATACATTACAGTTTACTCATTTTGCAATTACTGTACTGCTGTCTACCACACGTATATATTATTTTTTTTTTTTTTTAATTGTGGTAAATTTCATCCCTATATTTAACTTCTGCACTATGTTGCCATGGATTTTAATTCTACTTGTATGATTTTCTTTTTATACATATTTAATGATCATTGGTTGGTTTTTTTTTTTAAGATTATCTTTTGGGGCTTTTTTAGACAGGACAGTCTCAGTGTGAACAGGGGAGACGAGATGCAGTAAAGGGCCACAGGCTGGAGTCAAGCCTGCGGCTGCTGCGGCAGAGACTAGTTCGTATATGGGACGCCTGCTCTGCCCGATGAGCCACTGAGCGCTCCAGCTTCTCTGTAATTGTTCCACATGCGACAATAAATAACTTGAAACTCAATGTACGTGTTGAAAAAGAGGAGGGGAAATGGTTTAAGACTTTGCTGCCGATTCCACAAGTATGTGTTGTCCCTGTCCAAATGTTTGTAGGTTGTATTTCCTTACACACAAAGTCATTTTTATTTATATAGCCCAGTATCACGAATCACACATTTACCTACAGGTTGCTTTATAATCTGCACAGCACACGACGCCCTCTGTCCTCTGACCCCTGATTCAGATAAGGAAAAACTCCCCAAGAATCATTTAATAAAATTACAGTATGAACAGTCTGGATGACAAACTTACAGGTAGTTTATCCATGTATGAAGAATATGGACAAACATTATTCTTCCATAAGTGGAAGATACAAAAACAATCATGTGAATGGTTTCAGAAGGAGCCAACACATGACCCACTTTTTTAACTTTCTGACATCACATGACTTTTTGTTTTTGGCTCTGAGTGTTGACGTTAGATGTTAATGTGTCCTGCTGATCGTCCAGTATGAATGTAATTAGTACTGAACACACACACAGACACACACACACACACACACCTTCCTCACTAATTGCAATGGAAGTCGAGTTTGGACGGTTAAAATATGCACATATTGTTCATGTACAGTGTGTGTGAGTGTGTGTGTGTGTGTGTGTGTGTGTGTGTGTGTGTGTGTGTGTGTGTGTGTGTGTGTGTGTGTGTGTGTGTGTGTGTGTGTGTGTGTTGATTTATGCAGGGCTGCACAATTACACATGAATACATTTACCCAATCAGGCCTGTGTGTTCTCCTTCACACACACACACACACACACACACACACACACACACACACACACACACACACACACACATACACACACACACACACTGGGCCTGCTGTCTTCGCACCATGCTTCAGCCTCAACTCATTAGTTCATATTACACGGTTAATAAGAGCTAACCAAACAGGTGTGTGTGTGTGTGTGTGTGTGTGTGTGTGTGTGTGTGTGTGTGTGTGTGTGTGTGTGTGTGTGTGTTGCTATGTCACTGGATGAAACTGTTAACCGCCTACATCACCCATCCTCTTCCTCCTTTGTTCCTGATTTCATTGATTAATCAAAACACTGATCAAGTTCTTCACTAAATCTAAATTTCTCCTCCATCTTCAGACTCCACATCAAATCAACCCCACTCAAACAACAGCCAAAGTTACTAATCAATAATTAAACACCAATCAGTGAATATCAGGTGATACACAGCTCAGTTAATCAATGATCGTCTCAGTGTGATCACACAATGAAGACATGACGTGAACATTTTGCATTCTGAATTATTGGTTAATTAACAACCAAACTCCAGTGGAAAAATTACCAATTTAACATTTCGTGTTTTTTTAACTTCTAAGAAACTCTTGTCTGTCTAAGGTTTGACTTCTTTGTCATCAAATAGAGTAATAGGCATCTATGGGTAACTGAAAGTAATCAGATTACATGACTAAATCTGATTTATGTATTCATTCATATGTCTAAGGCTCTTTGCTGCAGACACAAACTGACGCTTGTTTCCTATATTGATTTGAGGATGCTGTCTCCATCCACAAGTGCATTGTGGGAGGTTTTTGGTGTGTCGGGGGCCCGCTGTGGGTTCAATGGCGGTGGCGGTGCCGTCGGGGAGGAAACGCCCGCTGACTGATTTCCATTTGTGCACCTTAATAGCGTGTGTCATTCCTAATTAGGGCGACTGGCTCGGGGAAACAGTGGCTCGATGCTGAAATGGCTGCTCCTGTCATGCTGCAATTACCAACAAATTAGTCTTTAGACTGAGGGCTTCTGCACGCGCCCACATACTCCTGACCGACTGTGTGTGTGTGTGTGTGTGTGTGTGTGTGTGTGTGTGTGTGTGCTAATTAGTACGTTCTGTGAGGTGTTCAATGTGTGAGGATACATTGTAAAAGCAGGTTTCGTGGACGTCAAGCTCCAACCTGGAGCTGTTTGTTCTGCAGCTTCACCAGTGATGGCACTAACACGCACATCAATACTAATAATACTAAAACTCAAAGCTGCTCCGTCAAACAATCAAATCATTAACGTTTACAGTCCAGTAACATGTTGTAGCGTTAAACTCACACAGCGAGTCATCTGAAGGGAGTAAAACTGAGCATCTGTTCGCCTGATATCATCAAACTCTGGTCCGTGTGGTGCATTCAGGCTTCAGTAAATGTGAGGGGTTCTTTGATAAAGCAGCGTAATCTGATTACTTTCAAGTCCTCTGATTTTTGTTTGCTGTGTTTGACGTATTAGGACAATTGATTTGCTGATGTAAACCTAAAATGTCTTAATAAAGATATAAAAATGCCGGGGGTTTTTTCAATGGACTTTGGTGAAAGAAGCTGTAAAAGAAGTTATCGGGTTCTTTTAAACATTTTATTTTCCTCATTTATCATCAAACTCTGGTCACTGTGGTGCCTTCAAAGGTTAGGATATCTGAGTTACTGATCTAGCAATGTAATCTGATTACTCTCTCATTAGTCTGTTCGGCCAACACATTAAAAACAAATGACAAAAGAAAAATAGATGGGTTTTTTTATGTTTTTGTCATTAGATTTATTTCAGCTTTCAGAGTCTTTATTTATTCACTTGTTCATAACACCGTGGTCACTCTGACGCATTCAAGGTTCAGCAAATCTGACTTTCCTTCTCAAGAAATGTAACCTGCTTCCTTCCAGTTAATCTCTGATGAATTTGTTCTTCGACATATTAAAACAAACTGAGTAAAGAAGAAGAGTAAAAACAAAATGTCTTCATAAAGCTGTAAAAACGTTGATTAGAACAGTTTGTCATCAGATTCTTTTAAACGTTTTCTTCATTTATTTATTCATTTATTCTGTTCACTGTGGTGCATTCAGGGTTCAGAGTATCTGTGTTTTTCTGCTCCAGTGATGTAATCTGACTCCTCTCTGATCTGTTTGCTCTACTGGCATATTAATACAACTGACAAAAGAAGAATAGTAGACGTAAGTCTTATACAAAATGTAAAAAGGCTGAGTTTTCGATTGGAATTTGGTGAATAAAGGTTTAACAAACTGAAACTAATAATATTTTTAGTAGTTTCTGCCATCAGATTTCCCTCAACACTCCTCAAAGTCTATATTTCTACATTTATCCATAATACACTGGTTACTGTGATGTTTTCGGAATTCAGTGGACAAAGCTGCTGCAGAGTGGTGGTGCATTCAGGGCTCTGTAAATCTGGCTTTTCTTGGTCAAGGCGCTGTTTCCAAATGTTTTCTTGGTTGGAAATTATTTCTCTTTGGTGCCACAGTCTCTTCAGATTTGGATGTGAAGAAGAATTTTTGAGGTTTTTCTGTGATGGTTTGATATTTTACTTCTCAGGATGGACGGAGAGACGAACTAATGCAGCTGCATGTTTTCTCTACTCAGCTGTTTCCTCCCAATCTCACACACACACACACACACACACATGCAGGCCCTGGCCGAGCCCATTAGCCTGGTCACCTGCTCCTCTCAGATGCAGCTCGAGGTTAATTGTTTGCAGCTTTTTTTGCGTGGCTGCTTCTGATTAGTCGAGCGGCGGCGTGCAGAGGCTGACACTCTGCAGAGGCCACGAGGAGACAAAAGAGCCGGGCTCGAGTGTCGACGGTTTATTTACACAAGTCAACTTCACTTCCATCGTGGCGGCAACGACGACGAGGACGACGTGTCGGGGAGGATTTACAGTAACGAGGCTGACGCGGCATCTGCTGGCTGTTTAATTATCTAACACGTTCTTAAGGCGGCGTTCAGGAGAGTTTAATTGTGTGTACGTGAAGAGGAGAAGGAGGAGGAGGAAGGGGGGAGGGTGTTGACAAATGCAAATGCAGGAGGAAGTGCATTTGTTCTCACCCGGGTGGGAGAATAAAGATGTTTAAAATGAGGTGTAGGAAAAAAAACAGGTAGTGTGCAGTCGAGGCCTCGGCTGACCTCCTCCATCATTCCTCGCCCGCCGTCATGAGTTACGGCTCTCTGATAAAAAGTCTCTCAGCACTCAGATCCATCACTGCCAGACTCTACAGACTCCACGTACAAATTCCTGATCCCCCTAACCACCCGCCCTTCAGCCAGCCCCCGGGGAGTGCCGAGTGGAACGCCAAACGCCCCCAATGATTGAGCCGGTGACGAATGACGCCGCCTACGAAGTGGGGAATCCCCTTGTCGACGATTATTCAACTCATCCAAACACTACCTGAACTCCCCCACCTCCCCCCACTAAGCCTGGGAACCGGTAGTTTATAACCCCCCCTACACCTCCACCTCCTCCACCACCCTCCCTTTTTTCTTATTTCTACAGCGGTGTCAGGGAGGGTCGAGGGAAATCTGTTCACCTGAAGCTTCAACACACACACACACACAAACACACAAACCTGCCAACACAGCAAGAAAAATCTCCATCATTTCACATCATCTTTGCCTCTTATTGAGTCCTGAAAGTCTATTTTCCTTAAAACAAATTTAAAAAAATCTACAAGCGAGAGTTAAATCATCACAAATCAATCAGAAATGAACTTGAGTGTCATTAAAGAAGAAATATTAAGGCTTCAGATCTGCACGAGCATCAAACAAGTGACGTTTCATCCTCAAAATTCCTTGACAAACGCTGCTTTATACTCTAACACACAGCTTTTATGGTTTGGTTGATTGAAATCACTACAAAATATTTAAATAATACAACACATCAAACTTTGTTATGGACATAACGATGAGGTCTTGGATTTATTTTCATCAATGTCACTTGTGTTTTCTCAACATTTAACAAGGCAGACGCCAAATATTAGAAAGTAGAAACAACAGAATTTAATCATATGAAGACACAGAGGCGGTTTTAAGATGACGACCTGAAGGTTAAATGCTGATATTACTTGCTTTTAAAACAATGAAAGCATCAGGACTCAGTTACAAACATATTAATTTGATAAAAAGAAGTTTTGGTGTCAAGAACAAAACAAAAAGCTGCTTTTTTAGGTCTCACTGCTCGAATGTGTCCAAACGGCAACAGCTGTACAACTTTATCTCAACAAGTAGTAGAAGAAAGTCGGAGTAAAGCAGATTAATAATCTGTCTGGTACTAAGAGAGTTTATCTTAGAGATCGTATTGTTTTACAATGCGGGATTTATACTTGTGCACATCTCTACACATGATGGTTTGGGTTTGGAATCTCAACAAGGGTCTCACATTGACGACCAGGGCAGGAAATCATCACATTTGAATCTCTAATCTTAAGAACACACACAGAAAGGTGCAGACAGGTGTGAGCGTCATCAAAAACACTGCATATGAAGAAAGCCAAACACCACCCTGATGAAGGAAAGGTGAGAACTGAGGTGCGACACATTGGACGTATTTTATTTGCCTGAATTTGACAATTTCAGTTGCACCAAATTCAGTTTTTATCAGGTTTAATTTTTGTGAAACACCGTACAGCTCACAACTGCTCACAACTCATACGAAGACGTGCAACTTGTGACACCTGTGATATTGTGTTACATTGCAGTATAATCTAATTATTCATTACATACTTCTTATTTCTCTTTCTGCTTTGATGTCATTTCTCTATGCCGATATACAGTATAAGAGAGACTGTCACGTGTCCCAGTTTCCACCGGGGATCAATAAAGTATTTCTGATTTCTAAAAAGGCCAAGATGAGTCTGCTTTTATAACAGGTTTCACATATTTTCATTCACAAAAGCATTTCAAAAGTCTGCGCTGTTTGAGTTAGACATGAGTTTATTCCTGATGTCTTTCTTTCCACGTTGACTCTCTCCAGTCCACCCTCTAATAACGGCACAAACTGCTGCAAAAAATAACCCAACATTATCTGCAAGTTTCTGAATGAACATAAACTCCAACCTCAGCACTCTCACTGTACTCTGTTAGACACACACCCACACTTTTATATTTATATATAATCTGTGAAACACACACACACACACACACACACACACACACACACACACACACACACAGGTGTTTTAAAGCGACACTAACAGGCTTAAAATCACAACAGCAAAGCTGAGCGCAGCGCTGACCTCTGACCTCTGACACACCTTCACAAGAACAACAAAAAAAAAGCCACAGGTGGATTAACACAAACAGATTTTCTGGTCTTGTTTCAGTTTTCTCATGAGAACCATCGACACTCTGCAGGTGAAATTAATCTCTAACATGTGAGAAAAGTTTGAAACATGAACTCATGTTCACACATGGAGATTTTTTCTTTTTAATGGATCACGTATGGCGTCCAGGTGATCGAGGGCTACGCCTGTCACGGCAACTATTTTTGCCCCAGAAATAATGGCGCTAAACAATATTAATGCCATTTTAAGACCAATTTATGCCACTGAAATAATAATATAATAACGTAATGATGCAGCTACACTCTTTCAAAGAACAATTAACTTCTAATTCGTAAGAATACTCCAATATTGGAAATGGAAAAACATATTTTTGCTGCGAGGTCATCGTCACTTCACCTGGTTCATTCTCACTGTGTGTGCATATGTGTGTGTGTGTGTGTGTGTGTGTGTGTGTGTGTGCATATGTGTGTGTGTGTGTGTGTGTGTGACAGAGAGAGAGAGAGAGAGAGAGATAGTGCCACTCAGTGCAGTCAAGAGGACAGAAGCAGCACAACCAGAGGTGGGGTTTTTGACTTAATTCAGATTAAAGTAAAAAATGCTCAGTCTTATAAAGGTGGGGAAAACTTTGTTGTTTATTCTGACATCACACATTGTCCGACGTGAGGAGATGACCCCGATAATTTTTGTTGACCTTGATAAGCTGATAACATAATTACAGTGACAGGCCTAATGAGGCGTTCATGGAGCTGACCGTGTCACTGTATTGTCCCAGGTTCAATTCAGACAGGGACCTAATCTCTCAGGTCCTTTCTGATAAACTGACACAAACTTAATGTCTAATAAAATTAACATGATGTGAAAATTTGTCTTGTAATTTTGTTTGTTTTTCTTGATAGAAATCACCAACAAGATCATGAATCACTTTAAACATGGGTTGACGTGTTGTTTCACCGTCTTATCGTTAACCTGTTAACATTTCTAACATTGTGTATGTTTGAGTTTTACACACACTGCAGCTGCTGCACAACAATTTCCCTCGAGATAAAAAGTTTTATCTTATCTTGAAATAGTAGAGTTCTATTTCTTCACTGGACGTTTTTTGGTTTTTGTCCTGTTTGTCTCAAACTTTGTGTCTCCACCTGTGCAGAGGTGACCTGTCATCTAATCTTTGTGATTTTAAGCTAATAACTTCCTGATGAAGGTCTGCAGGGACACAAACGCTAACTTGATTTACTTAATTTGGAAAATATCTTGAATGTGAGAGTGGGAATAAAATAAAACACCAAACCTAACATATGAAAGCAGGGAAATAAAAATGTGAGTTTACACTTGTGACTTTTTTTGTACAACAAAACCAAAAAAAACAGAAAACATGAATCGTTGTGTGAAAGCGACACCGACATCGATTCAGCGCCGTCACAACCAGATTTCACCACACGGGGATTCAAACCAGTGTCTTCCTGCGACGCCCAGCACAAAGTTAAACACAAACACTCAGCTATCTTTCAGGTCCACAGATAAATAATCCACACAGATCTAGAAAAAACAACACATGAACAGATCAAACCGACGACTCCAGCAGACACAAACATGTTCATCGTCTCATCATCTCCGCATTCTGATCATAAACTCCTAAATAAGTGATTTTTAATTCCTCATCTTCCCCTAAAAACACAATTAAGAGCTGAATCTCTTTAATAAACCTGAACTTCCATCATGTTGAATATCTGGCTCAATAACGTCAGATCAGAGTGACGAGCTTCAGACTTCACTTCCAGATTTAAATGTTTCTAAATGTACAGCAGAGTGAGGTGAGGCGCTGCTCTGACACACAGACACACTCTGACGATGACTTCGTCAAAAACATCACCGAGTTTGGTTTGAAATTTAAAGACATTTTGCTACTTTAACACTTCGATTTGCATCTTACAAACATTTTTTTACTACATTTACGTCCTAAATATTTGTAATTTTTTGAATGTTGTTACTTTACCATGAGTTCAGATTATTAGTGTCCTTTAGGTTTGCACTTTCAGCATCTTGTCTGGAGTTATTACGTGCTTGACGTGCTGTTACAGGTAAAGATCATGATCCAAAGAGAAATCTCTTGATTTCTACAGACTTCTCTGAAGCATCAGTTAAAGGATTCAAACAAACAGCCTGGATTGAGTTTTACTGCTGAGCAGAAACTTCATAAATATACGAGACATTTCAGATATTATCATATATGACATTACAGACCATTTGTGCTGGAAGTGCAGACCTAAAGTGGGAACTTTGCATCACTGTAAATAGAAATATACATTAGTGAGACCACTGTGGGTCCAGAGTGTGGTTCAGCATTTCCTTTGTCTTCTAACATAATGTTTATTTATAGAGAAAAGATCTCAAATACTAAATACTGCAGGTCAAAATGATTTTGAGGTTTTTTAGCTAGTATGATTGGACCTTCAGGAATTATTTAAACAGCTAAAGCTCCTGTTTTCAAAGATTATGTATATGCAGTCCTGTTTCCCGCATTTGCATTTCTATTTGCGCTTTATTTTTATGTATTTCTTCATCTATAATGCACACACTGTCTGTCAGTAACGTCCACTCTCGTGACCCCGAAATGAAGCAAAGACGTGCTTGTTGCCATCTTTGAAGCTTTTCCTTCAAAATCTAAAAAGTTAAAAGTCAAAATAAATATCATTTATTGGTATCATTCAGTAACATAGATTAATATGAATTTAAAGAGGAGTTTAAGATCAGAAGTGAAGCTCCACCTGCTCGTCTGCTCTTTGTGTTTAAAGCAAAGCTCTCATTTCAACACATTTAATTCAACCTGATGATTCAATGATCAATAACAGGACTGACGATTATCTGATTGATTCAATAACAAACTGCTGCTGGTTTTTAAACCTGTTGTTTTATGGACTCAGAATAAAGAGACAAAGTGTTGTGAACGCAGCCTGTCAGCTCTTTATGTTTCTATACAACAGATGTCACAGTCTGTATCTTACAGATTAGACTTAATATTCACATTAAAACATACTTTATTCACCTCATACTGTCATTTTCTTTCTTCTTATTGTATATGTGACACCTACTGTGTGTCCGTCAGTGCTAGAGGAGCAACCCCTCGTCTGTTTCTACCTTTTCCCGCCATTAAAAGTTTTTTTTTTTTTATCCCAGAGTTTTCCCTTCATTCAAACACAGAGGGCGTCTAATGTTGAGTAAATCCTAAAGCCCTCTAAGGCAAATTTGTGGTGTTTGATTTTGTGTTTGACACGCACAATTCAAACAAGCGTCTTCTGGTCTCTCCCAGCAGGAAACACATCACACACACACACACACACACACACTCACTCAGTTATCTGGAACTTTCATTACTTGTCTTTAAAAAACACCACAAATGTGCATCTCAATAAACACGATCATCAAACTGACACCAGTTGACAAAAATACTGAAAACAAAAAACATCCAAAATCATCTTTAGGTTTTTATAATCCCTTAAAAATGTATTTCAACGCCTCACCTTTTCTTATTCAAACGCAGTCTGAATCGTTAACATCAGATCAGGCTTCATTTTCATCTGTTCAGGGTCAAAAATACTGATTTAACGTTCAGTTTTTCTGTGTGCAGTGAGCTTTAAATGTCTCTGTATGTTCAGCAGAGTGAAGTGAGACGCTGCTCTGACACACCGACACACTCTGACGACGATTTCTGCCTCAAACTTCTTCAATTAGATTTAAATTCATGAAGTGCTGAAGACGGAGAGGGAGTCCTCGAAGTTTTTCAGCCTCCGTTTGCCTCTTTTCTGCCTTCGTACCTTATATGCACGGCTTGTTTTTATATTTTTTCTATTGTTTTTACTCTCATCCGAACTGATTCCTGTCTGTTAAATCTTCACTGTAAAATATTGCACTTTCAGCAGCTTTCTGAATCATTTAACGTCACAAGAGCGTCGAGTTCTTCACTCTGGAGTTTGTTCTGCAGATTGTAAAGTTTGGGATTTGAAGCTGCAGAAATAAACTTCATTTTGCATCATGCATATCAGATATATTAAAGAGTAACACAGACACTGTGCAGCACCGTGCACATGTAGGCTGCATGTACTGTATATAATCTATTCACTAACAGACACGTAATCCACCCCCGTACATACAGAAACTTTACATCTATTGAGCTGTGCACTCGTGCACTGGTGGTGCTGCATAACATCCAACTGTTTAATCTGTATTCAGATTACAGCTGAAAGGATTAGGTGAATAATCAGTAAATTGATTAACAGAATATTAGCTGTTTTAATATCTGAATAATTGTTTAAAGTCATTATTAAGGCGAAAATGCCCAATATTCTGTGTTTACAGCTTCTAAAATATAAATATTTGCTGCCTCTCTTTCATATTCCATAACAGATAACTGAGTGTCTTTGGGTTTGGGGCAAAACAAAACATTTAAAGACGTCAACTTGGTGATTTATTTACTCTTTAATGAGTTTTTATAGGCCAAAGAAATAATCAGTTATTCAAGAAAATAATGTGTTTGTTATGGAGCTGTTTACTTTTGCACATAAACACGATTTTATAAACCTCTTGCCTCACAGCTGTTACATTTCCTCTGCTGTCTTTGCTCCACTCCTTAGCTGTGTGTCTATTTCTGTCTCTGTCTTGTATTTTGTGTGAATATATCTGAACAATAAAGTTTCGGTTTCAGGTCCCGACTGTTGGATTTTAATGACTTCTGATGTGAAACAGGTGTTTAAAATGGGTTTTTAATCAGAAACTCGGCTGGTTTGTGCATTAAGCTGCAGGATGCAACAAGACTGTGGGTTCAGATTTACACACTGACTGATGCTTTGTGAAAATTAGATTTTAAACACTGAAAATTAAACTGCATCTAATTTAGTTTATCGTTTTTGTTGCAGGTTTTGCAGCTGAAAAGAGATTTATTTGAAGAATTGTGCAAAAGAAAAAAAAATCCTGCATGAATCAAATCTAAATATATATTAAAGCACGCGGGGATCAAGAGGTTCTGTGTTCAAGTTTGACCTGCGCGCCTTTCCGGAGGTGATGGATGCGGCGTTGGTCGTTTCAGCCTCACCAGAAGCAGCTAATGGATTTTCTCTCTTCGTGTTCAGGTCATTTAAATCCGAGACAGCGCTTCAAAATCCTGCATTGATTTATTTCAGTAAAACGGTCAAATTTCACCTCAGCTCACCTGAGACACACTTCAGCAATTTAGGCGCTCACAACTCTCGTCATTAACGTCATGGTGTGTCGGAAATAACTTTGGAGTTTTGAGACAAAGACGGGGGAGAATTGTCTGTCACTTAAAACTCAAATTAGATTTTTATTTTTATTTTAAATTGCACATTTATTTTACTTTTTAAAAATATGACTTTGGTCATTCATATTTCCGCTTTGAAGTAAACATCACCTCCATTCTGTGAGACCTGATTAACTTAATTTCTTTTTTAAAAAAATGCTGAAATCGATTAATGTCAAAGTGAAACTTGGTGTGTCAGATGTCTGCCGGGCTGCGTGTGTTTGTATCACGGAGGTCAAACGTTGAGTTATTTTATCCTGCATGTGAGCAGCTGAAGAACCCTTTAATTTAACCTGTGAGCCACTTAAATTCTGATTTATTTCCTCCCCGAGTTGCTTCATAAATAAAATATCGCCTAAATTCTCGTTTTTGAAATTCAACCCACCGCAAATTTGTAAACGGCGTTTGAGGGAGAGAGAAAATCGCTGTGTGGCTTCATTAAATAGTGAAGTATTAATTCTTATGATTATCTCCTAAATAAGCTTCAAATGTAGGTTAATAATCCCAGAGAAGAGTCGCGTGCAGCGGCCGCAGCCCCGCGCTGCTACCGCCGCGTCTCTGCGCTCTTTGCGCGCGGCGTGTTCGTGCAGCACCAAACCGCATGTCAGATTTGTTTAAATGAATAGTCAGAGCCGCTGTGTGGGAGATGTAAACATTACTTCAAGTTAACTTTTGGTTTTTAAAGATATGTGAACTGAGGGAAGTGAATCGGCGCGTGTCTCCGCTCGCACCGGGCAGTTGGTGGATGTGTATCCGTCGGAGAGGAGGAGGGAGACGGTGTGATGGAGCTGCCGCTCAGCGCTGAAACCATTAAACCCTGCTGGTTTGAATTACACAGAAAAGGAGGAGAGACAGTTTGTGACTGACATGATTTCATGTTGTGATGCTGCTTCTCGAGGTTTTGTTTTTCCCTCCAAATACATTTTGTTTGACTTTTGAGTCCGGTCACTTTTGCATCAATTTAAAAAGTAAACCAGGCGCCAGGAGCGTTCCAAAAATGTCAGCTGATGATTTAGTGGCTGATCTGACAGCTGAAACTAAAAGTTTGCGCCTCGGTGTTTTCAGCTTTTCCTGTGTTTTAGTGGTTTCATCCTTTTTCCCAGATAAACGCGTGCACTGCTCGTCATCTCGGTTTAATCTGATGGTTTTGTTATTTTTCTTAAATTACAACCTGACAGTGAAGCTGTGACTGTAACTCTGTCTGCAGGGGCAGCAGGAGCCATGTGGGTGCACCGGTTTTAACTTTGCTTTAAACTTGCTGTTTTCTCGTCTTTTCGCCCTGCGGACTGAACCTCCGTGAAAGTCACTTTCCACCCGGATCCTGGAGGATGCAAACATGACTTTCACCTTCACGCTGGAGTTTTTCTAAGTGTGGCATTAATGGACCGATTGGCACCGCGGAGCAGAGAGATGAAAAGTGGTTTTGGTGATATTTTTACCTCTGGGCCGCTGTGTTGGCGTCCAAAATCCCTGCGCCCTGCATCCAGGAGCGGACCGGGGTCATGCCGGTGGGGAGCGGCTCCTCCTTCATGGTCAGGGCCCCCCGGGGGAGGCTGTCCTGGATGGAGAACATCAAAGTGTCCTTCTGGGAACTTTGTCTTCACCAGAAACAAGAAAGAAGAAGAATAATCCTCCCTGTACCAGCCACTCAAAAATGCCAAAGGACCACCTGGATTAAGGTGGAGAAAAGAGGAGCGATGCGGAAGGAGGGGAGGAGGAGGGGGTGGAGGACACACGAGCGAGCTTCCCCAAAGTACCGGGTCCTGATCCAAAGAAGAGCCCGGGATCCCTCTGGGTTTCTCCGGGGTTGTTTTAGATCCCAGCCCCGGCTCGCAGCAGTCCGGGCTTTAAACCGGCGTCTCTGTGAAGTTAAAAGAGGGCGGAGAGAGGAGCGGAGAGCGGGGAGAGCATCTCAGAGGAGCCGAAAGAGAGAGACGAGAATCAGCCGGGATCCGGAGAGCCTGACGCCGGGAGAACGGAGCGTGGAGAGCCGGGGATCAGAGGGAGGCGAGCAGCCGCGGATTGTGGAAAAATGAAAAGTGGGATAAAAAACAAGCCACCGCTTCAAAAAGGAGTAAAATGAAATGATTAGCAAACAAGAGGGAGGGACGGACCGTGGAAGGCTGCTGCTCCCGGGGGAACAGGGGGATTGGGCAGCGAGAAATCTCATCCCCCTCCCTCCCCGGCTCTTTATGGCTCCTCTGTCCCGGCGGAGAGCTCCTTCTCCCGGGGTCCGAGGCTCTGGAGCTCCCGGGGGACCGGCGTGGATCGGGAGAGGGCGGAGACACCACCAAATAAGGACAGCTCATTTGAATACTGGTCGCACCTCTGGCGTGTTATTGGCGGAAGACGCGCGTTGCGTCATTGTTTTTTCAATACGCACGCCAAATAAGGGTTTCCGCGTGTTCGGTCGTGTGCACTGTAAAAAATGAAACTTTTAAAGCGGATAGAAAAAAGGAAAAACTCTGGAGAGATTAGAGTTAATGAGATAAACAGATCTGACTGCTGAAGGTGCAAACATGCTGCATGATGGACACATTCTTAAACTGCTAAATAAACACAGCGACTTGTGAAATGTAACAGCACGGACGTGAATGATGCTTCTGTATAATATTCAGTCATGTCTGAAGTTTGAAACCTCTTTTTAACCCGCAGCATGTGAGGAAATCTGTTGATGTGGTGAGTCTGCAAACCACTGTTCCGCAGCGCAGGAGAGTCACAAGTCATCCTGAGCGATTTACGCATCACTTCTGCCCTGATTTCAACACCGACTCTTGTTTCTCGGGCAGCTTCTGTCACCTCTGTTAAATAGATGTGGGCTTTTTACGCGTGAATCCGTCATTAAATGAGCTGTTGAGGTTGACAGGCTGTAGCAGCAGCACAGACAGAAGGTTGAATCTCCTTTATCCAAACCTTCAGAGTCTGTTTCCGCTCAGGCCCGCTCACTTTAAAAAAACCGCTCCAGATTTATTTCAGTGGATACGAGACTGTAATACTGAACCTCATCAGTAACAGAAATCTGTATTCACTTCCTCCAACCTCACAGACTTCCTTCAGATTTTGGGGGATTAACTGGTTTCATGTGGAATAATCTCCTCTGTCATCCCGCGTTCAGGCTGACTGACACGGGCGGCGCGCAAATTTGGCACCAATTTGCGCTTTTTTTTACGCACGGACATATGGCGCTCCCTCGCTCTCACACACACACATGCACAAACACACACACACACACACCAGGAGGGGAAGCCGCTAATAAGCTGTGTTTTAATACAACTGTTATATTTCACACAGCTTTTAAAACATGACTTTAATTTTAGTATTTAGATGAAACACAACAGGCCTCGCAGCTTCGATCAATAACACTACTCATCATAATAATAAGAATAAGAATAATAGTATTTTTGTCTGTCTCTGATCATCCCGCTTGATGTTTTTGGAGGTTTTGACATCTCCAGCAGTCATTTTTGTTCATTTTCGTGGCAGGAGCAGAATTCCTCTAATTAAGCAAAAACTCCAGAGCAGCGCTGATTAAATATTTATCCTCCTTTAGCCCGCTGCCTTCCTCCAGGGAGACAGAAACGTCTGGAAAGCCTGGAAAAATATTTCTGTGCGGGGAGAGAAAAAGTCAATGAGACGCTGCAAACATGTCGGCGATGAAGAGGAAAATGATGAAGAGGAAGACGGTCCGCATTAGAAACCGGACGGCAACAGGCGCATCGGTCCGCTGCATAATAATTATTATTTATTACAAATATTATTTTATCATTTTAATTCTTATAATAATAATATGTCTGAAGTAAAAACGCTTATAATAAATACAGTTACACTACATTAATGTCACTAGAACTGGTGCTGCAAGTAAATATAAAAATGTCATCATGATTATTACAAATTAAACAATTAGAATTATAACATTTTCTATCACATTTCACACAACAGAAGGTCGCGAGTAATTTTAACAACTTATGCGTCATGTCTGTGTTTCATTTTCTAAATTAATTTCATTTCAGTTCATTTTTTTATTTTGTTGGTGTCACTGACGCTTCTTCTGATCCGGATGATGTGCCAGTATTAAAACCTCCTCTGGAGATGGAACCTGTACTCAAGCAATCCTGGAAGTCCCTTAAGACTCCCCTCAAGAGGTCCTGAAACCCACTCAAGACCCTGAAATAAGAGATTAAGACATGCGTCCTCTAGATCCCCTTAAATCCTCTAAGAACTCCCAACACCTCTTCTGGATCACCTTGAGAATTACCGAAAACTCCCCTGGAATCCCCGGAACCCCTTAAAACACCTTACACTGCCCCAACCTGGAACCTCAAGACCCGTAATAAGGGATTTACGTGAATCCCCTTGTATCAACTCAGAACCCAAAACATCTCTTCTGGATCACCTGGAGCACCTTGAGAATTACTGAAAACTCCCCTGGAATTCCTGGAATCTGTTAAAAACAGCTTCCGCTGCCCCAGGTACTCCTTTAATCCCAAGACCCATAATAAGGGATTTACGCAGATCCCCTTGAATCTCCTCAGAACCCCAACACTTCTTCTGGATCACCTGAAGCACCTTGAGTATTACCTTAAAACTCCCTTAGAACACCTGGAACCTCCTGGAACGCTGGGTCCCCTTATTATCGGCATTTAAATCTTTTAAAATCTCCATCCTTCAAGCCTGTGGAACCCACTAAAGAACCCTTACAAGAGCCTCAAATCTCTGTGAATCACATCTAGATCTCAGGGTTCCTCTTAAAATGACCAGAACCTCACGTAGACGACCTGTTCTGAACATCCCATGGGACACTGAAACTGACTGGAAATCCTGGAACATAACTCAGATACCTTAGAGGCCTCCTTCACCACCCTCTGAAACCCTCTTAGAAGCCCAACACCTTTTTCTAGATCCCCTGACGCACCTTTAAATGATCAGAACCTTAAAGCAGAACTCCTTAAATCTCTAGATAACCTGAGACCTCCTTCAGAACACTGGAAAGCCCGAAACAACTCCTAGAACGTTCCCTAATGTCCGCAGAACCCATGATGTGCCTCTGAGAGCTCGTTGACCCCCCTTTAGATCACCTGAAACTCCTTAAAAATTAGGCTACCAAATGTTTAGAACCCGCTAAAAACACGTAGCACCTCCTCCTGGAACCCCTGGAACTGCCTCAAGCACTCCTGGAACCTAATGAGGAACTCTCAGAACCCCTTTGGATACCCTTCAACCACCTGCAAACCACACTCTGGAGGATCTCAGTCTAAAATCTCCTGCTCAGCTGGGTCTTTGCGATTTTGGTTTAAATGATCAGGATTAATTGACGCAGGTATTAAACACACATAAATATTATCAATGCACAGAAATGTAAACATTTAATTCCTAAAGAGGGTCTAGTACCTGAACATAATTCTCTAATCTCAGCAGAACCTTCCACAAAGGTTCTCTAAATCTCCATGTGGCCCCCACAGAGAACCTTAGAGAACACGGCACACACTCCACCTCAGCAGGATTAGAGGGACATCTGACTGCTGCACTGCTAATTTAGACCTACCTGCTTTTTAAATCTATTTTCTATTTTAACTTAATGACTTTATTAATTCTTCTTCTCTCATAATAAACAGCAGAATCTGTCATGTGTGAAACACAGATGGCACTTTGTTCTGTCACACTGCAGCTGCACGCAGTGGAGCTCAGTCTGCAGGCACACAGCGCCACACAGTGGACAAAACAGGGTACTGCAGGGTAGACACTGCTGATGGATGGTGATGTGATGTTTCTTTTTGAGCTTTTTAAAGAACAATGTTCCTATTTTGAGTCTTTACAACCACACAGATACAGATAATAATAATGAAACAAATGCTGATAATGCAAATGTGATGAAAAACACATCAACTGAGCTAAAATTATAGATGATGTTTACTGTACTTACTGTTTACAAGTAATACTGAAGTGCAGTCTAGAGATGCAACAAACAAATATTTTACTATCAATTAATCTGCTGATTGTTTTTTAAACTAATAATTAGATCAAGGAAATGTCAAAACAATATTTTGCTTTGTCTGAGCAAATGTCAGAGACATGTTCAGCATGTTTTCTTTATTTCTGCTTAAAAATGACTGAGACAATTCTTAAATTATCAAAGTAGTTGCTGAATGTAGAGTGTACATGAAATGTATTTGGAATTTTGGGGTAGACAATAGGCCTTTATGATGTACGTAAACTTAGTTTCTGTTACTTTCTTTTGTTGTTCTGTATAATTTAAAGGAAGCTGACAAAAATAATAAATGTTAAGACGTAATAAGCTCCATCTTCAGCCTACACCCTTTCAGTCCTGTTTTGTTTTTGTTTATCTTTGTTTTTAATGCTAAAAAAGCATTACCTTAATGTTTACTCATTGTCTATCTACCTGCGTGTTTGAGTTGGAAAATGACCGAAATAAACCAAACAATTTTTCCGTGCATTACTGACACAGTAGGGTGCATTATTACGTTTAAAAATATCATTAATAAAAGTGAGAAAATCCAACAATGTGCTGATCTTATTCAACTTAAATTCACTTGTGTAACAAAATAATCTCAACATCATACATTCCCTCCTGAGCTTTCAGCTGCACCTCATGGTTTTCATCAGTGGGTGGAGCTTGTTAAAGGTGTTGTCACATGAACTATCTTCATCAGACACCACAGACCATCTGAGCAGAGACATAATCTACCCATACTCTATAACGGTGGTTCCCAACTGTTGCAGCCACGGGGTCCAGATTTCAGCATCATACTGACTGATTACTCCGTTAGTCACTCACTCTACAGCAGGAAACAGGATTTCAAAATAAGAACTTTGTGCTAGAAATTCACTGCGCTCAAAAGTTAAGTGTGTTTATAACAAACGTGATGTTTGCAAGTCACTTGCGTTCCATTCAGGATGGACCCATGACGCACTTTTGAACCGCAATCCACCTGTTGGGAACCACTGCTCTATAAGCATCTGTTTTTCTGTGATCAAAGCTCCACTCACTGATGAAGACCATGAATTGTGACTGAAAGCCCAACATAAAACCAAACTACTCTGATCTGTGTTGGAAACAGAACCAGCTCCTCTCACTGATGGGTTCCTCAGTTATTTTAAGATATTTAGGACTCTTAGTGGTGACAAAAGGATTTCAGATAAGAAATAATCACTTTTAGTAAGTGGCCATTGAGTGGAGATTATTTTGAAACACATACTGAGAAACAACAAACTTCTACACTCAAGCCCAATGAACTTGTTTCCTAAATACATTTTGGGAAAAGTCCTGAAGCAAACAGGGAACAGTGACTCGTGTAGGCTGATTAATTTATAACTTATGGTTTAAATAAAAATAGATTATGATGGGAAAATCTGACATGAAGTTACTTGTTGCGAAAGACATTTGTTCTGTTTGGTTTTACATACATCTTTTAGTTTGTGACGTAAAAGCAGATTTTTCACACTAAAAATTTACAGTGTCAAAGTAATTTGTGGTTTTAAAGTGTTATAAAAAATTTTGTCATGCCATTAATGAATTTGTATTTTTATCATATCTTGTCAGTCTTTGCTCGCTTTTTAATTTAAATGGTCTGTTTTGAACCTCTTTATCCGGATGAAAATAAAACATATAGTATAACCCTTTTCAACGGTCTTGTTTTCATCCATAACATCTCAAACAAAAAGTTCTCTCCATTTGAATCAGACAGATGCTGAAACTTTAAAGCTCCACATCTCAGAACAATCTGGAGGAAAACAAAACATCAAATCTGAAGCTCATTCGGACCAAACTTCAACTAATAAGACGGCGAAAAGAGAAAATTGTGTCTTAAATGGAGGAAGTAACAACCTGAATCGCAGCTCAGTGGATCAGAGGATCCTGTAGCCTGTAGACCTCCTGCTGGGGGGGTCATGACCCCACTTAAACCATCTGAGGGGGCATTTAACCCCCGGGACACCCCTAAACACTCCTTCATATCCTACAACACTGTTAACGGCCTCCAGACACTCAACACTAACCAGCCGCCCGAGTCTGTCTGTCCAAATACATCAGTCACTTACTGCGGACACTCAAACACAAACACACACACACACACACACACACACACACACACACACACACACACACACACACACACACTACTACGACGACTACGACTACTGCTGCTTTAGTAGTTGATGCAAAATAAAAGTCTAAAAGTATCCTCTCTTTTGAACCGATGCAAAGTATTCTATAAAAATACCTATGTCTCAGTAAATTTACTGATTTTAGTACACAAAAACAAAACTTTGCAGTGGGATCCCTTCAGTTGTGATACAGTGATCCTCAACTTAAAAACAAACGTGAGCCGGGGCCCATGACATTTCCCTTCTTCCTACTCATCTACGTCCATCCTCCTTACTTGGACTTCACCCGTCTTTGAGCTGGGCTGAAGCTACACACCTGCAGGGCTCAACAACAAGGAGTGCCCTACTGCACAGGGCAAGTAAAACGCCACGTCACGATTCAATGAGCAAGTCGTAAAAAAAGAATGAAGCACATTGATTTTTCTTGAGCTGATGATGGAAGTAGCTAAGGCAGTGGTTCTCAAATGGTGTGGTGCCGTGGTGCCAATCCAGGTGTGCCGTGGGATTTTGTGATAACCACACATTATTATTACAATATTCAACTGGGCCTCTACAAAAAGTTATGAAAGAATTTTTAATTGACTGTATCATGTGCACCCATTTCCTTATAAAGAGGCAAACTCGAGCTAAAAAATGTGATTTAATTTAATTTAAAAAACCTTCATGGGGAACCTATTTGTTGCCGTTCGCATGTGGGAATTATAAGTGTGACACATCAAAATCCCAGAAATCACCAGAGAAGACGACCTGTATCAGTATCATTAAAGCTACCTGTCTAAGTTTTTCTTATTTTCATTGTTGTATGTCCTGATATGAGTGACAGCACACGTTATAGAAGCTGTTGTGCCTTGAGATTTTGAGCACTGAGCTAAGGAGTGAGCCATGTTGAGAGTTGCACACGAGCATTCACAAGAAAATGGCAGCAGGTAAAGACAAAGTTGACGAGCCAAAGCACTATCAAGCATTTCAATTATCCTGGAAACAAGAGTTTATTCGGGAGGCAACAGAGGATGTGGGCGAGACTCCGATTACATACTGCACAGTTTGCTGCAACTTTGAGAGCAAAGCGGTGTCATCGTCTGGCTTATCAGCCACAATAGAAAATGGGAAACACCCGTTATAAAACTGAAAGGTGTACAAATGTATTATTTAACAGACTATAATTTAAAAAACATAGTAAAGTCATGAGGTGCCTGAATCTGTTTCAGTGTGTCAGCGGACGTTAGAATGAGTGGGTGACGTAATTACGAACCAGGCCGAAGCCAACTAAACAAGAACATGGTGAAGAAGGAAGCTGAACTAAACAACCAGGTTTTGAATAAGCTTCCCCTGGGAGACGGGCCAGGTGCGCCCAGTTGCACTCATTGGCTCCGCCTCCCAGGACCTGCAAGACAATAGAAACCAGACAAACCAACACACACACAGCGGGCGCTGCTGCAGCAAGAGGATCATCACAGTGGATAAAATGACATGACAACTTCAGTTCTTATTTGAAAGCCGATAATAAACAAAACCACTTCTGAACCGTGACCTGTGAAGTTCGTGACTACATCTTGCACAGTTGTGATAAAACTCTGTCCACAGACAAACATATCAACACCAAAGTACTCAGAACAACTTCTGTGGGAGCTCCCGCTACAACAGGTGCCACCAGGACCACATCTTGCCATGATGACACACACACTAACACACACAAGGTGGAAAAATTAACCAGCCCGGCTGCCATGGCAGATAAGAACTCAAACACAGGCTACCTCAGACAAACAGACAGAAAGATTTTTTTTAAAAAGGTAGAAACTGAGACGTTTGACATTTCTAACTGAATTTGTTAAATGTTGAAGAAAAAGAAGAAACCAGGTTCACTGGATATGAAGACATTTGAAGAAGGTAAAGAGTGCCATCTAGTGGAGAAAACAGCACATTACACTCCTGCTTAAATAGAATTCAACACTACATTTGATCTGCAAGTCTATTTAATATTAATTATAATGAATTAAAAATAATGATTCAGTCTTAAGGTCCCTTCCCAGAGTCCAAAGCAACTTCTTCAAGTGTCGTATTTGTCCATCAGTCCAAAGATGTTCAGTTTACATTGACAAGATAGACAACATTAAATCCTCACACTGGGGAAATTGGAACCAGACGATAGTCAGAGTTTTGAAAGATGAATGATTAAAACAGTTATTTAAAAATCAAAACTTGTTTCCAATTGATTTCAGCGCCAGTATGCATTTTTTTATTTTTTTATTTTTTACCTTACATTGAGTTGAAACAAAACACTTGCAGATGCCACTTTGGACTCTGACACTGAGACTCTTACACAGTTGCACAGAATCCCTTAAAAGGCTTCCTTAATTAAGGAAAAACAGTTACTCATTTACTGTGTTGAAAGAGATTTTACAGCGGTTAAAGTTTCCATGGAGGCTGTTTGTTCCGTCTCATGCTTGTGACACTTGTTATCGTCTCACAAATTTGTCTCATAGATAGAAAAGAAGACAAGAAAACTACAGGACAGAGGAGGAAATTATGAAACTTCTGGAGGAATACAATCAGAGAAAGAACAATTGTAGAAGAAGCAACGAAAATGTACTCAGTCAAATCTTAAGTATAAAATCAAAATCCCTTTTCTCAGGGTGTGTTCGTTTCTTTTATCTATCACCATGAACTTGGTCATGTTGCAGTTAAGACAGAGTCAAAGGTGCCTTAAGCTATTTTTACCTTGCTTTGGCTGTTAAGGTCTTTTGGTGCAAGAGTCTAGGGATTCCTTAAGTTTAAGACCAAGATAAGAAGAAAACCATAAATACTTAAGTGAACATTAGGAGAAGACTTAAGTGTGTTTTGTGCAACAAATTTAATTTTAAGGAAACCCTAACTAGGAGTTTAAGGAATATCCTAATTTAAGGTGTTTTGTGCCTAAAAAGTAAAAAATAAGCTATTAGCTAGATAAATGTAGCGCAGGGGGTTAAGGACTAATGTTAGACATGTAGTGAACAATAATTAAGTAGAAAATGGACATAAGTAAATACTGTAAAACAGAAGAAGACATTTTCCACACCCGACAACAGATAACTGACACATAACGTTAAAATTTACCAACTGTTAGCTAATGTTTATTTTAAGCTAACGTTAGTTTAGCTAACCTTAGCTGGCAGCAGTTAGCCCCTCTGTCCGTTTGAATTACTTATAAAGTTAATATTGTCGTTTTAAATATAATGTTAATGAACTCTATCAACAATTGAATCAACCGTTTCACTAATATAAATCCTTATTAATGATTAAATCCTTACCGTGCTCAACTGCGGTGTTTTGAAATACTTGGTCACCTGCAGGATATTTGTATCCTCAGCTCATTGGTCAGCTTCTGTCCAATCAGGTGCCTCTTCTTCTTCTTCTCCTCCTCCTCCATGTTGCTGTTGTTCTTCTTCTGTTGTTCTTTTTCTTTCTTTACCTGTAACAGCTTTTAATCAACCTGTTTACTTCAGTGTTGAGCAGTAACTAAGTACATATTTACTAAAGTACTTTATGAAGCATACTTTTGACATGTTCAGACTTTACATGAGCATTTCTATTTTCTGATACTTAATGATATTTCCACTCTACTACATCCCAGAGGGAGTTATTATATTTTTACTCCACTACATTTACCCAGTACCTTAGGATGCTTTCCACATTGACGTTATTTCTACAAAATATAATTAACTAATGAATTATTATGTATGAGCTCCACCTTTATGAGCTGTAACATTAAAGTGATGAACACATTAATGCATCAATAATCATAACCCAATATAATATATCATTTTTTATATGTATTTATCTTTTAATTTATTTATCTAATTTCGAAACCCATAGTGAGCGCACTACCAGGAGAAGTTTTTATATTTCCATTTGTGCTTTTTTATTTAGTTATTTTTTAAGATATTTTTTGGGCATTTTTGCCTTTAATGGACAAGACAGCCAAGTGTGAAGGGGGACAGAGAGAGAGAGAGAGAGAGAGAGAGAGAGAGAGAGAGAGAGAGACAGAGAGAGAGAGAGAGAGAGAACGACATGCAGCAAAGGGCCACAGGCTGGACTCGCTGCAGCAACAGCCTTGTACATGTGGCACCTGTTCTATCCACTAAGCCACAGACGCCCCGAAAGAGGAGCTTAATCAATGTCCAAACATGAACCAGTTTAAAATAAGGAATAAAAACATAATATTTAGAAGGTGCAGGGTTGAAGACAGGGGCTGGAAAGTCACCAGTTGTTCACAGGGATTTCTGTTTACTTCTCCTACTAATATATATTACTACATTTTTCTGTTAATAACAATGTATTGATAAGTAAATAAGTAAATATTCATTCATAGGTATGCGAGTGCTTCTTATTGTATATTTTCATACTAATAGCCTACGTTTGTTCTTTTTAGTAGCCTCAGTTTCTGACTGTATGACATGAATGTATTTCTACATTTTAGTATCAGTACTTTTACTTAAGTAAAATATATGAATTCTTCCTCCACAGCTGTCTGAAAGTTCACAGTTAATGTTGCAGCAGGCTAAGATTTATGTACTTAAATATAATATTGAGGCAGCTGTAGTTTACTCAATTACACATTAAATTTACGCAACTTTATACTTAATACTCCACTACATTTATTTCACAGCTATGGTTATATTGATTTAGAAGACAATTGCTGATTTGTGTGTTAATTTATGTTGCTGACTGGACCAGTCAGGTTGAAACACTGCTGGGATTTATGTGAGGTCATCATGTACACAACTATAAGTATATATCTTTAGATTATTATCACTCAAACACTAATGTAAAAGCAGAATTTCTCTCTTGTAGTCTTGAGGTGGAGCTCATATTGAACTATTAACTAACAATTAACAATTATTTTCATTATCATTTCAGCTGCACTTATACAAACTGTTGGTTTTAACAAAACATATTTTACAAATGATGACGACCTGTGAGTCACGATGCGTTGGTCTTTTTGATATATGTTGCCACGGAAAATAAAGGCATTTTAATTTTTGCACAAACCCTACAGTGTGCCTTGGATTTTTTTTATTTTTAGGAGACTTGCAATTTGTATTTTTTGATTGAGAGTATACTTCACTCATTTAACCAGCCCCTCACAAGATGGAGTAAACTCAGTGCACCTGAAAAGAGCACCTGTGTGACTACTACTGAGACCCAGCAGCGCTTCTACTCCTTTGTCTTCATATTTCATAAATGCTTCATGTTTTCAATGCGTGCAAAATGTCAAATAAATGTAAAAAGTACAGTATTTCCCTCTGACATGTGTACGGAGTAGAGGTAGAAGGGGGCATGAATAAACAGTATTTGAGTAAATGTACTTGATTACATTCCATCACTGGATATTTTGCATATAGTACTTTTACTTTTGATACTTTAATTACATTTTGCTGGTAATACTTGGATACTTTTACTTGAGTAGAACTTAGACTGCAGGATTTTACTTTAAACACTGTGGTATTTTACTCAGGTAAAAGATCAGAGTATTTCTGGTGACACTTCGTTTTTGTTACAGTCCTGTACCTATAAATCTGTCCTCCATCCTGTAGCAGCTTTGTGAAACTCAAAAGATTTTCCATCATTAAACTTCTGAACAAAATAATCACTACAAATAAGAACTGCAACAGTCAATTGACCTACAGAAATACTCTTGAGAACTGATTAATCATATGTTGATTATTTTTATCCTCTGTGACATTTAACTGAATATTTTTTCAACTTTTTCACAATTAATGGAGAAAGAGATTTGCAGATTAAAGGATAATTAATCTTTAGTTACAGCCTTAAATACACAAATTAAAGATAAAATGAAAACAGTACAACAACAAAAACTGCAATTTGTTCAACTTTATTGAGAAAAAAACCATCACAGAGCTATTAGTTGATCGATCAGCCATTGAGAGCTTTGAGTTTCATCTTCAGTGCAAAAAGAGGAGAACAGTGTTGGATGATGGATGAACTAACGGCTCTCTCGTCTAAAAACAACAAAACAAAAACAGAATAAAACCCAAAAAAGCTGTCGTCATCTTTTTTTTTGTATTTTTTTTTGTTTGTTTGTTTGTTTTTTATCTCAGCAGCACATGAACCAATCACTGACATGCATTAAATTATTTTAGAATTGTAACAGTTCTCTCTTCAGTCCACTCTGCTTCATGTTCTTTTGTTTTGCAGTTGGCACATTCACAGCTCAGAGTCCTCAGCCCTTCACCTGGTTTACTTATTTTTTTTACTTTTATTTTGAAAAGCAGAGAAAAATCAAGAGTTTAAAAGCATTTAGGACAAAAAAGAAATAATGAACAAATTGCTGTTATTGGCTGATGAGGGGGAGGGGAGGGGGAGGGGGCGTGGCCACATGAGAAAATCAGTTTTTTTCCAGCAGTGAGTGAGAAGAAGAAGAAGAAGAAGGTGGATCACATGGCGTATTTCTGAGTCCAGTCCTGAGCCATCTTGTTGTACCTGCAGGTAGAGAGACACACAGGTGAGTCAACGTCTGTCAGCTGTTCACAGAGAGCGGGGATGATGCCATGCCTGCAAACACAACACACACTCAGTGCTGCAACACAACCTGCTGCAGATTGTAAAACAATGTACAGACTCACACAGAAGTAATCCCACTACATCATCTCTTATGACCTGCTGTCAGTGTGAGGTGGTGACTCTGCTCAGGGCTGAGCTGTGTCTGGTTTTGAGGCTCATGTAACCACTGTTCACACTGTGGCAAGTCTTACATATATTAGTGAGCTATAACTATAAAATGAAAGGATGTTTTGCTGCCTTTCACAGCAGCTGGAGTCTGAGAAACTATTTAATTCACTGGACCGACTGCTGGCAACTTTTAAAGGTGGAACGTTTACTTGTTATGTTACTCAATGCATGAGTTGATGACGTGAATCCATCAGCACACCTTAAATTTCACTGTGACAACTTGAGTGGACCTTTGAGTGTTTTGACAGATAAATTAACTTTGACAGGAATATTCAAACTGCATATATTCTAATCGTCACTTCCTGTGGGCTACAGCAACACTAAACCCCTGAGCTTGCCTGAGAAGGACTAAATGCACAAAGCTGCTATTTTTAAATATCCCATGGAGAGAGACTCTCACTGCAGCCTGTTCTATTTTGTTCTGAAAATGTGGGCGTGCAGCCTCGTTCTGTGGAGGATAAACCAGGTGCAGACTTCCATCTGTGTCACCGCTGATGAGGAAATACAGCGAGTGCTGGACGGAGCAGTGAGTGACAACAACCCCGCCCACATTTAAGAGGACTGTCTGAACAGACTGAGGGTCTAGGTACCATGTCTGAAGGCTCACTGCTGGTTCCAGAGGAAGTGTTTGGTGGAAATGGGGCTTCCCTGGACCTTGACTGGAGCGTTTCTGTCAAATGCTGCATTTTAATTCATCTTTAAAGTATAATTTTAAGATACTTTCCTTGAGTATTTCCATTTTCTGCTCCTGTACTATAATGTATTCAACAGTCTTAGTTACGTTTCAGTTAATTTTATGTTAAAACAATGTTTGTTTCTGAAATTCAACACCTTGTTAAAGAATAAACCAAAACCTTTTGTGTTTGTAAGCTCTTACAAAAAGTGTGTTGTGTCAAATGTTTCAATTTAAATCATTATTTAAGGCTCAAAGAAGAAGTACTTTTATTACATTTTGCTAATTCTTATGTCCTTCACTTTAGGAGCTATTTGAATGCAGAGCTTTTACATGTAACAGCATACTTTTACACTGTAGTCCTTTTTTTATATATATAACTTAAGTAAATGATTTGAGTATCAATTCCATCAGTGCATGTGATCCCAGGTGATGCTGCATCACGCGCCAAAGTATTTAGTCATGTTTCACTTCCTTTGCTTTCAGCCTGATTACATTTAATGTGAACACAGATAGTTGAGAGAAAAACAAATTAGTTCAGAGACAAAAATCCAGGCAGGAAGTGATACTAGTGCTGTGGTTGAATTAAGTCATTATCTGATGTTACCAGTATTGTATCGCTTTCATTGATTAAAATAAACCCACTGAAGTGTCTCTTTCTTTCTGCATGCAGATACAAAAACAGCAGTTAATTCAGACGAGGCAGAAACTGTCGACGTCACTGTTTTTTCATGTTTTAGCTCAGTTTTCATTCCTGCTGAACCGTTTTTAAAAGATTTTAAAGATTTTATAATCATCTCCTTCCTTCCACACAGCCACTGTGTTTAGTTCAGTTTTTAAACATTCTTGCTGACTAACATTCACAGTTTGTGTTTCAAGTGTCACATTGTCTTCTCAACGTGTTTTGTTGACTTGCAGAAATGCAAAAGATTTCTAGTTCTAATTCGGCTAAAACATGAAAGATCAGCAGCTCAGACTGACTTTATATCTGGAGCCATGCTTTGCATCAACGTGCTTTAAGTTTTACAGAAACATTTTCCTTCAGCAGGCAGCTCAGGTGAGTTAACTCTGCTCCAATCAGACAACAGCTCAGCTCTTACCCCTCACAGCATGGCATACTTCTCTGTCCACTCCCTGGCTAGCCTGTTATACCTGAGACAGACACTCTGGTTAAAAACCTCCACGCTGCTGCTGCTGCGTCAGACTCAGGTTTATACTGTGTTTATATTTGAGGGTAGATTTAAAGGGTTAGTTCAGATTTTTTGAAGCAAGGTTGTATGAGGTACTTATCCACAGTCAGTGTAGCACATACAGTAGATGTACGTCTGCATGCCCCCAGTTTGACGAAGCAGGCAGGAGTGTTGTGATGGAAGCTTTAGAACGTTTTCACCACCTTACCTTACCATCAGACGGCCCTGTCCAACAGGGAACTGAAGCCAATATATCGTTCGCTTCAAAGCCACGAACCCCTTTGACAAAATAGGTGGAAGTTGCTCATTTACTGCTGTCTTGGTTGTCTACCCCTGGCTTAGCTTCTGTGGTAGTACACCTGTCTGCTTCTTCAAACTGGCTGCGTGCTGACTGACATCTACCTCATACAACCCCACCTCAAAAAAAAAAAAAAAAAAAAAATCAGAGCTATCCCTTTAGGTTAGTAGTCCCGAAAAAAACTGAACACCAGCCTTCAGAGAGAAAAAAAAAAAAGATATAAAAACACTAAATATTTTGTACGTTCATTTCTTACCTTCCCTTATAAAGATGAGGAGGATGAAAGTTTTGCTCTTGATTTAATCTTTGAACTTAACTACTGATCATTTACTTTATTTCACACATTTTTATCTGCAAAGGTTGATTTTAAATATATTTCCCTTCATGCTCAGGACGCAAACAGGAGCTGATGTTTGGGAAACACTGCCTTTTACCTATTGACTGTATGTTCTTTTGGGCGTCTCCGTTTATATACAGTACATCTAAAACGGTAGGTAGGTAGATTGTAACCGTGATGAGACTGATTCTTTTTTATTTCACAGATATGAACTCACCTAACAGGGTCTGTTTTGTAGATGCGGGCGATCTCTGGCACTAACGGGTCGTCAGGGTTCGGGTCACATAACAGAGAACAAATGGACAAAAGGACTGCAGACAGAAAAACAGGCGTTTAAGACATCACCGACATTTCAATATTTTTACAACTGAAATCAAAGTTGGCTTCTGAGACATGACTAAGTATGTTTTCACTGATGGTGAAATTTGTAAAACTTTAAAGAAAGTAAAAGCCAAAGATTTTTACTTTTCTTGTCCACTCATTTTTGTTTCGTAAAGCCTGAATGCCCGATATGAATCTTATCTTATGAATATCACTCTAAGCCAAATTAATTAAACTCAGAATGTACACACACACACACACACACACACACACACACACACACACACACACACACACACACACACACACCTCACCTTTAGAGATAGTTAATGCAGGAGACCACTGTGATCTCAATATATCCAAGCAGATGCTGCCGTTACTGTTAATATTTGGGTGATAAATTCTTGTTGTGAAGGCGACCTGAAGAGAAGAAGAAACAGAAACACTAAGAAACATCTTTGCAGATCAGATTTGCAGTCACCTAAATACAAAGTCTGAGCTCTTCTCCCATGTGGAGGACAGAGTTGTCTCGCCTTAAAGCCGGCAGCAGAGGTAGTAACAGTGCTAAATCAATGTTTGTGAGAAAGGGACAGCCAGTAGGACGGGATCATGGATAGGCTGGGTGTGAGGTTTTGACGGTATATTATGTGTGCGACCCACCACTGGGAGATTTACAAAGCAGCTAGAAGCAGTTAGCAGCTAACTCAAAAAAGAAGAACAGCAACCGAAATGTGGGAAGAAATGGACCCTGCAAGGTCCTTACCCTCCAAGCAGAGGACGAGATCTACCACAATAAAACAGGGACGGTAAATTATTGTTATTGCCACAGTATCTCATTGTTATTGTTTAGATAATACTGACCGGCGCGTATGTCATATGTCACATTAGAGGCTGACGTTGTTTTACACGTCACGTCTCTTTTGAATCCAGAACGCAGGCATGCAGTCTAAAATCACACACTGTGGCGGCATGATGCCAGCGTGGTCTGGTCCTGTCTAAAAAAGTGAGGCCGGTGTAATGAAGGGTCTTTGTTGTGGCAGTTTTGAAAGATCTGTGTAAAAAGTACTTATAATGACCACGCTTGAGCCTGATGCTTCGTTAGGACCTGATGGTTTCAGATCGGACAGCTAAACTATAGTTGGAAGGAAATTTTAAAAATATAAAAAACAACATTTTTTTCCAGCAAAGCACATGACATCACCTCGTAACCAAGTCTGCTCACAGGACAAAATCACATCTTGTTTCCTTTCATGTCCATTTTAATTATCATTCAGGTTTATTAAATCATTCTTTTCTACTCCAAGAAATTTATATAGACTGTGTTTTTACATTCAAACCCAAAACTCACATTTGAAAACATCTAATTTACAAAAAAAATAAAACAAACAACGTCTTTCAAATCTCTTTGAAAGGTGATAAAGCCTGTGTTAACGAGACACTGAAGACACCTGAAAGATGAGTGAGAGGAGCTTCTTACTGACCTTGGGTGGTTTGAAGGGATAATCTGTAGGGAAATGAATAGTCAGGAAAAATACGCCGCCCTGATAGGGACTGTCAGGCTGCAGCAGAAAAAACACAGGAAGAACATAAGTTAGACATTCATATGTTCACACACCATCACTCCTCAGAATACTTCACATTAACTGTACTTTAATAAAGTCATAATTAGTGTTTTGAACTGAATTTGAATTGTGCATTACATGACACATGTACATTATGAACTTTCACTGACTTTGCAGTTTGTCGACCACAGTATATATATTTTATATCTGATATTACATATGTTGTTTGTTCATTTCTGCTA
The DNA here is from genome assembly GCA_035609425.1 of Epinephelus awoara. NCBI lineage: Eukaryota > Metazoa > Chordata > Actinopteri > Perciformes > Serranidae > Epinephelus > Epinephelus awoara. The sequence goes on from CM069299.1 coordinate 40,482,623, forward strand.
TATTTTATGTTTAAGATTGCCATTTTGTCATTGCATGTTTTTCCTCTTTTCTTTTATTCAATGAACTCTGGTGGACGAGGCCTGAGCTGTAAGGCCTTGCATTGGCAACAGCTGCCTCTCTGCACTCTGTCCTACATATGACGAATAATAACTTGACGCATTTATGGACCAACGGAAGTTTTTCATAGTTCTTAAGAATCCCCCTTTTTTATTGTGTCAGCACCACAAAAACAAGGAACAATTGTAGTTCTGTTTAAGGGACTTTTTTAGTTCTTATTTAGGAGTGGATATTCTCTCAGCTCAAGAGGAATCATGAGTGACCAACTGAGTGGTGATTGATTGACCATATTTGTCAATGCAGCACCGGCAACTGCCATTTTAAAAAATACATAAATTCAGTAGCTTTACCAACCACTGGCCAGTTTGCCTCATCTTCAGCGTCCCTATGCGCAGTGTGAATGTAAACAGAAGAGCTCTGTTCTCAGGGAGCTCCAGAGTGGGTTGTTCCTCTCATGGAGTCCCCTGAACTGTCCGACCCAAATATAGATCAGTCACTTCACTGCCTGAACAAGAAGCTCGTACGGGCATCTTTGAACTGATGCTGCTTTCATCTACAACAGTCGAACAAAGCGCTTTGCAGGTGATTAGGAAGTTGACGCAGCTAGATATTGTGAACGTTTTTGCAACTTTGCAGCAAACGTCTGTTGAAAAACCTTTTCCACAGCAGATATTTTGGTTTGTTAAAGCCAAGAAACACTCAGATTTCATCAATGACATTAAAAACAACTGCATTCCATTCAGGTGAGCTGGTTCCAGAGTGTTGGCATTGTGTATGCCGACTCACTGTTATGACACCTGATGACTGAGATGTTGTTAACGAAATTAGTTACAACTGTGATTTCCCTGCCGTGAAGTCAAATTATATTCTGTGAAGAAGGTCTCTATTGTCACTACAGACTTTCCAGCGGACGCAGAAGGTGGCCCTCGAGAAATGGGAATACTGTGGATGTGTGCAAGGGCTGAAATCAGAGAGCTACCCGTCACACAGGCAGGTAAATGTTTGCACCAAAACAGACGTATAAAAAAAAAAACAAAAAACTATGCTGCGACTGTAACGTTCTTTGGTGTCATTTAGGAGCGCACTGCTCTGCTGTCAGTGTCAGAGTTTCACAAACACACACTACAAATGTGTTTTTACACGTGTGTAAACGGTGCCTCAAGTTGATCGTCTCGAGTGCTCCTAGTTTTCTGGCACTGTTTACCATACCGGATGTCAGCTGATCCGTTAAAATATCACTTGCCACTGGTCTGCTGCTCATTATCATGATGCTAAAGTATAGCTGAGAGTTATGAGTTGCTCCCATCTGTAGTCTGAATTAAAACGACAAAATTTTTTATTGACTCCCACATTGTCAACGGCAGTGCATTACAGCTTCACTCTTTCTGTTCTTACCTTTCAGAGTAAAAGCCACAAACACACACACACTGCATCACTGCATACTAGAGGGAAGTTACTGTCATAATGAGGCAGTGGTGATGAATTGTTTAATATACTGAAATCATTTTGCTTCAGATTTTGCTTTGGCCTCTTCTTTTAGTTTGTATTCACTGTAATTATTATATTATCTCAATAAAATTTACTAAAACAAATGTATGTGTGAGGCAAAAAGACTATTTGCTGTTTTGGCCAGTAGATTTTCAGCCCCTGTGGCCGGTGAGTCAAAACGTTTTGGCGCTAATATTTTGGACACAGACAGGCCAAAAAAATACTTTCTCATGAGTGGCAGGATTTTACTTAACAACAACAAAATGCAGCACTCTTGTTTGTGCTTTGAATTTTCACAAGTCAAATTAAAAACATATCTATTTCCATGCACACAAAAAGCATATTTCTCTCAAATCCTGTGCACAAATTTGACCTTTTACTGTGACCAGCCCCGGACACACCTGTGTTATAATCATGTTATTTAATCAGCATCTTGACAGCTGTCAGGTGGACAGATTATCTTGGCAAAGGAGAAGTGCTCAATTAGTGCACATAGCTCATAAAAATTGAAGCAATATTAAAAAAAAGAGTTGCGTTTATATTTTTGTTTGGTGTAAATGTGGAAGTGAAAGGACGAGGTGGAAGCACTGATGATACGTTATACCTGTTTATCTGCTCTCATGATTGTTTTGTCACTCTTTATTTCTCTAGTTTCTCTGTTTGGGTGGGGTCGGGTAGGAAATAGACTTTCTGTTTTGCTGATGTTATATTTAACAAGTCAAAAGAAAAGCACTACATAAATACAAGTTATGTCATGCTGTGCGGAGCCTAGTAAAAACATTATTTCCCTTCAGACTCCAGAACAAAATCTATCTGAGTTGTATCCAGTCACATCATAATGAATCCAGTAATCATGACATTATACTACATAACACTTGAGACAGAGCAGTTTCATACTTACAGGCCCCATAATAGTAGCTTGCCAATGAAACACTGGAAGGAAAGGGGGGAAATGGTTACAAAAGCATTTACTGTGGGTCAGGTGTACAGAAAATAGAGTCTTTGTTTAAACTGTACATGTGAGGAAAAGACTAAAAGAAAATAATCTTACTGTCTTCACCGACAGGTCCGGCAGAGCACTGAGCTGGAGGATCTCTGGACAGATCGGTTAGCTCCTAAAACACAGAGAGAAGAAGGAGAAAGATAAAGTTAAAATAAAGAAGGAATTTACATCACACATACATTAACTTTGATTTTAAAGTCTAGAGTTAAGACACAATCAATCACGAAAACCTTCAAAATAAAGGAGCTGTTCACCAGTAAGTCGGTCTGTAATTTTTTTATTCTAATAATCAAAATGTCTTTTCTCTTTTCACGTCATTCTCCCGGTGTTCCAGTTTTCTGTTTTGCCCCTTACACAAGCAAATCATCTCTCATTTGTTTCCGGTTTTTGTGCTGTTGTTTGCAGCTTTGCATTTTGTTCTCTTGGACTGTTTCCTGTTTTGAAAACGTCAACGCCAGGTGTCACAAACAAACACACGGAGGAACGAGGCTGCAGCTGATCTCATGTAACAAAGGAAAAGACTAACCACTAACTGAAAGAGTTAACTGTTTAAGACTCTATCAACAGAGAAACATCACCTTCAAAACAAGTCTACTTCTGTCTGATTTACATGTTTTGTGTTGTTGACTGAGTCCATGCTGCAGTCAGCTGGTTTAGATGACAGCAGAGTTCAAAGCTGAGGATCCCATAATTCTCTGTCAAGAGGTCTATTAATAGGTTAAGAGTATAGCTGGGCAATATATAAATATTATAAAGATACTGCAAGATAGTCCAGACATGGTCTTAGATTTTAGGTACAACCCATGTGTTGTCTTTACCTGGTTTTAATGTCTGCATTACAGCAAAGTGATGTAATTTTTCTGTTGTATTATTTGCCTTTACCCACAGTGTGTAAATATTTTGTGAAAGCATCAGTTGTCAACCCTACAATACTGCACCAATACCCATATCAAGGTAACTGGTCAAACATATTTTGGTATTTGATTTTTTCCATATCGTCCAGCCCCAATTAGTTGTTTTTCTTCAGATAACGTAAAAGAAAAACTCTTAAAAATGAACAAATCACCACGAAAAGCACTTCTGAATTTCACCTTAACATAACCTTAGTGTTTCAGGTAAGATGCATTTTCAGGGGGGCGGCTTTGTTATTCTGTAAAAGTTTAGACACTGACAACAAATGTTGGGTTAATTAATTAATAATCAATGGACTAATGTATTAAAGGTTTTGATGAGTCATTTGCATAGATTAAAAGGCCCTTAAGTGCCAGTGTGCACATTGTGTTTTATTCTCATCGCCGTCTTTTCAATTGTTTCTGATAACGACAGAGCGTATGCCCCGCCTTTTTTGTTCGGCTGCTTAAAGCGCTTTCATTTGGAAATAATCGACAGATTAATCGTTATTGCAGCCCTAGTTAGCTACCTAGCTAATGTTAGTGTCAAGATATTGTTGTCACAGAAACATATCCATGAGGACCACATCATTTAAAAAAGCGCTGGGAGAGCCCTCCCACTGCTTTTCTTTTTTTCCCCCTTTACCCTTAAAAAAATCCTTAAATTAAACAACCCATGAGCTGGTACATTATCACCATAAATCATTAACAATGGGTTAACTAAAATATTTCTGTAATGAGCTCTAACACTAACTTCTCTTAAAACCACAACTTCTCCTTTCCATGTTCTTATTTCTGCATTTCTCAACCCTGTGTTTACTGAGCTGACGTCTTCCTCTGTTGTCTGAAACTGCAGAAATTCTTTTAACTCCATCAGTTCTCAGAAGTCCTCGAGTGTTTTGAAACACAATGAACGACAAGTAAAGCCGGTTGTGTTCAGATGAGATAAGGAAATGGAGTTACTACGTGGAGATAAAGATCCCAGCAGCGCCTGTCTGTCAAGGCTTCACATGTTCAAACAACACGTTACGTATGTCAACACACTATCACGGATGTCTGTTAACAGATCGGCTTCATTCAACCACAAACCAAACATGTTGACCTCATCCACAAGCCGGCTTTATCCTGCTGATGACTCAAGAGTGCAGGTATCTTTTAAAATTTATGAATGAGATATTTCAACAAAACCAAACAGGTGCACATCCAAGATATAACCTCACATCATGTGTTTCTAATAAACTTCTATACATCAGAAATGAGCATTTGACCAATACAACAAAATCGTCATTGTTTTTCAAGCTACCTCAAATCATACCAAGGCCCCAAAAATGTAATTATTTTTGTTAAGGAGGATGAAAAGCAACACATCGTCACCTCCGCCAGAACCTGGAGACTTCACCACCGACCAGGCCTCAAAACCAAACACACTTAGAGCCTGACTGAAGTCACAATCAACATCTCGCTGCAACAAATCACATCCAAAATGTACTTTTATGGAATTAACATGAAACAAACGGCAGCACATTTATATCTTTTAATTTGTCCTACCGACTGCGTCACTCTACTAGTGGAGCTAGAGGCCGCCCCAGAAAGCAGATGTTTTTTCCCTGAGATATCCCGGCTACATGCTAACCATAGTCTTGTTGAAACATAAAGATTCAACATATCCACGACTTAATAATGTGCAAATGTAACATATGTGGTTTGCAGAAACGTACAATTCCCTAAACATTTCTGGCATTTGGGTTCTTAAAACATACGTGGACTTCACACCATGGTACTGAAATGATTAGTTAATTAATTAATGGCTGCAACTATCAATTATTTTCATTACCAATCAATTTCAATGAAATCAACTGGTCCATAATTATCAGAAAGTAGTAAACAATGGACATCAAAACTGACACAATCAAGTGTTTGTTTCAAGACATTCAGCATAATATTTTAAGACGAAGAAAAAAAAAAAAAAAAGCAATAATCGATTTTTAAAAATGATTATTGCTTCATTTTAGATCCAGATTAATCTACAGCTTTGTTATCAATTAATCAATAATGTCATTTACTAAACAACCTCCAGTTGTTCTCCCATGTCTCAGGTTTGCTTTTTCACATCACAGTAGACTGAGTATATTTGACTTCTGGACAGTTGTTCGGGCAACAGAAGACATCTGAAGACGTCCCCTTGGACATTTCTCACTCTTTTGAAATTGCATCCACCAAATCATTGATTGGAAATCTATTCAAGAAGCCCCACAGTACTACAAAGACACAACGCCGGCAGCTGAGACATGAAGCTGAACTTGTGTCTCCCATGTGAATGTAGCATTAAAAACAAACTGAGACACACGGGTCATTATTGATGTGTAAGCAGCAGGCCTATTTTTACTCAGCGAGTCGTGTGGACAGAAGAGTCGGAAGGCCAGATCAGGATATATCAGTGGAGCGGGGGTGAAAACACACGGCTGCTTATAGGACGAGAGGTTTGTATTTCCAGCATGCGGGTCTGCCTGAAGCCAAACTGTGTGTGTGTTGGTATGTGACATACAGGCTCGGCACACACACGGCTCATCTTTCAGATTTGACTGAGTTTAGGAGGAGAGAAAATGGTCAGGAATTCAGACACTGACTGTGACAGAAGCAGCTGGGAGAGCAGACATTTACCCTCGTGTTAAAGTCCTCACACTATTACCCGTGTTTTTAATAAGGTTTCATTACTTTTTCACTACATTCAACAAAAGGAAAGTCATGTTGCACTAAATACGTCCCCTGGAAGTTCCTTTGATCCACTGGTTCCTCCTTTACTTTAATTTTTAGCAGCTAAAATGAATACCAGGGGAAACACTGTGTCATGGTAGACAGTTTTTAATTTAAAAAATATCAAGAAGGTAAACTGCTTGATTCCTTTCACAGATATGTGTTTCTGTTGCGCAAAAGAATGTAAAAGTCAAGTTGAAATTTACCAGAGTTTAGACACTAAAACACATGCTGCAACACACAAAGTGAACCAGAGAGAAAAACAGGTGCTTATAATATTTCCTTGACATGTTAAGGTCATGAGCATAACCTATAAAAACCTGTCCTTTTTGGGTGTCATACAGCTGAAAGCAATTCAATAAACGACATCATTGTTCCCACATGAATTGGATTTATGGCTGTACTGAATATTTCCATGCTTCAAAGCTTCAATCACAACACTGACATTTGATTTCTGCATTTTTGCACTGTTTGAATCTGTTGTTTCTGCACAGTCGCAGATAAAAGGTTAGGCTACACTTATATTATTAGTACTAAACTATTTGCACTATTTCACTAGATTCCAGTGGTGCAAGGCTGCACAGTTAGGTGAAATATTACCGCAATCATAATATGGTCAGATGGAATTTTCAAATCACAGGAGCCGCAATTTTTGTTTGATGCAGACCCCAGTAAAAATCACATATTTTTATATTTTTCCACTGAATATAAAATTAATAAATTACCACTGCCACTAAAACAGCAACTTACACCGCAATATTTGCAAGAGTTGACTGACTGTTTCTGACTTGTGTGACCCAAAACATTTCCAGTAACTCCAGAGCGTTGTAAAGCCCAAATGTCCAGGATTATTTTCTAAGAGGATGGTTGTAATAATTTCCAAAATTCACAATTTGCTTTTATCAAACAAAACATCCTGCGTCAAACCATGTTTGTTGGTGTTTAGAAGTTCAACACCAACATTTTCACTGCAGGAAAAAAACTGTTTGCTCTCCCCACACACCTGTAGTAATGACAGTATAACTTTATTCAAACTTGTCTGATATATATATATATTTTTTTAAATTACATCATAAAATGTGACAACAGATATTTGAAGCTTTATTCAAAAGAGGGTTTGAATGTATAAGTTTGGCAGAGCCTTAATCAGATGAGTTAAACTTCAGTTGTAACTGATATCCACTGGTATACAGTGAACTTTGTGGTGGATGTGTTGAAAGCTGAAGAGTGACAAGAAAGGAGAAATGACACGCAGCAAAGGGCGACGGGTTGGTATCGAACCTGGGCCGCTGCAAAGAACACGTGCACTCCACTAGTAGAGCTAGAGGTCACCCCAAAAAGCAGATGTTTTTCCCCGAGATATCGCGGCTACATGCTAACCACAGCATTGTTGAAACATAAAGATTCAACCAACCCTTACAAATATGTACAGTATGTGTAAGTGTGTGCTACACACCTGTCCAACCTTCAGGGTTGGAAATCAGCACCAGTCACAAGCCAAACGCTGGTTAAAGAAATCTAAGTGGCTGCTTGTTTCTCTTACAGGCCAAAAAACCAATAATCTATTATTTTAGAATCCACCTGACATAGTTCATTTCCAACCCTGCCAACCTTCCTTTTAAAAAAGTTTGAGTTCAGTTCGACTGTATTATACTTTGTGTGTGTTTATCTGTAGTACATTTATTTTTCAGTTACTTAAAGGTTCAAGGTGTAAGATTTAGTGGGATTTAGTGGCGTCTAGCAGTGAGGATTGCAGATTGTGACTAGGGCTGCAACTAACCATTATTTTCATATTCAACTAATCTGTCGATTATTTCTTCAATTAGTCGACGAATCATTTTATCGAAAAATGTGTTAAATTGTTGAAAAATGTCGGTCTGTCTCTCCCAAACCCCAAAATGATGTCATCTAATGTCTTGTTTTGTACTCACGCCAAAGGGTTTTAATTCACCGTCATGGGAGAGTGTGTAAAGCTGCCAATATTTCGGGTACTTTTAAAGTACTTTTCTATTAAAAATGACTCAAACCAATTAGTCGACTACTAAAATAGTCACCGATTGCTTTAATAGTCGGTTAGTCATTGATTAGTCGACTAATCGTTGCAGCCCTAATTGCGACCAGCTGAAACTTCTCCTGGTTAGAATTCCTTCAGTGTTCATTGTTAAGTAGGTTTTTACCAGGAGCTGAAGTATCCACAGGGGTCTTTACTTCTCCAAAACAAACACACCTGGCAATTTAAACTGGGTCCGCTCAGTTTCACATTACAAAATCTGTCTTTTTCCAACGCTGCTCGTCGCAAATGTGTTTCTCACTATAATGGCTGATGGGAGAATGTGAATGGCCCTCTCTGGAGCCAGTGTTTTGTTTGTTTGTTTGTTCTGGGCTACTGCAGAAACATGGCGGTGCAACATGGTGATCCCCATAAACAAGGATGTGCTCCATATGTAGACATCATGAACTCACAGTAAAACAAAAATCATACTCGTCTATTGGACTTTTAACGTACTATTTTAAATGCAACTTTAATGACGTCACATAATTTTGAGTACTCTCTGAATTTTGTCTGCAGTGTCAAACATTAAATTCAAGTTCACTGTTGTTACGGTGTGCAAAATAGAACAAAAAGCCTGTTGGGTCTAACAGGCAGAACCTCCCTGACAGCATTTTAAATACCTCACACATGTGCTTGGTCTGACCAACAATACAAAAATATTCAGCTCAATACGCATAAGGGGGGAAATGACACATATTTGATGTTATGGTACTTTTAAAATGAATATCTTTGTCATATTTTTGTAGTATCTGTTTGTGTTTGGCCTATTTAAATTCCTCTTAATGTGTTTTTTGTATGTTTAATGTATGCACCAAAAACCAAAGCAAATTCCATGTCAGTGAAGATACACTTGACAATAAATCGTATTTCCACTTTTGTCCTTATGACCTTATTAACGGTTTAATTTTGCCTGATTGTCCTAACCAGCACTACACAGAAGTATATAAAAATGTAATTAAAATGATCTCCAAGTTTACCTGCAGCATCTGTGAAGTGACAGACATGAAATGGGTGGATGAGTTCATGCTATACGTCTGGATCCAAGTGAGATCTGAATGCATGATTTTTACTTGTAACAGAGTATTTGAACACGATTTTTACTTTGGTAAAACACCTGAGTACCTCTTCCTCCACTGACTGGCTGTAAACTTGAAAGACAAACTTCACCGTAACTGAAAACCGAAACTCAACGTGGACAAAACAAAAGCAGGTGTCTGTGAGATGAATGTAACCTCACCATTATTTAAATGAACTACAAAACATTTCAGTGGGAGGCCTCAAGCTAAAGCTAACACCGGTTTATTGTTTCATTTGAGACCTTCAACACAAGCCGCGGAGGGTTTCTACCAAACACCTGCCTCAAGTTCACACAGACACACCGAAACACAACACACACAACACAACTCGACACGTCTCAAAGCAAAGCCCAGCTGTGATCTGACGGTTTGTGTCATATGTTGTGTCATCGGCAGCAGCTGCTCACGAAGCTAACTGTGCTAGCTAGCGAGCTAACGGCTGGCAAACATCAGTTATGGAAGCTACAACCAACGAACTCTGCTTTTAATGAAATGTGAGGGGAAAAGGGGGAAGTCCGTTACCTTGGTAATTCGTTTTAAAGCCATTGTGTCTGCGGCTGTCGAGGTGGAGGAGGTGGAGGAGGAGGAGGAGGGCAGGCCAGCTAGGTGACGCTAACTACCGAGCATCTAGGACTTTGCTAGCTTTTGTAGGCTGGCTCGAAGCTAACTAGCTGTGCTACACATACGCCGGTTAAACTACAACTTGTCTTTTCGTTAAATCTCCGGCTTTTTCTCACGGACTTTCAGCTCGACACTGGAGACTGACTCTCCAGCACGTCAGCCCTGACTTCAGGCTGACACTAGAATAATGAACCGGAGCGACCGCAGCAGCTCAAAATGTCTTCCGTTTCACACAGAGAGCAGCTGTCAGAGCACCGGGAGCAGGAGGTCTCACTCTGACGCTGTTTTAAGGCACCGGGCAGAGCGCAGCTGTCAGAGCACCAGGAGCAGGAGGTCTCACTCTGACGCTGATTCAGGCACTGCAAAATGACACCCAACAAGATCAGAGTCAGAGCTGGTTTATTGTTCACTCTCTAATGGACGTTTTACAACTATATACACTCACCTGCCACTTTATTAGGTACACCTGTTCAACTGCTTGTTAACTCAAATAGCTAATCAGCCAATCACATGGCAGCAGCTCAATGCATTTAGGAAGTCAAATAAGCACTGGTTCCAACCAAGGTGTGCACAAGACCATCTCTGAAGCAACAACACCTTGTCCAACCTTGAAGCACCACACCAGGTGCCACTCCTGTCAGCTAACAACAGGAAACTGAGGCTACAATTCAAAACTGGACAATAGAAGATTGGAAAAACCACATTCAGATGGAAGCATGGATCCATCCTGCCTTGTATCAACGCTTCAGGCTGCTGCTGGTGGTGTAATGGTGTGGGGGAGATTTTCTTAGTACCAACTGAGCATGGTTTAAACACCACAGCCTACCTGAGTATTGTTGCTGAGCGTGTCCATCCCTTTATGAGCAAAAAAACCCACCAACTTAATGAAATAATTTAGCCGCAGTTATCAATAAACACACTTCACAAATGTTTTTATATATAAAAAACAATTTTATTTAAAAAATAACAACCAATGAAAAGCTGGTGTTGAACTGTACAGTGCAGGGCGAAGATATAAATATCAGAGAAGAGCTTTGGTTTCACACCGAGAAAAGAGTACAACACCTCACAGCTCTGGACTGCTTCCAGTCTTTGTGCTAAAATATATGAGTCATACGTTACCGGAGGAAGACACAACAGACTGAGGAGACATTAAAAACATTTTTTTAAAACAAGATCATTGAGTTTTTTGTTTTTATGAAAAGTTTCAATGGTGACACACGGACAGAAAATAAATGGCCCTTAAAATTAAAAAACACTAAACAGATTTAAAAAAAATCCTTTGACATGCACACTTTAAGGACAATTTCACGTTTTAAAGTCTGTCTTCACACAATACTCACATGTTCATATGTAACGAGTTGTTTGTAATGATTCCTCCTGTTTAAACTGACTGTGAAGGGATCTCTTTATGACACAAGTACACTGGAGGCAGAACACTCAGTGGCCACTTCATTAGGAACACCTCTACAGTACAATCTAATGCAGTGAATACAACTGTTGTTCTGTAACATCTTTCTTTATGAGGTTCAGTTTTAGGCATATGTCACAGGCACACATCGACAGTGTTTGTAACTACTCTCCCTGCCAGAGGGGGGAGACAAACGTTCTGCACTCCACCTTTAACACTAATGTTGTGCTGGATTATATTGGAATATCAGAAACGCCTCTGAATATAATGTAGACCAGTGCAACACCACCTCTAACTATGACCTCAGTAATAAATACATAATTTAAGTTACACATTTCTGAAAGTGTTAACAGAAAACTAATATTAAAGGCGTCATAAAAGTGGAACAGTTGTATAAGACTGTACAAGTGTTCCTTATAAAGTGGACACTCCATGAACTGGCGTGTTTTCATATATTTTGCGTTGTGCACAGATCCTCCAGGACATTTATTGCGAATTTATCAAGTGAACACGTCAGCGCAAAAACGCTGAGTACAATCTGAACAAAGGAATAGTTCGACGTTTTGGGAAATACACAAATAACTACGACTAGCAGCTGGTTAGCTTAGCATCGAGCAGGGTTCCCACATTTCCATGGACAAAATTTCAAAACTTTTACGTGACCTCTCAAGAGACTTATAAAACTTTTCTTCTTGCAACACTTGCCCAGCGTTTTTCAAACATATCTGATTCATCTGGCGTACACGGAGGGAAACAAAAGCAGTCACACATTCACGCGTATCAGAGCTACGTTACATCGACAGCTACAGAAAATAAATGTGTTGTTACGCTGCATTACGTGGAAGGTTATCCACAGGTTACTGTAACAGTGTCATTACACACTCAGGGTGGGAATCACCAGAGGATCGACGATACGATATGATATTATCGCGATACTTAGGTCGATATTATTGCCATTTTAAATATGTTGTGATATGCTGAGTATTGTGATAAAATATACTGCAATTTATACAGATAAAAACACAGTCTGTTTGTCTGTTGAACCATTTTGTGTTGAGCTACTTCTTGGCCAGGAGCAGAAACTCCCAGAGTTACGAACAACTGGGTTATTTGCATTTCTTTAACCCTTTGAAACCTGGAGCGACATCACTTTTCTTTTCTGAGCTCCTTGATGCAGTTTATTTCAAAAACATGAGAGAAAGGCAAAAAGCAAATTTGTTTTATTTTCCTCTCTCATTTATTTATTTATTTTTTTTTCATTTCATCTTAATTTCCTTTTATTTATTTAGCTTTAAATTCATATTTTCGGGGTAGGTGGTGGCAGTGGATTACCGGTACATGTGTTTTAAATACTTGAGGGTTACACTGCGATTTTGTTCTGGTGTCCTTTTCTTTTGTGTGTTTGTGGATGTGTGTATGTCTTTGTTTATTGTTGTTAAAATCAATAAAAAAAAATACTGTTAGAAAAAGAATAAAAAGCAAATTGGGAAGAAAAAAAAATTAATAGATTTAAAAAATGATTTAAAAAATAGGGAAAAAAGAAAAAACCTCAAGAAAAAGTATATAATCATTATTATTACATATTTAAAATTATGTCACTGAACTATTATAATTTCTAAGCACTTTTTCCAGGTCGCGTCCTTGTTTGTTTGTTTTTAACCTTTTTTTTCTTAAATAATTTCTTGTGTATTTTTTTGGGTAATTTCTTCTTTCATTGCTTGTTGCCTTCTTCCCATGTTTTTGAAAGAAATCAAGTCAATTTGTTCACATTAAACCACTCACAAGGGTCTTTGGCGGCACTAAGACCAGACGCAGTGCTGTTGCAAAATTGTGTTGACAGACAGCAGAGGGGCAGCCAATCGCAGGCTTATACCAACAATCTACATCCTGTGAGTGAGGTTAGATCGGTTTAAGTCCCTGTAGGAAGTAAGACAGCCCTCTCATTCATTATAAGGCCGGACGTGAGCACAGACTCTGGGTAAATTCATCTGCAACATAAACGCTGTTTTACTGCAGTTTCCCTCCTGATTATCACAAGTGAAGAGCTGTAAAATCCTGTTTTTGGTTTTTGATAAAACCTCACAGTTACAGATATTTAACTCAAACTGGACGTCTGAATCAGATTTAAAACACGTCTACACACACGACTGAATGCTTAACAAAGAGCTGTTTTCACACTCAGTGAACTCAGACTATCTTCATCTGAACTGTAGATTTCATGAACTATCTCCTGCAGTGGAGTCATGTTTAAAGAGATCACTTCACAGCCAGTATGAACCAGAGGAACCATTAGAACACCAACAACTCTCCATATGAACATTTGAGCGTTGCATTAAAACAGATTTGCAACAATCTGAACCGATTGTTTCGGGCAAATTTCTTTACAATCATTTCAGTACAATAGCACCTTTCCCCCTGCAGACAGATGATACCTGCTGCAGAAAAACAAACCACAGCTCAGAAGACTTTTGCTGCTGAGAATCAGCCATCCACTTTCAGCAGCCAACAGAACATGATTCCAAATATTATACAGTTAATCAAATCAATACTTTTTCCTGCCACGTGATATCTGACGGACTCTACTTGCTTTTTGTTTTGTTTTTCCGAGTGAATGATTCCTTCAAACCCACAGTGATTTCTTTCTTTGTTCAGAGCGGAACAAGAAGCAGATTTACATTCTTTGGTGGAGCTGTTGGAGTGTAGTGTGGGCTGAAACCTTACTAACTAATATGTACTTTACAAACATCTTTTCTGTCTCATCAGGTTAAAAATAACACATTTAATTAAAAACAAATAAAATGTTTGTGATGAGAAACTGTTTCCTCTGAACTCAGCTCAGCCCGGACCGATCGATCGATCGATCAATCACTGGATGGATGGATGGATGGATGAATGAATGGATGGATGGGTGAACCCAACTGGGGACGGACCAATGGGACGGTCACGCTGTGGAGAGCTCCACCCCGCTGTCACAGACCCCGCTGTCGATCCGAACGTCCGCCTTCAGATCGTGAACCCGAGAATCACCTGCAGAGAGAGAAACAACAGCTGAGTGGACCTGTTGTCACGGTGACGGCGTTTAAATCAACAGGACAGTCATGTGACCGGACTGTAACCATCATGTCTGCTCACCGCTCATCTCATTGGTCATCTGTTCCTCATCGTCGTTGTTGCGCAGCGCCTCCTCCAGGACGCTCAGAGCTTTACAGTCTCCGACTGCCTTCAGACCAGCCAACAGGTCCCTGATCGTCCCACCTGACACCTGCAGGACGACAGGTTAAGATGATGTCAGCCTTTATTAAGCCTCAACTTTATTTATCTACACAGCATTTTTCATACAAACATGCAGTCTAAAGTAAAAGCAAATAAATAAAAGCAAAAACAAAACAATGAATTAAATTTAGCATGACAAAAAATTACAACAAAACAATAAAATTAAAAAATAATTGATAAATAAAAGTCAATATAATAAAATAAAATAAAAAACAGGGAAAAACAATGAAAAAAAAAGATTAAAAGTTAAAAAAAACGAACATAAAAAGTTCCTCTGAATTGAAAAACAGTTTAAAGAGATGATGGTTGCCAGTTTTATTGAGTAACCCCAGTGTGTGTGTGTGTGTGTGTGTGTGTGTGTGTGTGTGTCACCTCGTAGCTGTCCAGCAGTGTTTTGGCGGGGGAGGGGCTCAGCCTGAAGGCCGTGTTAAGGATCCCGAGACCCAGACTGTGAGCCAGATTCTCCCAGCATCCTTCACTCTCCAGAGCGCGACACACCTGCTGCTTCACCTCCACGTCCAGGCTCACCAGGTCGCCTACACACACACACACACACACACACACATATATATATATATATATATATATATATATATGTATATTCATACACACAGATGGTGTATGACGTAAAATACAGTCCAGACTTTCTGTAGGTGTCAGATTTAATTTTAGATTTAAATTCCAACTCATTTATTTATGAATAACATTTATATTGTGTCTCCATCGTGTCTTGCTTTTGTCTTTTATTGTGAAATACTTGGTGACATCTGGTCTAAAAGGTGTGATGTAAATACACGGCGAATTATTGATATTCTATTTGAGTAGGTACAAATGAGTATATATAAGTATTAATAATACTTAATAATAAGTATTATATTATTGATCATTAATAAGCTTCATTTTACACTGAACCTGACAGATTTATTTTTAATCATAGCTTCAGTGTAGACAAAATTATTAAGCTCAAAAATTTGAAAACAGTCTCATAAGTATGCGTGCTTTTTAATTTGCTTACTTTTTTATTTGTCTGGGTTTTTTTAGATTTATTTATTGGTTTATATTTTGTATCACTGATCAATTTCATGTTTTATATTTTTATTATTTATTCAATGATTCTGTTTTTTATCATTCATTAATGTGTTCCTTTTTTGATGATAATTATTATTGTTACTTTTGTAACAGTAAATAGTTACAGTTTTTCATCCATTATCACTATATTTATTTATATTTTTAATATATTTTATAAAACATTTTTATCTGTACTCTGTCATACGTACATTTTTCCTGTTCTTTCTTTTAAATCTAATTTTTCATCTTACATATCATCAAGTGAGAAATGATGTCCAATTAGAGATTAAACTCACCTTGAGGAGGGATGAAGGATCTGTGTGGAGACTTTGGTTCATACTCTTTACCATTCAGAAGCTCCAACACCTGCAAATGCAAACGCCGTCATGTAAACTGCATAATTTATATCCAGTGATCGTGAAAATAAGATGAGTTTATTTCTGTTCAGCCGGCTGTTGATCAAAAACACTTATTGAGGCTTTGAGAATAAAACCAAGGTTGGGTTTGATGTGAAAGGTTGTTTTCTAAAGGACATATGAGAATAAAATATCTGTGTTAGTACACTGTGACATCACTGCAGCACGGTGAGAGTTAAAGTCACCGAGAGTTCAGCAGAGACATGATTTTCAGCTGCTCTTTAAACTTTTGTTGTTATCAGGCTCTTATTTTGAAAGTTACATGTTAACAGCCAAAAGTAAATGTCTCTTGAGTCGAAGTGCTGCAGGAGGACGGTGTACCTGAGTGGTGGCTGCCATGTTGAGCGGAGTGGTTCCTGGGATGTAGCCTTCATCTTCATCCTCATCCTCCCTCTCTTCATCGCAGGAGTCTTCCTCCTTGAAGAACAGAGGCTCAAAGTTCTCCTTCTTAGGGTCTGCACCTGGAAACACACACAGACAGTAACATGTCAATCAAGCCTTTAAGTTACTACTATTACAGATAGTAAAAATATAATGTTATGCTGCACTGCTATATTTCTACAGTAGCCCAGAATGGACACAAGCCCTTAAGCAACAAGCAGCATCAGAAAAAGACTTATTTCTTAATATGAACCTGCTTTATTCAGTGTTTTTATCTGCTTAAATGACCTGTTTGTTTTGGAGGGGAGGAGACCCTTGTGGATAATTTACCTTCCAGGAAAAACGTCCTAAAGGTCGAGGGCCACATGCACAAAGCATCTTAAGTTTGCTCCTTAAGTGTGACACTTAAATGCTTTCATGAAATACCTTGCCAGTTTCTGACTGGAAAGATCCTGTTGCATAAAACCACAGAGCAATCTTAAATTGTAACAGGGTGTGCAGCTTTGGAAAGTCGATCCAACTCCAGACGGTCACAATCATTAATTGACCTCTGGTAAAATTTAAAGTGCCAAATCAGTTGCTCATCAGTGTTCCACTCTTCTCGGGATGCCTTAATATTTCTCATTTATCTCCATAAACTCAGCCACGTTGCCGTTAAGATGGAGCCAGAAGTACATTATGTTTTTGTCCTTACTTTGGTTACTAACGTTTTTTGTGCAACTGTTTAACAAACTTTAAGCAATTTCTTAAATATAAGACCAAGATAAGAAAAATAACTTGAATCCTTAAGTAAACAGTTTACGGAAACCTAAACGAGAAGACTTGAGGATGTTTTGTACAACAGTTTTGGTTTTTTTTTTTCCAAGGAAATTTTAACTCAGATTTTAAACAACCAAACCCTGGATCTTAAGTCCATTAAGTCATTCACTTTCCATAACTGCTTATCCTGGTACAGGGTTGTGGGTGTGTTGAGCCTATCCCAGCTGTCACTGAGCGAAAGGCGGGGTATAGTAATATCACCAGACTGTCACAGGGCTGAGACATAGAGACAGACAAACCATACACACTCACACCCACGGGTCACCAATTTATCTAACGTGCATGTCCTAAGTTATCAGAGATAAAAGGTGAGCACACATTAGCAGGTGCTAGGCTAAAGATCTGTCCCTGACAGCTTCAGACAAACACTGATTTGTAACGTGAAACTGCTTTATTCAGTGCTTTTATCTGTTTTAATCACCTGGTGTGTTTGTTTTAGAGAGGAGGAGATAATGAATAATTTGACCCCCGGTAAAAACCTCTTCACCAGGAGAATTTTCAGCTGGTTGAAATCTGCAATCTTAAAGTGTAGCCGGTGTGTCCTGTGTGTGGTACCTGCAGCCATCAGGAGAGCTGTCAGCTTGATGGAGCCCCGCCCTGCAGCGATGTGGAGGGGGGTGGAGCCATTAAAGGTAAGGGAGTCCACCTTGGCGTTACCCTGACAACAGAAAACATCACACGCTGTTAGACGTCACTGGGTACAACCTGAACCTGACAGCTGTTTGTGCTGTATCCGCTCTCTGCTCACAAATGCCCAGTCTGCCCAGTAAACCCAGTCAGGTCAGTACCTCCAGCAGCAGGCAGCCGGCCAGCGACACATTCTCGGCCTCGGTGGCGAGGTGGAGGGCGGTCCGTCCACAGCTGTGCTCCTGAGCCTCCACGTTGGCCCCGCCCTCCAGCAGCTCCCTGAGAGAAGACAGCTGATTGGCCAGGACTGCCAGGTGGATCGCACACAGACCTGTAACCATGTAAACAGACAGACAATGGATTGTCGAACATGTTGAACATTCAGTCTTCCTCTGCGTGTGTGTGTGTGTGTGTGTGTACCCGCTGTGTTGGTGTGTTCCAGCAGCTCTCTCAGCTCTCTGTGCTTCAGTAGAAACTGGACCATCCCTCCTCCTCCTCCTCCTCCCAGCTGGGATGCCAGGTGGAGCACTGTGTTGCCATGACGATCTGCCAGAGTTGGGTCGGCGCCGGCCAACAGCAGCGCCTCCACCGCCTCCCTTTGCTGGGTGATCACAGCCAGGTGCAAAGGAGTCTGGGACACATGGACCGAGAGGTTACAGAGGATATTGTTCCTTTTATTATACTCGCCCCCTCACCAGGAAGCTTCCTTTTCCTACAAGGACATGTTCTTTTGTTCTCTATCTAAGGTGCGTTTGTAAACCCAATCTGAAGACCAGTCTTGGTGCTCTGCTGCTCCGTCCCCCCAGACAGAGTAACCAGCTCTCCTGCTCCAAGAGTGTGGTGTTCTGAATAACCGAACACATGAAAGACAGAGCGCATTTAAGTCCCGTCCCCACCGGAGCTGAAAACAATTTATTGCTCTCCATTGACTTTTCTTTGTGTGAAGGTGCCTTCCTGTCATTTACGGCTGCTAGCAAACAACAGAAAAAATACCTAAAAGCTGCTTTGTGGTGGGATGCATTACCAACATGGTGAAGAATCTATAACTACGTTTTTACAAGTTTCCGAACTGAAAAACTAAACTTTAAAGCAATAAGACATGAGGAGGAAGAGTTGGTAGTTCAGTACCTGGTAGAGGTGGTTCCTCATGTTGAGCACCTCCTCTCCAGGCAGCGCAAAGACAACCTGAGTGAGACTCTTCAGCGCCTCCTTCTGGCTGTGGAGAACTGCCAGATGGAGCCCACTGAGAGGAGAGGGAAGAGGACAGAGAAAATGAAGGAAAGACTCACTCTGCTTTGATTTTATTTCAGTCCAAGATATAAAATTGCAAACATGACCTTTTTAACAAGATCACATAGATGATATAAAAGACAAGAATAACCAAATTTCAATAAAATATTGTGTGTGTTTTGTGTTTACTGACGTGTCTCCGTCCTCGTCCTGCGCGGTCATCAGGGGGCGCTGTGCAGCCAGCAGGTACGCTGAGTCTCCTGTGACTGAGTACTGAAACAGAGCCTCCAACTGTCTGCTGGTCACCTGAACCAAACGCGCATCTGCATCACACACAAAACATCATTTTAAAATAATTTAATAAAGCACAGCTTAGCATTAACATTTCATAAAACCATTGGTATGATTCAGTATGAAAACGTTTGTCAGCTCGCTGCCTTTTGTGAGTCATGATTCTTTTTCCGTGAATGAAACCTTTAATCACACAGTGACAGTTCCAATAAGTCTGATTAACATGCACGTAATGTAGTGCTGAGAGAAGAACGGAAACAATGAGTCAATTAATTGATTAGACTACAAAAAATTAACTTTTTTTTTAACAAATTGACAAGAAATAACTGATTACAGCTTCTCAAATGTACAAATCTGTTTCTTTTCTTTGTTTCTGTGATATTAAACTGCCTGTCAAAACATCATTCATCATGTCACATGCTGTCAGTGTTGACCTAGTAACAACCTGCACCTGCCATGAAGCAGGCTCTGAAATTTAGTCAGCCTGCTTGCTAACTGGCGAAGTCAAGTGCTAACTCAAAAACATAGACACATTTTGGAAAAGTAAAAGAACTGATGGGCAGAACAACAGCCCAGCTGACAAAAACTCAGCTGCAAAAAATACCAAAAACTCCTAGCCTAGTTAAACTCGCAGGTATGAGGCCACTGCACATAGAAATAACTGTTACTGGCCCGATGTGTTCTCTGCCACGACACTCACTCAAATGAGCATTTAAAAAACTGTCTAAACTTCTGCATGTGTTGAAACAAAAGCATCTGGCAGAGGCCAAACAAAACAGTCGACTTTCAAAGGAAAGAAAGAGCATGTGTCAAGGCAGTCGACCATATTTGTGCACCAAGCTTCTGTCCACAAACAGGCATTAGAGCGATCGTTTTCAGCTTCGTTCATTCACTTTTTACATTTGCTGTAGTGTTGTTGATGGGTTTTTATAGACATATTGCAAACGTTCCAGACCAAACAATTCTTTCATTAATCAAGACGATAACTATCAGATTAATCAATGAAAATTATGTTTAAATCCAGTCCCAAATGACAGTATTTTTTAGAAAAAGGTAAACCTGACCCCACAAGACATCTAGAACCCAACAAGAGCTCTAAATGTGAATGAAGATCTAAAATGTGTCCTTGAGCTGAGATAACATGAACATATGTTTTACTCATAATCACAAGTTGGAGCTTTGATCATCAGCTGTCTTTGATTTAAGTCCAAATTCAGCCACAGAAGGGTCTGAGTTAATGAGATAGATATAGCCTTTTATTGTCCCATAGGGAAATTTGTTTTCACAAACTGTCACAACAACGTTTGGGTACACAAAACACCACCAACAAACACCATGCACAAACACCACCAAACACTGAACAACATATCAATACACACACCATGCACAAACACCACCAGACATGACCAACCGACACATATATCACACTCAGGAGGGCTGGGTCCATATGAGGTTATTGGGGGAGGTTGTTAAGTGCAGAGATGGCAGACAGGACAAAGCTCTTGTTGAAGCGCGCTCGTCTCCATCTCAGGGTCCTGTATCTGCGCTCAGACGGCAGCAGTGTGAAGTGTGGGTTGAGAGGGTGATCCGAGTCATTGGTTATTGTTCGTGCGAGACGTGTGACGGATCAGTGGTCGAGTTCTGTGAGGTTGGGTGTGGGATGGTTGATGATTTTGGATGCGGTGTGTGTTATTTTTATGAGTTAGCGTTTCTCTGTGTGTATGAACACAGTCAGTACATTTACATGCACAGTTGAGCGGAGCCACAGTTACAGCTTGACTAGGCCATCTAACTGGCCTACTGTCCTTGTCCCAGTATACAAGCACGGGAGGGGAATCCATTTATTGAGCCAAGTATGTGCGACTCCTCTACGATAGGTGGAGATATGCCCCCTTTCAGCTTGTTAGTATTGGACCTTTTTCCTGTTGACCTATTACGTCACAGACCAAACAATGGACAAACAAGTTAGCTACGGTTAGCTAGCTGCTACCTGGTACCATGGTGGACAACTTTACAGCTCTGTACATTTGGTCCATGTCATGTAGATGACACCGAGTGTTTACGATGATGGCAGGTTGTAGCTGTGTACCTCTGTGTGGATCTGGCTCCTCCTCAGTCCTCTCCCCTGCCTCAAGGTTTACCTTCAGGGCTAAAGTTCTCAGCACGACCCCCGACCCCGAATCATCATCAGGATCACTGTCGTCGCTGCTGTCGTCTGCTGCATCACCCTCAGAGGCTTCAACACAATATTTCCAATTAAGAATTAGTTGGTTTGGACGCAAGTTTATATTGAGGTGTTATGGAATAAAAAATAACTGTAGATTTCAGCATTATTTCTCACCATGTTTGATGCCTCCTCCTGCCAGACCAGCTGAGTATCCTGTGGAGAAACCTCCACCTCCTCCCACTCCTCCTCCTCCCCCATAGTTGTAGGTAGTAAAACCCTGAAAGTAACCTGAAATCAAACACACCCACAACATCAGCGGACAGTCTTGTGATGATGAACAACAGTGACATGAAGACGGTTTATATCTTCTATTTTTCTGAAACATCCAAACTGTCAATGACTCTCCAGGTTTTCCAGGCTTGTGGTGCTGATTTTACCTCCTCCTCCCCCAGAGCCAGGTCCTCCTCCTGCAGCAGGACCTCCACCTCCTCCTCCTCGGTACAGACCTCCACCTCCTCCGTGACCGCTGAAGTCCTGGAAGTTTGGCAACGTCTTCTGTCTCTTCCTCTGCACCTCCTCCTTGTCTGAGTGCACACAGGTACATGAGTATGAGCATGTGCACAGGTGAGCTTTATGTCACCACAACAGTGCATTTGTTGGTTGGTTGATGCTCTACTGTGACACTGAAATACCAAATGATCTGAGGGTGGAGTCACCTGACCTACCTATGATCTGAGGGTGGTAGGTGAAGGGTTTGGGCTCGCTGGTCTCGTTGTCAGACTTCCTCTTCAGCTGGACAAACACTGACGTGGGCTTCTGCAGGTTCTGGTCTCGATACTTCGGAGTCTTGAACACGATGGCGAACTAACGACAGAGAACACATCATCAAATCACAATATATCGCATTATATCTTGTCGCAATATTCAGCGTATCCCGAGATATTTAAAATCGTGACTTCCTTGTTTGAAAACTATAATCAGTAGTGCTACTACGTCCTCGTACTGACCTGTCTATGGACGTCTGTCGGGGAGAAATCTCCCAGAGCCTCCCAGGTCAACCCCGTGTCATCTTCTTCATAAAACCGAACCTGGATATCATCTGGAAACACACACACAAAAAATGTTACACTACTTTTAAAGAAAACAGTGACACCTGCGTTTGTCCAGAGGTTAAATTTTGTTGTTGAGTCAACCTCAGTGTAAATCCATGAGCAGTTGAACTGGAGGATTGCAGCGAGCTGAGTCCAGATCAGCTGCTGCCGCTCTGCCAAGATAACTAAACAAACAAAAACAAAGAAGAAGAAGCAGGACACAAAAAGAAAATGATCCCAGTCTGAGTCGGCCTCTTCCTCCTGAGGGATTTCACATATTATCGGAGGGGAATTCCCTGAAGCTGGACTTCCTCCAGGAGAACAAACAGCTGCTCTGACGAGGAAAAACTGTTCACAGATCCACTTCACTGCATCCAAACAACACAAATAAGATCTCTTCAGCTGCTGTACTAAATACAATTAAATATGATTTAAATGCTAAAAATCAGCATGACTGTAATGAATGTCATGTGTTTGTGGATGAATACACCCTCAACAATAAACTCATATTTCCTTTCAGTATCCATCAGACTTTCAAACTCCTTTTAAAGACCTGCAAGTGCTTCTAGCGGATGAAAATATGTCTATCGTTTTTCTGAATATCATTTTTTTATAAGCATGTACTCGTAAAGAAATTATTTCTATGTGGGCTGGCTGCAGCTGGGAAATAAACCTGAGAGACTAAAGAAAAAAAAAACGTGAAAATAAAACACTAACTGGTGTTTTAGTCTCTCATGTTCATGTTTACCAGTGTGATTTTACCGATCCTAACAGTCAGTAAGAAAAGCAGCTGGTCACTTACATCTCCTATTAGGGTTTAATCAAATAATCGTCGTATTTTATTGATATTGGTATCGATACTGATACTCTTATAACAGGAAAGTGCTGTTTATGTTGTTGTTTATAACTGTGAGGACAGTGACAGTAAAATACTTAGATGAAGTTGCTATAATTCACTTTTAGCTCGAGGAGGGTTCAGCTGCAGAGCTCCAGACTCTGCCCACTTCCTCCCTCACCTTTCTGGTCCCAAGCCTGGAGAAGTCATCTGAAATTGCGTACGTCTGCCTCAGATAATCATCAGGATACAATAGCATAGCGTTTATTAGCCTGTACAAGCCACACGCCCTGCACCAATAACACCAAGGTAAACAGTACAACCTAATATTACGATATATCTGTAACTTATAAAGTTACATAATGTTACGTTAAACGGCAAATAACTTAAAGCTAAAGACAAGTAGCAAACTAATCCCAGTTAGCTGCAATATGTTAGCTGAAATGACGTTAGCTAACGATAAGGAAGCACTATGACATCAATGAATTTCCATCATGGGTCCCAGCGCCAGATGTGGGCCCAAGCTTGGAGCTCTGCGGTTCATGTTAGTGACCCTACCTGCAGTACTTCCTGTCCAGCTTTTTGCTCCACTGCATGAGTAAATTAAGCAAAGTTTGAGCTCACCACACCTCAAGTATGTTCACTGAGTTGGTCCGAGCAATCTGTTTGAATAACTGCATTGTTTTGTTTTGGGTTATTTGTATTTATTTAGTTCTTCTGGATGCTTGGACATCTACAGCAGCTGTATGCCTGATGCTTTAACTTTTTCTGCCTACGCCAGCAGCTAAAATAAAAACAGAATTACTGCCTTGGTGTATGCCTTCATGAACCAGTCACCAATTCTGTATCTGTAATTAACCTTTTGCTGCCAATTGATGTGTCTGTGGGACACTCGTCATCTGCGGTTATTTTCCCAAAAGAATACCCTGTTGTAAATTAATCGAGGTACAGTACACAGCAGAGAGTGCAACAGAAACCATAAATATACAGCATGTTCCTTTACTTTCAAAGCAGTCTATCTGAAAGATAAATCCTCCAAAAGTTTATGTCAAAAAATAAACAATAGTCAATTTGTTTTATATATTTGGTTGTGATGAGATTTCAAGGCTTTCAACTCTTAACTGCCTCTTCACTGATAAAATCACTCAGTGTTCCTTTAAACACGTGTGTGCAGAGGATTCAATGAACCCTCCAGCAGGTGGTGATATTATCAGCCAATAATCACCAAGATAAAACACATAATTTACATTTCCTACACTCATGATATCACTGTGAAAGTAGAGAAACTTTTAACGTCCGAGCTGATACGAACTGAAAATGGAAATCTGTTTTTTCTTTTAATCCAGTCATCACTTTACAGAAACCAGAAGAGGAAAAAGCTTCATGATGAATCAAACCTGTTACTGAGTCTCAGCTTTGGGGATTTTCTCTTCTGATTTTTTGGGGGGGTTTTATGTGTTTTTATGTTTTTTTTCAGTGTTGCTGTAAAATGTACTTTATGAACAGTCTTTATATGGAGTCTCACCTTTCTGGACTTTGTCACAGAGCAGGTAGACCTCCTCTCCTCCGCTCACACAGCCAGCGGTTCGATCCATCCTCACAATCTTCAGGTTGGAGGCGTTCGGAGCCTCTGAGGGAACAAAGACAGAAACAAAGCGGGTCAGTCAGTGGAGAAAGAAAAAGGTTGTGGGTTCAGAGACATAAATGCAGCTGCAGCGAAAAGGTGTTTTCACTGTTAAACCTGACAGTATTTTTCTAATCTACTTTTAATTTGGACTAAATGTGTCCTGGAACTTTCCCAAGGACTCCTGGAACATCCTCAAGAGTCTGAAGACGCTCTTCAAGTGACTAAAATAAACTTTACTGTAACATTTGACAAACGTTTGTCCAGAAATGATGAGGTCAGTCTGTCCAAGGAATTTAATCTGAACAGTAGCTGCTCAGATGAAGCAGAAGATGAACACTCCAGATTTTAAATATCCCCTGGGCATTTCCCCTCAGGACAAACTTTACTTGTTTAGCTCCACGACTGTTCAGACTCTAAGAATAGATTGCCATCAGTGTTTGTTCTGTTCCACGCATTCATACTGTGGCTGTAGTGAAGTCTGCACCCTCCGGGGGGACCACCAAGGGTTTTTACAAATGTTGGATGACAAAAAAAGAAACAAGATTAAAAAAATAAACTTCACAGCTTTAGTCTGAATCTAAAGTGAAAGTGCAGAGCAGTCCTGAGGTGATGAATTATAGTCTTCTGAGAGGAAGCTGCAGCATACGGAAACCAAACCAGCAGGAAGAGGGAAATGAAACCAGGCGGTCTGACACGACTTCACAATAATCCTCAGCTACAGAGAGTCAACTGCAGGCCCGTTCACTATGGAGGGTGGAATCAGAGCTCAATAACTTAGACCTGCAGTGAGTTTTATCCCATTAAATCTCTAGCCATCTTATGCTACTACAGTACAACAGCCCTGCAATGGATAGATATTGTTCTGACTTATGTTATCTGCAATAAATGAGGTAACAGTTTGTTTCAGAATCAGTTACAGTACCGATTTTTGATTCTTGCCTGAATTAAAAATCTATGAATCGACTCCAAAATGTACAGAATTCAGCTGCCAGGCTGCCATACATTTTAATCCTAATTTTTTTTACCATATCTGTGTAACAACAGTCTGTTTCCAGGTTTAAATGCTTGTTCAGACTTCATGTATGTTTTCATTCATGTTTCTTCCTCTCTTTATTTTTCCTCCACACACAGATGAGCCTTTTTCTGTGGTGAAAAATGTGACTAAGACCATGTATGAAAAAGCAAGCAGGCAAAATGTGAAACTAAGCAGAACATGAAACTTAATTTTGTTGTGGTTTCATACCAGAATCATAAATTAGAGATTTAACTCTCAGGTAGTGCCCACACAGCAGACTTTTTTTCCAAAGACAGGTTGTAAATATTCAGGATGCTTTATTCAGACAGTATTCTGAACCCATCTGGGATCTTACATCAGCTAATGAGTGAGCAGCCTGAAGAAGGAATCTACAAAACTACCAACTAGCTGTCCTCTTTGAAGCAGGATTAATGAAAGCAGCCTACAGTGTCTGAATGTGTAACTGTGTGAGAGTTCAGCCTCACTGCTGTCGTAGATCGGTTCAGACACGACAGGCTCAAGTCGTCTAGAGAAACCTCCGTCACTGTCAGGGAGGAACGCCGTGAACATGAGCCGGACAACGCTGAGGTCCATTTCTTTAGCCTGAAGAGATGCCGTGCTGCTGATCACACTGCGCTGGTGGTCTGAAGAGAGCGATGGGGGACAGACATACTTACATTAATTAAAATAACAAGGTGACAAAAAAATAAAATAAAATACAAGGCAGAGATTAAAAAGTATAAGAAAATGGTTGATATTTTATCAGGTTTTTCATGACCGGACAAAATGTAAGGAAATATATAACAATATCCTCACTTCACTTTGTAAAAATGTACTCACTTTTAGAAAGCCTTCTCTCTTTCCTGAAACTTCCCCACTTTTCCAAAATGTCTTCACTTTTTTTTAAATATCCACACTCTCCTGAAACATCCTCACTTTCCTGACACGTCCACACTCTCCTGAAACGTCCTCACTTTCCTGACACGTCCACACTCTCATGAAACATCCTTGCTCTCCTGAAACGTCCACACTCTCCTGAAACATCCTCACTTTCCTGACACGTCCACACTCTCCTGAAACGTCCTCACTTTCCTGACACGTCCACACTCTCCTGAAACGCCCTCACTTTCCTGACACGTCCACACTCTCATGAAACGTCCTTGCTCTCCTGAAACGTCCACACTCTCCTGAAACGTCCACACTCTCCTGAAACATCCTCACTTTCCTGACACGTCCACACTCTCCTGAAACGTCCTCACTTTCCTGACACGTCCACACTCTCCTGAAACGCCCTCACTTTCCTGACACGTCCACACTCTCATGAAACGTCCTTGCTCTCCTGAAACGTCCACACTCTCCTGAAACGTCCACACTCTCATGAAACGTCCTCACTTTTCTAAAATGTCTTCACTTTCAAAAAATGTTCTCACTTTCCTAAAACATTGTCACTACTCTAAAACATTATTACTTTTCCTCACATCATAAAATGTCCTCACTGAATTTAAAAATTCCTCACATTCCAAGAAATATACTTGCTTTCCTAAAACTTCCTCCCTTTCATTAAGTGTCCTCACTTTTCCTAAAAAGTTCTTACTACCCAAAACATAACCTCACCTCAAACATCCTTAATTTTTTGTAAAAATGTCCCAACTTTCCAAAAAATGTCCTCACTCTCCTTAAATGTACTCACTTTTCTAAAACGTCGTCACTTTGAAAAATGTTCTTTCTTTCTTTCTTTCGTTCTATACCTTCAATAGGTCCTCTAAAAGTTACCAGAACAGGATCAAACACACACACACACACAGAGGACTGACCGGTGAGGTCTCGGGGGACTCGGACTTCCCCCTGCAGGACATCGATGTCGGGGTGGATGGAGACTCCACAGTTGTATCCCAGCCTGAAGGCCTCGATCATCCTCTCCTCCAGAGTCTTCGCCACGTTCTTCTTCGTCACATGAAGGATCCCCAGGTTAGGAAAACTAAGAGAAACACACCTGTGAGTCTCACACCTGACAGGCTCATACCCGTATTTACATTACAATCTCTGAGAGGTTCCTGCAGACCTGATGTTGGAGTCTTTAGGCTGTAGGTCGGTGATGCAGATCCCTTTGTCGCACTGTTTTCCCACCAGACTGTGAGCGTGGAGCTGAGCGACGGGGGTCAGCGCCGTCACCAGCTGGACCACCACCCGGGCCGGACCCTGGTAGTTACAGATCTAAAACACAGACGGATTTATTGACAGTAGTTCAATAAATTACAAAACTGTTATAGGCAATAAACACTACGTTTATATATCTTTAACGTCTTTATTCCGTCTCGGTACAGAACAAACCAGAGGCCGCCATTTCCACTTCAACGACCTAACACACTACACCGCGCATGCGCACATGGGTACATGCGTTCCCGGGTCAAAGGGTAAACACAAAGAGGGAAATACAAGTTAACAATCTCCCTATCCTTTTTATATGAAATAATAAAACAATGTAAAAGTAATACCTGTCAAAAGATTTCAAAT
Source organism: Epinephelus awoara (assembly GCA_035609425.1). Lineage (NCBI taxonomy): Eukaryota > Metazoa > Chordata > Actinopteri > Perciformes > Serranidae > Epinephelus > Epinephelus awoara. The sequence goes on from CM069299.1 coordinate 40,511,331, forward strand.
AAACATACAAAGTCATCCAGTGACTATAAACAAAAAAAATACCTCTTAAGTGACATCCTGGTACATTCAGTGTGAGTTTGACAAAAGATGAACATGTTAACAATGCAAACAAAGTTTTCAGTGCTTTGAATTGTCTGTGCAAACAAAGTTTTCACCCCAGATTCCACAGTCCTTCACTTAGTGCTTTCAAAAGCACCAGAGCCGATGCTCCCTTTTTGGTAAGACAGTCAGCGAGTTGGCCTTTTGTGTCTGACCATAACATCTCCTTGATTTTCTTACTTTTTATGAGCTCCTTAATGCTGCTTATGTCCAACCTGAGTCTCTTCTCTGTGACCTGTTTTGTTGACTTAAGGGCATCGAACAGAGATCGATTGTCAGTCACACAGACCAACGAAGGAGCATTCAGTTCAGCATTACCAGTGGTGAGCTCAGAAAAAAGAGTTGCAAGAAAAATAGCATTGTCTATTCCATCTGACATAGCAAGTGTTTCTCCTGCGAGGGTGCTTCGTACAACACGTCTAATTCTCTTGGATTGCCAACAGAGAGGAGAAAACTTCCCTCTTTCTCCCATAAGGGTGATCAACGTTCCACCCTGTGTACCTCCATCTGGAAGATTACCAAGAGAAGCATCACTGAAAACAACCAAGTTAAGAGCATCATTGTTTCCCAAATGCTGAAACTTGAGGGACACTTTTTCTGACTTAAGCCTGCGGATGACTTTATTTACCTCATGCATAGACTGCACTGTAGCATTTTTGATATTAGATGCCAAACTACACGAGTCAAACATAACATCTGGTCTGGTCTGCTTGGCAACCCATAGGATCTGTCCTATTTTTGACCTAAGCTGCTCTTTTTCAGTGTCATTAAGGGGGGCATCCCTCTGTATGGCACGTGCTGGTTGCATGTGAAGAGGCTGTAGATTATCAATGTAACTGTGCTGGTGTACCTGAACTACCCCATCAACAGTAGCAAAATCCATCCCCACATAGCAGAAATGCTCATGCTCCTCGCGTCCTACATGGAACGCAGCCTTCAGTAGGGGAATCACATCTTCTGAAAAGTTTTGCGAGCCTGCCCAAAGAAAATCATCTACATGGCATGCAAGTACTCCAGTAACCTTAGACTGCTCGTCTAACCAATAAAAGACTGCTGGATCCACCTGTGACATTTTACCACCTGTGCTCAGTATGATTTCTTTCACTTTGTTATACCAATATAGAGATGCATCAGCAAGACCATATACACATTTCTTTAGTTTCCATAGAACATTTTTACTGCCTGCCTCAGGAGGGGGCCGGATATAAATATCCCTGGACAGCTTCATGCCCTGCAAGAATGCAGATTTGATGTCCATAGAATGGACTTGCCACTGGTTTTGACAGATTACTGATAACAATAGCCTAAGAGATTCTGAGGCACAGGTTGGAGAATCTTTCTGTAACTTTTGCATATTAAGCTCTTCAAAACCTCTGGCTACAAGACGTGCTTTAGGCACAATACCCTTGGGAGTTTCTTTGAGAGTACAGACCCATCTGGTGGAGACACATTTTTGGCCTGTACTTTCAACCTCCTCAAACACATCATTATTGTGCCAATTCTTTATTTCTTCTTGTTTTGCTGCATCAAATGAAATGTCTTTTGTTATGAGTACATCAGCTTCCCTGTCTTCTGACTCAATGTTAAGACTATCAACATGTGACATATCAACTGACTCCTTCTGTCCCTCACTGCCATCAGGTTCAAGATGTTGTAGGTTATACCAGTTTTTGTGTTTTCCTGTGGCTTTTCCTGCTTTGCCTAAAACTCTGGCTGTATGTTGAACACCGTCATCTCTGCTCACAAATGTTACAGTCTGCCCTGTTCTTAACTTTACACCTGCAGAAGGGGCGGGGTTACCACAGGCCCTGTGTTCTGTGTCAGTTTGTGTCACATTAGTTTGTGTCAGGGGTGGATGCAACACTTCTCCTGTATTCTCCTCCCTGTCACTGATGTTCTCCTGTTCATTGTCGGTATTCTGGTCACTATCTGAGCTATCTACTGCAGTGTTTGTCATGCCTTCCCCACTTTCTGCTTTTCTGTTAGCATCCTCTTGTGTAGTTTGCTTGTCCTGCTCCCGTGTGTTAACCTTACAAAGCCTGGAGTGATGCACTCGAACAAGAATCCCACCATGTCTTACAAATACAACAGCTCCATCCTGACCAATAACCACCCCTGGTCCCTTCCATTCAGTGCAGTTTGCTCGTTTGTAATACACTCTGTCTCCTGTCACATATTTGTCATCTGTAGGTCTGAGCTGCTTGCGAAGTGCCCTCCTAATTCTCTCTGAGCATTCAGCTTCAGTGAATGCTTTCCTGGAAGCATGTAAAGCTGATATGTGTTCTCCTACCTTAGCACTTACAGTGGTACCCTCTAAAGCAGGTAGTTTATCAACTAATACAGAGGGGAGGTTAGGATTCTGTCCAAATACTAGTTGATGTGGGCTGTAACCATGAACATTAAGCATACTGTTCTTGGCCATAAGGGCCCAGTCAAGAGCAGTGTGCCAGTCACATCCATTTTCCCGTTTTACTTTCTGGATGATTTCGGTGAGTGTCTGATTGTGTCTCTCCAGCAGGCCGTTGCTCCAGGGACTGTATCCTGCTGTTGTTCTTGTCTCAATATTGAAGTTTTCTGCCATGTCTCTGATTTCCTCATTATTGAATTCTCCACCGTTGTCACTGTATAGTCTCCGGGGGGGACCATGTACACTTATCCATGTGTGAATGAAGGAGTTAACGATTTCACAGGATTTCTTTGTTTTCACAATGTTTCCAGCGCTGAAACGTGTGAAATGATCGATGATATGGAGATACCATACTCCTGGTTCCAACTCATGCAGGTCCACTGCTACAGTTTCATTATACTCGGAGGCCAAAGGCAAACCTGCAGCAGGCTTTGGCTTTGTCTTGCTGTACCTCTTGCATATGTCACAGTCATGTACTATTTGTTGCAAAATAGTAATACATTCTTTGTCCTTATTTCCTGCGCTATGAATGAGCCTCTGTAGACGATCTGCTGAAGCATGGCCAAACTGTTTGTGAAGCTTCAAGAGAACTTTATGTTTCTCATCAGTGGACATGTTTTCTGTCACTGTAAGAACTTCATCTTCAGCTTGACTTGTTGCGTCTGATGACATGTTTTCAGTGACAGTGAGGACCTCATTTTCAATCTGACTCTTTTCAGTATCTTTGTCTCTGATGTCTACACAGTAGTGGCCAGAGCTAGTGAATTCAAGAGGCACAGGTTGTCTGAACATCACAGCTCGGTCATTTTCCATGTCCAAAATGGTTCCTGCTTTCTTCAAAGATGTTTTGCTCAGCAGCAGTGGGATATCAACTTCGACCACTTCAGCTTCAACGTGACATCTTGTCTGTCCTATTTTAGCAGGTAATTTCACTTTTCTGGTGGAATATACTAAGTTTCCATCTCCGAATCGAAATGGCCTGCAACTGGGGATTTCTGTTTGCAGCACCTGGTTCACTTGGTCTGGGCTGAGGTCTTTCACATAGCTTTCCAGCCATTTCTCCCCACATACAGTACGAGTACAAGCAGTGTCAATAATAGCTGACCCCAGGGATTCAGCCAGGAAGATTTCTGAGTCAGACATGGAGGCTTTTGTAAACAGTGTGATGTTACATTCCTCAATATTTTCATCTTCAGTTAATTTTACTTGTTCACTCTTCTTATGAGGACAATCTTTAGCCCAATGAAACGTGCTCTGACAGATGGCGCATCTTGATCTCTTACCGAATTTATCCAGTGGATTGGTACCCGGTAAAGGCTGCCGCTGTTGTCCACTCTGTAACCGTTTTCCTCGTCCTTGCTGTCTTTGCTCTGTAAAGAACGCCACATCCTGCTGATTCACTTGTATTCCGTTTGACGTGCCTGGCGTTTTTCCTCCGAAAATCCTCTTAAGTGCCGACTTCATGTCAGCAAACTTTAGGTCCGTGCACGCCGTCAGTGCAAGTTGCCTGTTTTTTACGTCCAGACAAGCCGTGTCCAAGAGCTTAAATGCTAACACAGCATCGGGTAGTGTCATCTTGTACTTTTTCATCCGGTTATATCGCTGCTCAAAGTCAATGATATAGTCCGACATGGACACAGAACTGTCTTTTGTAATGCCATCAAAATGGGAATACGCTTCATATGCGCGGTCTTTTTCCTCTCTTAGGAACACACTATCCAGTTTCGCTAACAACGTGTCCATACCGTTATCACTGTCCAAGTCTTCTGCGGGTATTTCCATTGCTGTTTCCCGGGCTCTTCCTTCAAGCCCCAAGGCGACAGCGAGTGCCTGTTTCTTTTTGTCGAGTTCTGTAACCCGCTTCCAGATGTTGATTTCATTTTTCCAACCTTCGTACGGCCGGGTCTCGTCAAACTTCGGCGGAACTTTGTAACTAGTAGCCATCCTCTGCTACCAATGTTATAGGCAATAAACACTACGTTTATATATCTTTAACGTCTTTATTCCGTCTCGGTACAGAACAAACCAGAGGCCGCCATTTCCACTTCAACGACCTAACACACTACACCGCGCATGCGCACATGCGTACATGCGTTCCCGGGTCAAAGGGTAAACACAAAGAGGGAAATACAAGTTAACAAAACAACATCATTTACTTTTTTTGCTCCTGATATTTTAACAATCACCTGGGAAAAAAGGAGGATGTGACTTAAACTGTACTGGGTCTCAGGTCCACGCTGGATCCATAAAAACTATAGGATCTGATGGTCAAGGGATCAAATACAAAATCTGCCTTCTTATGTTTGGTTTTAAGTTTATTTTTAAGCTTCAGGATTCAAATCGATGCAACAGAATCAGACATATCATCCATTATTTTATTCCACACATTCTTGAATTTCCCCCCAATAAAGTATATCTTATCTTATTCTTCTTTCTTGTTGAAACCTGGGGTCTCATTTATAAACATTGTGTACGTAGAAAACGAGGCTACAGAGTTTTGATTAGTTCATGTTCCACAGAAACACCAGGCATCAGCAAAAAAATGGTGAATTTAACTTCCATTTCCACTGGAATTTAATTATTTCCAAATGCATCCTGTGTGTTGATAAAAATCACTGCTGCCTGTAATAAATCTTTGATATTTTAGTCATTTTTCACAGATAATCAGCATGTTCTCCACGTGTAAGTCCAGCCAACCACAGCTCCCATACAAAGACATATTCAGCTTTATGAACACAGATCCCCACTGTCTCAAGCACAGATTAAAATCTGACAACAGTTTACTGATCAGTATACAGTTTCCTTCCTGTCCTCAGCTGGTCAAATGACCGGCAGCTGGTTTTAAAGAACGTCACCTGCTTCAACCAATCAGCTTGTAGTAAAGTCCGCTGGTCGAGTCAAAATGCTGCTGCTGGCTGTATGTGCTTATGCCCCGCCCACACACACACATTCTGATTGACTGATGAATTGGTGCTGGTTATTCATATTATTGTGGCTTATTGATTATGAATACAGTCCATCTGATGCTGGTTTTGTTTCATCACTGTAGCCAGTATCTCACTATCACTATCCTCATTCATATTTTAAGAAGCTACAAATTATATTCAGCCACAAAATAAGTCTGAAAAGCTGCAAATCAGATCAGAGAGATGTTGACTAGAGATGATACACCGTCTCATGGTGGTCACTTCCTGTCAACATTACAGATCAGAAGCACAGAGAGTTGTTGACTAGAGATGATACACCGTCTCATCTAGTTGCATTGGTGGGAACTGGCAGGTTTTCAGAACGTTGCAGAACGGCGCACTGTAAGTAGCTGCACGTTTCATCTCGTCTTGATGCAACTCTTTGGTCTGAACTAAGACTTCAGCCTTGAAAACACAGACGGCTTTGGCTCAGCAGCAGAAGAGGTAGTACTGAAGAATTTCTGCATGAACAGTCACAAACCATCTCAGGGAAGCTCATCTGCATGTTTGTGGTCAAACCAGATACCGATTGATTCTGTGGTGTTTGTCATCTGAAATCCTTGCAAAATTCAATTCAAAATAAAACTGCACATTTTCGAGTGGCCTTTTACTCTGACCATCCCATAGCACACATGATGCTGTTCAATCAGCATCTTTATGTCACACCTGCCAAAGGACACCTGCTCACTGACACAGAGTTTAACAAATTTCTGACCAAAATTTGTCGGCAATAAATCTACTGAGTGCATTAAAAAGTCTCAGTCTCAGCTTTAAGTTCAACTTGTAAAAAATGGTGTTGCGTTTAAATTTATCTTCACAATGCAATTTAAGACCAAATAAAAATATTTATCTTTTTTAATTTGTTTCTTCTTTGTGGTTCATTTGCTGTAGTGTTTCACTCATAATGATGACATGTTATCTCACACTAGAACTGAGCTGTTTTACATAAAGGAAATCAGATATAAAAAATACTGTGTTCCTGTTTCGTGTGTGTGTGTGTGTGTGTGTGTGTGTGTGTGTGTGTGTGAATCATGTCACTGCAGGTATTCATTCGCCTGCAGGAACGTTGCAACTGCCGCGGTAAATAAACACGAGCACCACTTCCTCTTCCCGGTTCTGTCGACCAATCGAAGACACACAAACCCAGTTCCTAGAAACACAGCGAGTGCTGCAGCTTAATGGTTTCCTGGCTTGAACAGGTTCACACTAAATATTTGTAATAACTGTTACTCCCAGCAGCTCGAAACAGCCGGGTGGGGTTGGAATATAAACACACTAACACCTGCTGCTGCAGTAAAACACAAACTATCACAGGTGTCTGCACAGAGCTGTAGTTCAGTGACATTAACATGCGCACTGATTACAACAGGCTAGGTCTTAAATCAGCATTAAATTTAAATATATCTACATCCATCCATCCATTTTCAGCTGCTTTTCTGGAGACCGGTCACGGGGACAGCAGGCCAAGTAAAGCACCCCAGACGTCCCTCTCCCCAGCAATGCTCTCCAGCTCCTCCTGGGGGACCCCAAGGCGTTCCCAGGCCAGGTGAGATATGTAATCCCTCCAGTGTGTTCTGGGTCTGCCCCGGGGCCTCCTACCAGTGGGAAGTGCCTGAAACACCTCAAAAAGGAGGCGCCTAGGAGGATCCTGATCAGATGCCCGAATCACCTCAACTGACCCCTTTTGATGCAAAGGAGTAGCAGCTCTACTCCGAGCTCCCTCCGAATGTCCGAGCTCTTTACCCTGTCTCTAAGGCTGAGCCCAGACACCCTTCAGAGGAAACTCATTTTGGCTGCTTGTATCTGTGATCACGTTCTTTCGATTACTACCCAGAGCTCATGACCACAGGTGAGGGTTGGGATGTAGATGGACCAATAAACTGAAAGCTTCGCCTTCTGCTCAGCTCCTTCTACACCATGACGGTCCGACGCAGCACCTGCATCACTGCAGAAGACGCACCAAACTGCCAATCTTTCTCATGCTCCATTCTGCCCTCACTCGTGACCAAGACCCCGAGGTACTTGAACTCCCTCACTTGAGGCAGTAACTCTCTCCCAACCCGGAAACATAAAGCAGCAGCAATCACAAAAACTTCTTTGGTTAACACAATTAAAGTCACTTTAATTTCCATTTCTCTGGTGTGACTAACAAGATCAAAATGAAGGGAGGTTTCTCCTTCTTATCGACTTCGCCAACACAAAGTAAAAACTGCGTCAGGCTTATTTTGTTTTGGAAAATGTAGTAAAACGATAACTGAGCAAAAAGTAAGAAAGAAGTCCAGAAACATGAACGGAACATGACAGATCGCTGAGTGGAAAATGTTAAAATGTCAACAGTCTGCGGCTGTGACTGATCAACATGGAGTCGCATGAACATGAAGTAGGCCGGCAATGTGTCGGTCAACAACAAAGGGTTAAAACGTGTCAGTATTTCTGGGCCAGAGTGGGCGCTCACAAAGATATTACACCTCTGGATGTTTCATCTCCGAGCTGAAACTCAACACCTTTCCTGTTTGTGACGCAACTCCACTTCCTTGTAATTACATGTGGGTGTCAGGGGAGGAAATTCCCAACAGACATGAAACAGCAGAGGAGTGTGTGTGCATGTGTGTGTGTGTGTGTGTGATAATATAAACCCGGACAGGTCTAGACAAGCAGAAGATTCTTTAACCTAAAACTCAATTTGTGTCTGACTTCCACTGATGTCAGCTGTAAAGCTACAAACACACACACACACACACACTGCCAAAGCTGTACAGCTCACTCCATTATTTCAGTCTATTAACAATTATTGTTTCAATGAGAGAAAAATGTATGGAAAGTTTTGTTTTGCACCTGGACCGACATCTGAATGAACTCATGTTCAGATGTACCCGATTTCTGTGCAGGAGTTCATATGAAACAAGTGAAAATAATTTTTAAAAATTAACTCATTCTTTGGACCACATCCAAACTCTCAACCAAATTTAATTTAAATGTCTTTGTTTTTGACTTATTCTGCAAAACTGAAAAAAAAATCACCAGCAACACAAGCAATCAGTGGTGAGGAGTCAGAAATCAGACGTCAAAGACAAAAACAAAAATAAATTAAAATTACTTATAAAACGATAATAGAAAAATGAACAGCACAGATGCAGAAAATTAAATTTTAAAATGATGAACAGCCATGTCACATTTAGGGTGTAATAAAATACTATAAAACTAGACAGAGAAACAAACAGTAAGGAATATTTTATTATATGTATGTACATATGTACACATTAAAAAGGACCACAGCCTAATTTATTATGCTATTAAATGTTCAGTGAGTTTGTGTGAATGTGTCTGAATATAAATCTGTGGAGTCCAGCAGGTGTCGGCAAAGAATAATATTTTTAGCACACTAATCATTCACAAATGAATAACTTGTGCTCTTGAATTTGTGATTCAGTGCTCATGATGCGTTCACAGAAATTACTTTTAGTGCACACAGCTTATCTTTATTAAAACAGTGTTACCCAGTCATGAACTACTAATTTCTGCTCTTAAAATAAAAAAAGTCATGCTCATAAAGCCCGGTATACACTGTGATTTTGAGCATGAAATGACGCAATGGTGCTTAACCTAAACAAACAGACAGATAGCAGCTCGCCATGGAGGCAAAACACGCTGAAAGAAATGTGTGATTCCAGAAAAGAGGAAAACCTTGTGAAGCCTCGCCTGTATGATGTGTCCTCCAGCTCTGACCATGATCGTGTACAGAAGTCGAAGCATGGAAGTCGTGCTATGTTGTACATTTAAAATTGGTTGTTTTATGCCTTTACTTATGTTTTCAGTTCTCTCTTCAAAATGACATCTCGGTCTTTACGGGAATTGCCTGATTAAATAAATGTTTATATAATTTAATCCAGTCTAATTTAAAGGCTGGATATATGTGGACATACAAACACAGTACTTTATCTTTGACAATCATTAAACAGACTGTGTTACAGAAGGACAAATTGTTTCAGTTTAAAAACCTCAATAATGACTTGTTTTCCTTTGACACCAGTGGTTTTTTTAAATTCTTTGCAATGGTAGCACCGTGTATTTACGCTACATTACAATGTCAGCAGTTTAACGAGGCGCTGAGCGTCAACGCTGCGCCGAACGCTGCATGTTTGCAAGGTTTTCTTCTGAGTGCCAAGTAGTAAAAAAAGGTCAGCTTTGGTAAAACGCTGCACTCGTCACTGACACTTTTTAGTCATCCAGTAACAGTGGAGGTGGAAAAATAAATGGCCTACCACAAAGACCAACCGTCACATCTCACATGCACAAGTGCTGCACAACAACAGAGGAGGAGAAATATGTTAATATACTGTGTATATATATATATATCAATATATGTTTCCTCTCATTAACCCACACAGACCAGTGGGTCCCTCCGCTCTCTACACGTGCTTCTGCCTTCTCATAATCCAAAGCAAAAACTCTACCACAGTAGTTCCCAACTGCCGGGTCGTGGTCCAAAACTGGGTTGTGAGTCCATTCTGAATGAACAAGTGACTCAGAGCGTGTCAAGTCCGAACAGTGAATTTCCAGTACAGAGCTTTTATTTTGAAGTGCCGTTTCCTGCTGTATAGTGAGAGACTGACGGACAGCCACTAGCCGGACATGTCCAAACACAAGTATGACACTGAATATATCAAACTGTGTAGGCCTTTAATGACTAAGGAGAACTTTGGACCAGATGGGAACCACTGATCTACCATGGCTATTCCGTAGCGTAGCAACCAGACACAACCAGAGCGTCTCAGCTGAAAAAACACTTTAGCTCCAAAACGCTCTCAAGCGCTCCCAGCTGGGCGTTCCCTGAGGAGCGCCTAACGTTTCAGACTGGAAAACCGTTTTGGTGGACACAAAGCTTCATCTAACAAATCTGTCGTTTGTGAGTAATTTCCAAAAATTCCTGGAAGTTTTAAAAAAATAAATAAAACGTAATTTGGTAATAAATAGACACAGTGTTCAATCGGTAAACTTCAAATGTATGAATTTCAGGGTTTGTCTACAGCGAGGTGTGGACTTCAGCATTTACAAAGAATAAAGCTTCTGATAATAAATAAATACTGAAGAAATATTTACTGTTGACATCGAGCACTTCTTTTAGGGGAATTCTTATTTTCTCCTACAACCAAATTCAAGACGTCTTTCCAGGAAACGACTGAGGGAATTATTGGGAAATTACAGACCTGTAAAATCAAGTAAGTAAAACAAACCATTTTAGGTTTCTTGAGAACTTCTTGGATACAAAGTGAGGCGGGATACAAACAACGAACACGCTGTAACAGGCTATTTGACAGCACAAAAGATGGATTTGAGGGATGGTTTACAAATTAAAAAGGAAAAAAAAAATCACGTTTCTGATAAAGATGTCAGTTTGGTGAGTCAGAAACATCATCATCAGCGTCATCATCATCATCATCCCACTGGTCCTACCAGAACAGGAGGGGTTTTCCCACTCTGCGGCCTCAACACGCACCATGAACACATTTATCTGACACCAAACACAGAGACACAGAAAAAGACTTCCTGCTTTGTTCGACAGAAAATATTCATCTGAACACCTCAATAAATATTTTAAATATGTCAATAAATGAGGTGACATCGAAAGATTTTCTTTACAAGGCATCTCCTCCTCCTTCAGCTCTGCTTCGTATCTCTGCCACGTCATCACATTAATGCAAGTTCTTTATTACTTAACCACAAAATTTGACACCAGATGAGTTCCCAAATCATCCAAGTGAGTTCAAACACGTCCAGTTTCCGCTTTTTAATCCTCTAATTCATAAAAAAAAAACGTCTTTCCAGGATTTCCTACATCCTTCCTCTTTTGAAAATACTGGAATCTGAACTAAATTAAATAAAATTAAGAAAACATAATTTATTTTTGCACATTATTATCTGAAAATGTCTTTAAATGATTGTTTATAAAAAAGAAGAACAAATGATTTCACATCAACAGCCGGCTGCTTGCTTTCAGGATTATTAGATGTGACGACACTTGAGAAGAACGTCTGTCAGGACATGTCTAAAATCTGGATTTGTGTGAATCGAATTTCAGATATATTTCTACAGTAAAGTGCGGTAAAGTCAGAGAGTAGAGGCAGAGAGAGTCAGACTGCAGCAGGAATCTGGGGATTTCCCGTCTCCTCTTGTTTTAGTCAGAACATGTGGGAGATTCAGACTCCAAACACCAACAGAAACACCATGAAATATAAAGTCTTTAAATATGAGGGAGTCTCAAACAGAACCTCAAACCACACGGGGTCACCTGATACGCAGATGGAGTTTGTGGGAGATTTCAAGAACTGATAAAATGGTATTTTTGGTTGATATCGACAATAAATCAAATATGTAATTTCTAAATGACAAAAACGAAATAAGAAATAATTCTGATAGCTCTCTGATGTCTGATTCTGAGAAAGCGGTGGTCCAGCAGGACCAGAGAGGGTTTCAGACAGATTCAGAACAACACTGAGCTGTGGTTACTTTCCTTTTCGTGATGCAACTAAACATTTTTCATTTTCTCGATTCAATCACTTTATTGTTTAGTCTGTAATACGTCACAAAAAGACCCTAAGTTGTGATATTAACATGTCTTGTTTTATCTTGTTTTATCAGCAAAGATTTTTAACAAGACTAAAACAACCCAAAATACATTCACCATTAACTAACTCAGAAACTAACAACACTTTGGTATTTTCGCTCAAAAAAGACAACTTCATCGATTGTCAAACAAGTTGTGATTGAATGTAGAGTCTGTAGGCAAACCCCGGAGATTTCCCGTTGTAGGCTGTTTGTAGTCTGCGTGATATTGACCAATCACATTTGAGCTGGCTGCAGTTGTTGCCAGGTTAAACGGTCCGTGCGGTGAACTAACGAGGCGGAACATAATCGGCGTCACTGCAAACTCTGAATCCATCGCAATGGTTCAGCACATTTACTTATATATAAATGGAAGTTGGAAACGGAAATTCGCCTCCTCCGCCCAAATCAAACCGGAATGCCAAAAAATCAGGGGTCTGCCCCCAGAGGCTGTATCGCCATCTGACGGAAGTCAGACGCTAAATACAGCCGATGGGTTCCGAGAATGCTGATTAATTATCTTCTGGTTAACTGATGGTTTTACTTCTAGAGCTGACAGAAGTGAGAGCAAACATCCGGGGCTGAAATCATGTGCAGAAAAGGACATGAGCACATGAGATTAGACACAGCCTGCTGTGTCACTTTACATTGTTTGTGATCAACATATATTATTCCACATTTGTATCAATGAGACACACACTACATCCAAAACGATAAAGGTTAATGAGGACTGCATTAGTTTTGTAAAACCACAGAAATTCAGAGAAGAAAAACATTGTATTAACTTTGTAGAACTTCATTTCTCATAGAGCACATTTAAAAAAAAAATAAAAATGCAGAGCTTCATGTCAGTCGACTAGGACTCAAGTCGTCGCCAATGTTGTTTTTGTTTGTTTGTTTTTTGTTGCATCTCACAGTAGGCCAACACACCCAGATCACGTGACTCCTGCATGTACACAGTCAATCAGACCCAAACTGGCCGAGGCGCTCTGAGCATGCTCCACAGTTTCTGTCCCGGGCTTTGACCCAGAAGTCCAATAGCATTAAATGTGTAAGAGAAGAAGAAGCCAGTAACAACATGGAGAAATCTACATCCACAGCCGTGACTTTTTGGACGGACCAAATGTGCAGAGCTGTTAAGTTGTCCACCATGGTACCAGTTAGCTGCCAGCTAACCGTAGCTAACTTGTTGGTCCATTGTTTGGTCTGTGACGTAATAGGTCAACAGGAAAAAGGTCCAATACTAACAAGCTGAAAGGGGGCATATCTTTTAACGTTTTGGTCTCCAGATTTTGCTGCAGAGTGAGCACTCTTGACTTACACACTTCTCTTTGGTGCTGACAGATGCAGCGGTGCAGAGGAGGAGAAATTTTCCACTGTAAGGCTCTAAAATAACACTATCTTCTCTTTTCTGCTTGGGACTGGTGAATTTACAGCTCACACATACTTAATACGACAGTCTCTGACTTTTTTTTCATTTCCAGTGTTGGCAAAAAAGTTGTTGCACATTTCTGATCCATCGTTAGCGCTGTTAGCTTGTTTATTATGGTACATGAATGCCACTGTCACACTGCACGTCCCACTGAGCTCTGTTCAAACTTTAAAACTTTGTATGAAATTTTCAAAAACTGATCGTTGAATATTCATATTGAACACCTAAATCTGATTTTACTGACAGCTGGGTACAACCCTACTCTTGTTCACAATGGAGTTGACATGGACTACACTGAGGTTTGCCGAAACTTACCAGCTTTTTCTAGAGCTTTCACCCACATCTCACAGCCTTCACCAGCAAATTTAAAGCTGATTGAAACTCTAGACAAAGCTCGTAAAAGTGGATCTTGTAGTAAGATTTTTTAAACTGCAGCAGAAGGACAGACGTGTCCAGATAGATGGAGAAATGAAACAGTAAGCAATAATGAGAGGCACATACAACTAGAAGAGAAAAAAAAGTAAAAACAGAAACTATAGGAGAGCAAATAAGGACAAGCTATAAGGATGTTTACCCAAAGGTGGTTTTGGTGGTCAGAAAAAAAAGAAACTTAATATAGAATAAAAGCTTCTGTTGCATCATATAAACACAGAAGTAAACTTGAGGTTGTGTGTTGCGGTGAATCGCAGGGTATTTGTTCTCCTTAAATCCATTTGCATGAAATATTTTGTTAGTCATTCGGAGAAAAACTCAAACTACAGAAAACAAACTGCTTCACCATGACAGAGTCAGCGAACAGGAAACTGTGTTTCTGCAAACAAAAGTCGACCACACTCACTTTGTGTTCGCAGCTTTCACTCGCCTTTGTGCATCAAATAGTTTATGTCACTTCCTGGACAGTATTTTTAGCCTCTTCATTTCACACTGGAATGAAGTTTAAATGTCACCTGCTGTCAGTCCGGCTTTTCAGTACTAGACAGGTGAGCTCACTGTGATCCACACACACCTGCAGCTGGAGGTGTGTTTTTTACGACCTCACAGCTCAAACTGAGGCTGTTTAATGACACTGAAATGTCTTTATAAGAGAAGTAGTATCAATACGCCAGCCGATCAGTACTGCAAGTCTTATCTGAGACACGTCACACACCACCAAGAAGACCACACATTAATGTCTGTGGAAGACAGACAGAGCGAGCTGTGATAGACAGGAAGTGTTACCTTGACGGTGGGGTAAGTCTTCCTGTTCTTCTCACTCGAGGCTCCTGGCAGACCGCCGTGAGACGGACCTTCACAGCCGTACCTGAACCTGAAGCCACGCTGGAAGGCAGAGGCACAATGTCATGTTAACATCGAGAACACAACCAGCAGACGGATGTGTCACATCATCTGTAGTTACACCTGAAGCTTCTCAGTGTTTTAATGCTGTGTCATGTTTCAGATCCTGTCAGCACTTTCTCTCTGCACAGTGTTTGTTTTCATCTCCTGCACAGGTCGATGAGGGGTTTCTAAATTAAAAAATGGATGAATTTGCAGGCAAAAAGACTCAAAGCAGCTTAAAAACGAGACTAAATTCTGCATAAATGCACCTGTAGATGTTCAGGTAACATGCAGCCCCACTCTCATTCTCATTGCTGTGGTAGAGACTATTTTAAGTTTCTATCGGACTATTAAAAGCAAAGTAGCTTTTTGTCTGTGACATTAATCTGTTGTCATCAGTTCTGTTGAGCAGCTCCACTAAACTTTTAGCTGAAGCAGAAGCAGATATAAAGTGTGTTTACCCTTCATATTTACCATACTTTTTAAACCTGAAAACAAAAGATTATGTATGAGTGATGTAACACCCATAATTAAGCTGAACAGAATCTGTTCAAATATTTTTTTTAGGGATTAGTTAAAAAAAAGTTAAATGACATACAACCCAAAACAGTAACCCCTTCCTGCACTGATGGCCCTGAATGTCCAGTGATGAAGACACTGATGTGATCTTCTCAAAAATATGACGGAGGGATTCAGACTACAACGTACAAACTGCTAGCGTAAGCTGTTGGACTTTTTGAACACCAAAGACACACAAAACTCCCTCCAAATATCATCGACCAGACAACCGCCAACAGATAATGGTAGAGGTAGTTTTTCTAACTCGTGAACTAAATGTTGAATCTCTGTCTTTGACTCTGGGGTGCAAGGAGGATGTGGTAACATAATATTTTATGTGTTAAGGTTCTGACTGTTGGCAAGCGCATGGTGATTAATCAAATTTCATTTTCAATTACAATGTTGGCTTCCAACAATTATGAAAACATGATGATCAAGATAAAATGATTATCGTGCCACATTCCATTTCACAATGAAGCTCTTGTTTTGTCTCGTGTTATGAATCCAGCGCTGCACTCTGTGTTGCAATATTGGCGACTTAATGGCTGGATTTAGCAACTATTTAGACTCTCTCATGACTTTATTTCTAAAAAGCAAACAGCGAGGCAAGAAATATATTCAAATATCACAAATCGTACATCGTACAAAATAATTTGCTCTAATAAAGCAGCCAAACCTGTGGACATACTGTTTATTTAAATCACTATTCTTTAATAAGAATATTAGTTGCGGGGCGCACAGTAGCTCAGTGGGTAGAACGGGCATCCAATGTGACAAAACAAGCCCTTGCCATAGTGGTCGCTGGCTCGATTTCAAACTGCAACCCTTCGCTGCATGTCATCCCCTCTCTGTCCCCCTTTGACGCCTAATCTTTCCTGTCAAATAAAGGCAAAAAGCCAAAAAGAATCTTTAGATGATTTAAATTAATGTCTTTGAAGGCTTTTCTATGTTTCATCGATGCTCCACCTCATCTGAAACAAAGAGCACCTGAACTATTCTGAGACAAAACCATTATATTTTTTGAAAATATAAGGTTAAGTTCATTAACCTGCAGGGGAAAATGCCATGTCAGTGTCTAAACTGTCATCTAGTCACTACATTTATAACCTGATCAGAGTGTGTCTGATGAATTAATCAGAGCTACACATGACAACGTCAGAAAAAAAGAAAACTTGAGTTTATACAGGTTGAGAAAAATCGAAACAAATAGATGAATCAGTGATCATCAGGAGAGGATGTGAGAGAATAAACTAAGCGACACATGTTGGACCCAACACAGACCAAAGTTGTTACCAATTTTCTTTGTTTCTTTGTTTGTTTATGTAAATATCATCTGATATAAGATTACTGGATTCTTCAAGAACTCTCAGTTATTGATGTTGTTATCAGCTGAACAAAAACCCACCATCAGTCCACGATGCTTTCAGTCCACCTTAAACAACTTTGAAATGTAAAATTGGGAATTCTTCTTTCATAAAACATTGAAAACATTTTAACACATCTCAAAATGATTCACGTCACTGTGGGTCTCCACATCAATGCAGCCGTAGGAGGGCAGGTGAGTTTTACCTGTTTGGGCTGCTCTGTGATCTGCAGGAACGGTCCGTCCACTGAAACCACAAGGAAACAAAATCAACTTCCACACAAACATTCAGCACTGTTAAATTAATTAATCACAGCTTTATAGAGTCTTTTAATCAATTTAATAACAAGCTGATTTTTACACTGGGAAAAAAACACCGTCCCACTCACTACATACTGCAAACAAAAATGTTAATTATTAATAGCCAAATGGAATTATCTTTAAAGTAAATATTTTACGTCAAAGTATTTAGTATCAGTTTATTTGGTTAGTATAACAGAATTTTATTAATGGGTCAATATCGGCACCAAAAGTCAAATATCAGTCAGGCTCTGATTTAAATGTAAATCTTTTTTCTTTAATATAAATTAATTAATTAATTAAAAGTCTATTATTCTAGTGGTAAACTTTCGTAAACTTTACTTGTTGCGGTGAATATTTTAAATTTGCCTTTCAATATATTTTTTGTTTTTGCATTTTCTGATATATATTTATAATTTTCCTCCTTTACATTGAAAAATTATCTATATCTATCTGGCTATGTTAGATACACAGTATATATATATATATATATATATATGTACACACACTTTACTGTTGACTGCTGTAGTGAGTGATAAAAGAGGAACTGAGGTTTTTGATGAATCACATGAATCACTCAAACGTGAATGTAAAGAGGAGATCGTTTCCCCTCCACATCTACAACCCTTTCTATCTTTACTTCAGAGTAACGGACTCAAACAGAGAAGTGAGAGCCGTCCCACAGTCACCACAGAGGACAGATACTGACACGTCACGAAACTCACCTTTCATGTTACCTTCATCACATGGCAGGTTTTAGTATAAATACACACATTCGTTTTCCAAAGAGAAAGTTCAGTTTCACAAGTTTTTCCTCTGCAGCTCTTTCATCTCAATATACTTAAACTTTTTACTCCACTACATTTATCTAAGATTTTTCAAACAAAACATATGAAGAGTTTATAAATGAAACTACCAAAGTGCAACTGAAACAATCAGTCATTTAATTAATGAGCTGACTAACAGAAAACGGATTGAAAAATGTTCAGATGGTTGAAGTCAAACCAAACATGAAAATAATTATGATTATAATAATGAAAAAACAAACATAAGTTAACAGTTAAAAATTAGCTCCACCTCGAGCAACTACAACTTATTTATGATATTTTCTAACATCATGAATAATAGTATAAGAATCACAGAAGATTTATTTTACTTTACTATCTTAACTACACTTTCCTGATTATACCTACATACTTTTACTGAAGGAACATTATCACTACGACATCTACTGCACGTCTGTCCGTCCTGGAAGAGGGATCCCTCCTCAGTTGCTCTTCCTGAGGTTTCTACCATTTTTTTCCCCCGGTAAAGGGGTTTTTTTTGGGGAGTTTTTCCTTATCCGCTGTGAGGGTCTAAAGGACAGAGGGATGTCGTATGCTGTAAAGCCCTGTGAGGCAAATTGTATTTGTGATATTGGGCTTTATAAATAAAATTGATTGATTGATTGATTGATTGAAAGCAGGGTTTTTATTTAAAAAAAAAAGCATAATATTAATACTGGTTGACTTCTTTTAAAACAGAGTTTAATGAGTTACTTATCCACAGTCAGTGTATCATATACAAAAGTCGACTGTCAGCATACCTGCAGGTGGTGGAAGTAGAAGTAGGCAGGAGTATTGCCACTAAACCTAAGCTGTACCGCTGTGGACAGGGGCAGCAGCAAAACGTATTTTAGAGACATTTTTAAAAAAAAAATCAATATCAGTTTGAGTGTGCGCTATATTTAGAATATTTTCACACCTTTGCCTTGCTGTCATACAGAGATTTCCGCCTGGTAACTGAAGCCATCACATTGCCCTCTTCAAAGCCAGACTCCACTGAGAAAATTGGGAATTTAAGACTGCTGAACACAGGAGCTGCTGGTCTATCACTGCCTCGACCAGATGGTTAGTGTAATCGTATGACTTGGTGTTAACGAGATTTAGTTTGGATTCACTAAAGTCACCCAATAACACAAACTAACTAACTGATCAAGGCAGTGGTAGAACAGGGAAAAACCCACGTTCAGCTTGCTAAAATTATCATTTTTGTCAATGGAGTCTGGTGGCTTTGACGAGGGCGTAGATGAGGAACTGAAGCTGTTCAGCTTCACCATCATAAAGGGCTGTCTGACAGAAAGGTAAAGGGATGGAAACATTCTCAATATAGCACACACTTTTAACTGATATTGGATTTTTTAGGGTGGCTAAAAAATGTTTTGCTGCTGTCCCTGTCCACAGCAGTGCATGGCTTATCTTCTGTAGCAGTACTCCTGCCTGCTTCTCTAAACTGGGGGCGTGCCGACCGCTATCTACTGTAGGTAATAAACTGACTATGGATAAGAACCTCATAATAATTTAGCAGCAAATCAGCAGCCGAAACACATCAACTAACTTCCTGTACTTCCTGCAGACACCTGTCCCTTTCACCTCACACAGCATCACAGAACATCCTCAAATTGGAAAAGCTGCCATCAGAGCCACAAATCAAAGACGACAACAAGGATTTCCTAAACAGTGACGCAACACTTCCAACTGTTCAGAGCAGAGAGTTTGAACCAGGAAATAAAGACCAAAGTTTAGTAAAAACAACATAAGTGAAGCCTAAAACAGTTACAGATTAACATTTATGGACCAAAAACACTTGATAATAAACTGTCAGCCTCAACTTTTAGTTAAAAGTGCTCTGAAAAATGAAAACTTTGAACATCTATTGTTTTAGAGACAACACACCCAAACTATATCTGCTTTTCTGTGGTTTCAAATCTGTCACAGTTTAAGGTCAATCAGTTCACAGACGTTTTTACCAAAAATAAAGTCACATTAAGTCCTTTCTGACAGAATTACTAAATAAATGCAGTTAATCAGATCCTAGTTAATAGCAATCACTGGTCAGGAGGACACATTAAATCAATTATCTGAATGCAGCCTACAGACAGAGGAAGTCTGTTCAGCCTCCAGCTCCTGTCTCTCCTCACAGATGAACAACTGTGTGTCTGTGTAAATGGCTCCAATCAATCAGGTCAGCCAAAAGGCATTACAGGTATTTAGGATTGTAATACCTGAGGAGGGAGGGACGAACAAACTACATGACATGTTGCTGTGGGGTAACAGGTTTGCAAACTACACAGGTGCTCTTGGTATTGATTTAAGATGAGATAGCCGAGCTGTGATCGCAACATGACAGTTTGATATTTAAAGATCAAAGAAACAAACACGTCGACTCTCTCTGAAACTAAATTCACCATGTAAAGTCTTTTCGGCCACGAATAACAAACAGCAGTTCACTGAACACTGAGACAACAGGTAAATAAAGACATTACGCTCTTTAACATCAGGTACAAAGGTGAGACTCTCACCTGTCCGCACAGACGAGGTCTGATGCATCACAGGGAAAGGTGGGAACTCCCACGATGGATCCATCATGATGTTGTCTAAAATCTGAAAGAAGAATTCAGACATAAAGTCAGGACACTGACGGAGATACGTGAGGTGAAGAGTCTCTATTTACACATTTATAAAAAATGATCCATTTCATCATCATGTTAACATTTTGTCGACGTAGGAGACAAAATCTAAAGCCTGTCTGTCTGAGTACTGAAGACAATTTAATGTTCTGCTCCACAAACATCCAAAATTTAGTGTCAAATCTGAAAGTTCTGTTTAAAATGAGTTCATCTAAACATACCCTATGTAATTTTTTTGCCGCACACAGTCTCTCAATCTAAACTGGAATTATCGCCTCATGGTTGTACGCCTTTGTGAACCAGTCAAGTTGCAGTTACAGTTAACATCCATGTCTGTGAAAACATAGATGCTCCACACACGTCTTCAACCCAGCAGCTCAGAAGATCTGCACAATCAGCACAGTTTCCAAACCAAATGTCTCCCCTTCTGGTGTTTTATGAAGACCATTATGATGTCACAGTGAAGCCGACCTGTGACCTTTTGGAAATCACTTCATCATTTTATCCTTTTAGATATGTCTGGGAATTCTTGTCATAATTACTGTACAAATTCTTGAGTAATGGCTAAAAACATATTTCGTAAGGTCACAGCGACCTTTGCCTTTGACCATCAAATTCTTATCGGTTCATCATTGAGCGGACATTTGTGCCAAATCTGAAGATATTGATGCTCTTGAGATATCGCATTCACAAGAATGAACAGATGCAAGGTCACAATGACCTTGACCTTTGACCACAGAGTTCTCAGTTTGTCTTTGAATCAAAGTGGACATTTTTGCCAAATTTGAGAAAATCCCCTTCAGGGTGTTCCCGGGGTATCACTTTCACGAGAATGAGACAGATGAGGTCATGGTGACCTTGATATTTGACCATCAAATTCTTACCAGTTCAATGTTGAGACCAAGTGGACAGTGACAGTGACCTTTGAGCACCAAAATCTAATCAGTTTGTTCTTTACTCAAGGTGGACATTGGTGCCAAATTTGAAAAAATCCCCTTGAGGGTGTTCTTAAGGTATCACTTTCACAAGAAGGAGACAGACGAGGTCACAGTGACCTTCACATTTGACGTATAACCACCAGATTTTAACCACTTAATCGCTGAGTGAACATTTAAGCCAAATTTAAAGAAATTCCCTTCAAGACAAGCTCGAGATACCTCGTTTACAAGACGGCGAGCACAGAGGCAAAGCAATAACAAAAGATGAATCAATGCCGTCATTGGTGGCTTAGAGGATAGATCAGGCACCCCGTGTATCAGGCCGTTGCCGCAGCTGCCCGGCGTTCGACTCCAGTCTGTTGCCCTTTGCTGCATGTCATTCCCTCTCTCTCTCCCCCCTTCACACTTGGTTTCCTATCAAAGGCAGAAAAGCCCCCCCAAAATATATATATATAAAAAAAGATCTCACAGCGGAGGGGCTGGTAACTACGATGGCCATAAAAATGCCAAGAGAAATCAGAGTTCCTCTGGGCTGGAGCTGAGCTGCTACTAATGTTTGCTCGGCTTGTTTCTCTGATCCAGTTGTCCAGTGACTTAAAATCCTTAATCCAGTTAAAACCAATAGTTATAATGACCGAGATTTGAAAGTGTATCAGGACAATGTGGCTTGAAATCGGACAATCGTGACAGTTTCTTGCAGACAACCTCAACCCTGACACACATGCATGAAGGAATTATGACGCCACTGACAGGTGACAGCGAACACATGACAGATTTCTCTGGATTTGAACATTGTTGGAAACATTTGAGATAATTTAAGTATACAACTCAACAAAACATGTAACATTGGTCCTAGTTGTTTTTAGACATTTAAATAAAGAAAAAATACATATATTTGTTTATTGTTATGCACCAAAACTAATTCCTTGTATGCAAAAACCTGATTCTAGAAAAGATACTTATAGAGACTACTGTTCAATTCAAAAGTATTCTTTATAGTATAGCATATTTCACACTTATGATACGTGACATTACCTCAGCAAACTCCATAAACTGAATCAAGATTGTCAGATGCGGTTGAAAGCTCCAAAATCCTAGTGATCTTAGTACACTTAGATTATTTTATTCCTCAACAGTGAAGCCTCAGTGTCCATGCTCAGATCTATTGCAGTTTAATGGAGGACACACTTCTCAGTCACAGTATTTATGTTTGTTTTATAACTTTGCACCAACCTGAGTGCAGGAAAGTGATTCTCTAGGCTGCACTTGAGCGTTTTCTTCCACACAGTGAGTTTGTATTTCAATGTAAGGAGTGTCAGGAGTCATTAAGAATTAAATGTCTGGTTTCTCAACGTTTCCTCCCCTGCTGTGCTGAAACAGTGAGAGGCGAGTTTACCTGGTTGGAAGTATGAAGGTAGTGGTCGTCTCCAGCCATGATGTCTACAGTCAAAGGTCAGACACAACACTTATATTACACCAACAGTGAGACATGCAGTGGTACAAACAGAGTCTGATGAACTAATGATGATGGAAATGACGTAAGCAACCACTAATGTAAAACAAACATTTAATACACTTCATTATATATTTTGTTTAGAATTTCCCTTTAAAATCCCCCAAAAATCAGTTGTGTGTTTATTATGATGCGCACAATGTATTATTACCCATTAATAAATAATCCCTCTGACACTTGTTGCTGCTTGGTAGCGCGCGTTCCCGCACCGGTTGCACATGAACGCGCCAGAGCTAGCCCTCTGGCTAACAGTTAGCTAGCGCTGCCGGGCTGTTTTTGTCGTTTGTGCCGTTAAAACGACCGTTCAATAAATAAACAGTTAATATAAACCAACAGTTCTACAGCACCGACAGCAGCAAAGACACTGTTGGCTTTGTATTAGAGAATATCCTGAAAGAGTCGGTGCTAACCGCTACCTGTCCAAGCTAACTGGCAGCTAGCCCCCACAGGTTCCGTATGCGGAGAACGTAACACGAAACTCCGTTCAAAAACCTGCATGTTTAACGGTTGTTTCACTTTTCACTGTAGGAACTTCAACTGAGGAACATAAATAAATACATTTTAGAGTCAGATGAATTCAATCATGTTTTCGGCAAGTGTAAAATCCACGTAAGCTAATTAACAGTCCGATTTAAATACACACTTCAGCTTTTCCACACTGTTTTACCGAAGAAACCGTGGACTGCTGGAGGACATTTAGCGACTGAAGCTATAATAAGTTAAGTTCTAACTCCGGCTTAAATAAGGACTTCATGTTGTAAACATACCCGCCGAAGGTACTAGTGGCTGTCATAACTACAAAAAAAATCGTTAGTGCTGATGTAAGACTTTCTTATGTTTGCTGACAATAAAGAAAACCTCAAGTTCCCATTTTTAACACAGAGTTTGGTGTGACGCTCTCAGAGTTACCTGGCTAATAAGGAAGTGAGTAGCATAACAAAGCAGGCTGCCACTGTTATAACGGGTCACGGTAACATTACGGCAATGAATGCAAATACACAGCCGTGTAGTTAGCTATAACATAAAGTGGGTAGTTAACGTGTTCTTACCTGGTTAGCTCGTTCAGGTTAACAGTCGGATTCTCAACATGAACTAATGAGTGACAGTCCTCAGTCCACTTCACTCCAGTTGACTTTTGCACATCATTTCGCCTGCTCGCGCTGAACCACTGGATCCATTTACAACAACCAGGTTTAATTGGAGTGCGTCATGACGCGACACGACGGCGTCATTACAGTCAGTGGGGAGAAAATGATTTTAATCCGACAGAAGAAACTGGTGTTTAATCCCAGAGACGAGCCGCAGAGTCCTGCAGGTGAAGTTTGCCTCAGTTGTTCTTAAAGTTGATTTCCTTCCCCACTGGAAATTCCCTGTGACGTATAGAGAGGAGGTGAAACACGAAGAGGTCTCACTCTGAAGGATAAAACGAAATGTGTCACTCTCATGAGCCTGGCAATCACTGCAGGCAGAAACGTTTCTGTGAAGAATATTCAGAAAAAGTTTCACATCTTTGACACTTAAGATTATCACGGGAAAACATGGCGTCTGGTGAAAAATCCAAGAAAAGAAGACAATTTTTTAACATAATAAACCTGATAGTGATGTTGTAATAATGACTGTAAATTTAGTTATTAAAAAATCTCGAGTTCTGTCGTTTTCCTGAAGGATGTTGAGCAATACTAATAAAAAAAGCTGTCGATACACTTAATATCTGCTTGTTTTCATATTTGTGTCTGGTGGGATTTACCCCTGGCTCTTTTGTTATTGTTCTATTCGTAAATGTCCCATGTTGACTGAACAAACTGAACATTAACGTTTCTTTTTCAAATGAGAGGGATATAAAAATAATTAAATCCAAATATTACATCCACAGATGAGACAGACAGTGTGAATCCTCCTCCAGGCAGCAGAGGAGCAGTAAGACAGGTGAGAGTGTTTCCCTGAGCCAGGGGCGGCACGGTGAGGGGAATGATGGGACTTGTTGCCAAGGGCCCGAATGGAAAGAGGTCCTTTTTGTTTTATTTCTAATTAATTAATGCCCCAAATAAATCAAAAACTGGCCGCATAAATCAGTTAAAAAACGAATTTTGGATAAAACAATAGTAAAAGCTCTCTGAAGCCTCTCTCACTGCTCCTGCACTATAGGATTCATCTCTTAAAAGTAGTTCCAGGTGGAGCTACTTTATGCAGTTAGATAGTTTTATCTGGTGGTTCCCAACCCAGGGGTCGGGCCCCTCGAAAGAATCACCAGATGATGATGAATGGGAGAGAGAAGAGGGAACAAAGCTAAGCTCTCATACATCAAATCTGTTGGAAGTTCCTGGGCTTTTCTGTCATCTGTGATTTTTACTAAAACATTGATAATTTGCTCTCTTGGGGATTCAAACTGTTAAACTAGATCAGTTGGTTTACCTTTCAAATAATTGCATTTATATATTTATCATAGGTAAGGTTGTGTTAAAGTAACTTCAGCTGTAAAATCAATGTGCTGTAAAAGTTTATTTCCCTCCTAGATATATGTGAGTAGAAGCATTAAGTAGCATAAAATGGAAATACTCAAGTAAAAAACAAGTACCTTGAAACTGAATTTGAGTACAGTAGCGTAAATGTACTTAATTACTGTCCATCTCTGAACATCAGTGGGCTAAGTAGATGACCCTGAGGAACACCAGTGTGATGTACCACGGACAAAATCACACTGAGGACAAGATCAACACATATGCAGAGGCCCTACAGTCTTGAAAGGTGACATTTATTATCTTGTGTGAGTTATTAAGTTATTGTAAGTTGTTATCTCGAAGGAACAAGTTATTATATTATCTTAATGTGAGAACAAGATAATAACGTCTTCCCACAAGACAATGTGTGTGTGTGCGCACAAAATACGAAATATCATAATCATATGCTATATGTTCATCATGAAAACACATACACATGTAGCAGAAAGTCAAGGTGTCTGGCTAACAAGAAGGCAGCAGAAATACAAACTCTCAACAAGGAAGTACCCCATATTTAGCCATAGCACACCTATTCACTTAGCTTTCTCATAGCTACACAGGTGGGACGTCACTAACCGCGCGTGTGTGTTTGTGTGTGTGTGTGTGTGTGTGTGTGTGTGTGTGTGTGTGTGTGTGTGTGTGTGTGTGTGTGTGTGTGTGTGTGTGTGTGTGTGTGTACATATGTATATACCAGAGTGATACCTCCTGTCAGTCATAACTTATCTTTGGTGTAGGTGAGTTGTTGACCTTCTGCCCCCTGCTGGTCACACACAGCAGCACCACAGCTCCCAGTCTGACACAAGCACTGGGAGAAGTTCAGCTGCTCTAAAATCAATGTAACACAAGGAATATATGAAAGTTGCTGCAGATTTGTCAGCTGCACATCCATGATGAGAATCTCCCGTTCCAGCACATCCCAAAGGTGCTCTATTGGACTGAGATCTGGTGACTGTGGAGGCCATTGGAGTACAGTGAACTCATTGTCCTGTTTGAGATGATGTGAGCTTTGTGACATGGTGCGTTATCCTGCTGGAAGTAGCCATCAGAAGATGGTACACTGTGGTCATAAAGGGATGGACACGCTCAGCAACAATACTCAGGTAGGCTGTGGTGTTTAAACCATGCTCAGTTGGTACTAAGAAAATCTCCCCCACACCATTACACCAGCAGCAGCAGCCTGAAGCGTTGATACAAGGCAGGATGGATCCATGCTTCCATCTGAATGTGGTTTTTCCAATCTTCTATTGTCCAGTTTTGAATTGTAGCCTCAGTTTCCTGTTGTTAGCTGACAGGAGTGGCACCTGGTGTGGTCTTCTGCTGCTGTAGCCCATCTGCTTCAAGGTTGGACAAGGTGTTGTTGCTTCAGAGATGGTCTTCTGCAGACCTTGGTTGGAACCAGTGCTTATTTGACTTCCTGTTGCCTTTCTATCATCTTGAACCAGTCTGGCCATTCTCCTCTGACCTCTGGCATGCTCAGTTCGAACTTAGCTATTTGCATTACAGGTGTACCTAATAAAGTGGCTGGTGAGTGTATGTATAAAATACACCATAATGTATTAGTTGACTGTATATATTGTAATAATCTGAGTCTGCAAAGTTTAATATAGAAGAGTAAACAGAAGAATATCTGCCTCCCAGTTGCAGTGGAGAACTATAAAGCAGCATTCAATGAAATTACTCAAGTAAATTACAAATATTTCAAATCTGTATTTAAGTAAATGTACTTTACTTTACACCACTGTTAATGATGCTGCAGATGCCACCAGTTAAAAGAGAAACATGACAGACACCACGATTAGTTCTTAGATGGTATTTATTCTGATTAAACACATAAGAATCAGTTATTTAAACATATATATGTACTATTATATATTCAGCTTTAAATGTTACAACATTCATAATAACCTGAACGTCACATCTAAGAGCATCTGTAGAACAATTAGTGCAATTTACAGTTAAAACTTTACAGTTGAAACTAAAATAGAAAAAAAAACAGCTTCTGTCTGCAAAAATATACATATCATCTATTCAATAAAACTTCAGGTAATAAAACTGAACAAAGTTACAGCAAAAAGAAAAATCTAGATGACATCTGGAGGCACGTTAGCTCACACACAGGAAACACACACGCGCGTTAACACATGTTAACACACACTCACGTTAAACATCAGAGCACTGAGGGTGTCGAAGCGTTTCTCTATGAGGCACTACGCAGACCTCCACCTGCAGGACGAACCACCACCTGGCCTGCTGTCAGGCGGGTGGGGCTTAGTGACGACAGGTGAGTCTGACACTATGAGGCACGACGGACGCAGAGAAGCAGAAAGATCACGTAAAAGCACATTTTTTTAAACATTCAACGACAAATTAAAGTAGTTCGTGGCATTGATGGAGGAGTGCCGAAAAACAGAAACATTTAGGGTTTACAGAAATCTGACTGTTTTGGACGCACGAGGAAATATCTGCTCAAAAAGCGCACAAATTAAGTAAAGACTTTAGTCTGAAATTCTGCTGATTCAGTTTCTGTTTTGTCCACCATTTATTCAATCCAACCAAACTAATTCAAATTGTGGTGAAGATTTTAAGTATTGAAAACACTAAATCTGGGTCTAAAATGATTCCATTTTCCATTTGATGGAATAATGCAGCCATAAAAACAGTTTTAAAATATTATGACACCATAAATTGTCGCTTTAAATTCTTAATTTGCTCATTATTTGAGCGTAAAAGGAGATTTTACGTTTTCTTTTTCTGATTCTTTTTTGGTCGTTTGGGAACTCATCTTTCAGGTGACAAATCTGTGTCTATATTTTCGACACTACTTTTAATCTAATGTCGTCATTCATTTTTGTCCAAATGAACCCTGTTAGTTCTCTTCAGTCTGGACTTTCTTAGGTCATAAATGGCGAAAACACTTTGAGTGTTTACTTTGGAGTAAATAAATCCATCTTCAGTGTTGAAACATCAGCTGCAGGATGTTTTGTGCTTTGTTTTTTGTTTAAGTCTGAGGACGAAACTGCTGGTTGTGCATCTTTTAGCTTTACAGCCTGTGAACTTTATAGTCCTGCAAATCATAGTGACAGTTTTTAAGATGATTTCAATTCATTTCTGTCAAATTCAACTTACAGAGAAGTGAAACTTCCTGCTGAATTAATCATATGAACAGAGACCTGAAGTCCTAAAAGATGATTTTCTTATAACCTGTGTGAACAAGACAATAACTTGAGTGCAAAAACCAAAACAAAATACAATCTGTTTGAACTTCAGAGGCTCAACTCCATCCAGTGTTAACGCACTTTTGAGGAGCATTTCAGGAAGCTGGGATTTTACGGTTTAAATCAACATTTCCATTCTAAAGAATAGGGCTGACCTGAATACCATAAAACTTAAATTAAGCACCCAGGCCCTGTTACTACCCCAGTGTGGCTACACATGTTGACAAATAAAGGCCTGTCTCAATTAGAGGCCTGGTCTGGTTGCCAAGCAGTTCATTTTTATAATAAAAGTTCTTCGGATGTGTAAAAGCAGGTTGTTGGCTACCTAAAATTATGTGTCCATTCCTGGATTACCCTGTAAGTTATTCATGTTCCTCAGATCAAAAGAATCGAAAGGGTTTTTCTTTAAAATGAATCCAAGTTGTGAGGATTGTTTTAACAGGATAAAGTGGTGTTGTGTCAGTATGCAGGGTGCCGTCATAATTCTTACTCTGTGATGCGCTGTCTGTCGCAGCTAGATCAAATGAATGATTCAGTATTGATATATTATCTGAAGCCTCATTTCTAAACATGTAATATTCATACTGGTTTAAATAAACAATGTGATTGTATTTCCTGATCTTTGCTGAGCAACAGTTAAGTGTGAAAGGAACTAAAGGCCTGTCCCAAATATAGGCCCATTGATTTCAGTGATTTAAGCAAATAATAACCCGGGCTACTAACTGAAGTCTTACGGTAATTCGTGGCTTCAATTGTTGCCACGGTAATCAGTATTTGAATGCATCATTTTTTGTTGTGGTCTTTCACCAGTAAACTGGTGGACGAAACTGAAAGGAGGTGGCCACTCGCTGACATGAATGAGGTCAGTGTCCTCAGCACCATCACTGACCCCTGCTTCAAGATATTCAATAGACTCCTCATGGGTCGAATATTTGTGGGTAATTATTACAGAAGCTTCCAAACCCCAAAAATGGTATTCGGGACAGCCCTACAAAATAAATCAATAAATAAAATAAAACAAAAATCATGAATCCTGTGCTTGATTTTCTGATGAAAAAATTTTAAAAAATGAAAATAAAGGATGTAACAAATACCCGCAAAATAACTATGTGTGCACGTCACCATTGCTTTGAACCGCTTTGCCTTTTTGCAAAAATATTACACGACAAAATAACTTGGCAGGCGACTCTCAGCTCTTACATGTCGGAGCTTTTTAAATGCACAAAAGCGGAGTTTTCAAAAACAAAACTGACTTCACTAAATATCTCTGCAGCAAGTTTCAAGTCTCCGCAAGCTGGTTTTCATAGAAATAAATTGAAAACAGTGACTGAAAATTACTTGCAAAATGATGAACGGGAATGTGAAGTTTATGCACCTACTTGTTTAAAACATGTAAAACCAGCAGTTGTGATTCTTAAACAGCGACAGACTGACACATTAGTGTGAATGAAGAGGAGATAAAACGCTGCTGTAAATACACTCAACACTCAGAACTACAGTACTTCATGCATGTAATAAAACACTGTGACAGCATCTCTTATGTGTACAGTTTAAACTACTCACAGCTACGTGTCAGTACACACAGTGTCGACTGTAGGAAACACCTCTGACTACTGATGAAGCTCAGCAGTTTACTCCACAGTCAATAGAAATGAACAGTTAATGCCTCTGATGTATCAGATCCTCCTTTATTCAAGGCCAGAAACCTCACTGTAATCTGTATTTATTAAATTCATTAAATAAATTCATTAAATATGAGCATCCGCCTGCTTGGGTTTGGTTTGAGGCTTTGAATAAAACCAGGATCCTTGAATCTTGAAACACAGAACTATGAGATATTATTCTAGCACCAAAGACGTCAAAAATAATAGATCCTGTAATAAAAAAAACTAAATATTACAACCAGAGTACAGTGATCAAATACTGTTGTGGCTACATGAAGAGCTGAGACGTTCAGCATAAGATCTAGCCCAGAGTCTTAACGTTCTGCATCTCTGGGAATGTGGACGAAGTTCCTCTTTAACTAAATTCTCCTCCATCTTTCTGTCAAGAGGCGTTTTGCGTTCAAACTGGCAGCTGAAGCTCATGTTCGCAAAGTTTCCTGGTGGCAGCAAAATTAACTTGTGCATCTGCACTTTTATGCCTTTGAGCAATAACAGCACTGATGTTAGAAACCTAATAACAACTTATAATAGCAGATTCATTATTACAGGAATATGAGGATTATTTTACAGTCTGGAGGAAATTATCATTTTGACAATTCAAAGTTATATACTGAGACATTTGGTTATACACTGAATTTTTTCAACAAATCGTCTCCTAAATTGAGCAATTTTACCCTCAAATTGCAACTCATTCCTTCAAATAACTAATAATGTGATAAAATTAATTTTATGCCTTCGTATTAAGTAATTAGCTAGCTTGCTAGTAGCTAATTAGCCAAGTAGCTTGCTAATATTTCTGGTTTAGATTAGCTGTTGGCTAATGTAGCTCATTTTCTAGCTCATGTCTGATATCTATAATCCCAGTGCCACAGTCATTCACAGTGCCACATTTTGTTTCGGCATTTTATTAATTTATACCCTTGATTTACCTTTTTATTTTTCGTTTGATTGAATTTTGTTTCAACATTGTTTTGGTGAGCTGGCCTGGCAACCAGCTCGCCAAGCTAATACTAAGCTAGTTTTCTAGCTTTCAGTTTCTAGTGATATCCGCAGCTTCACTGTGTTCCCCCATTTTAGTAACTGAAGGAAAGTTTATTTAAACCCTCAATTTAATCTACAAATTTCAGTTTTGGCAATCTAGCTTGCTATCTAGCGAGCTTGCTAATACAGTAGCTTGCTAACATTTCTGGTTAGATTAGCTAGTAGGCTAATGTAGCTAATTTTCTAGCTCATGTCTGATGTATAATTTCAGTGCCACAATCATTAACAGTGCCACATTTTGTTCCCACGTTTTATTAAATTTATACCCTTAATTTACATTTTCATTGTTACGTTTAACTGAGTTTTGTTTTAATATTGTTTTGGCAAGCTAGCTTGCTAACTAGCCTGCCAACCTAATGATGTTTCTAGTTTAGTTTAGCTAGCAATGTAGCTGGTTTACTAGCTAATGTCTGGTGCTATCTTTAATCGCAGTGCCACATTTTGTCCCCCAATTTTACTAAATTTATACCATTTTTTACATTTTTGTTCTTCCTGAAATTAATTGATATTTGTTTAAATTTTGTTTTAGAAAGCTATCTTGGCAACCAGCTTGCTAAGCTAACACTGAGCTAGTTTTCTAGCTTTCAGTTTTGAGTGCTATCCGTAGCTACAGCTATTTTACTGAAGTTAAGTTTTGTTTTGGCATACTAGCAAAGTAGCTAGCTTTGCTAACCAGCTTGCAAGCTAGATATGGCACTGTAATTTAGCTAGTAGCAACTGGTGCAGCCTTTGATTACAATGGCTCAATTTCAAAGTTTCTAATGTGATCTCTTCTGTTGGCTTTGGGGGCAAGAGGGAATTTACGAACAACTGTGTTGTCCGTTACAAAAATAGCAAACATTTGTCTCTTTTAAATTTTTAAACTCAGTTTAATAAAATGCACTTAAGACTCAACAAGCTAACTGCTATCAGAGAAGACAAAGAAGGAAAAGTCAGTCAGACTTCACAGCTGAAAACGTTAAACTAAAAATCAAGTGTAAACCTGCAGCACAGTTTCTATCGTAGCAAGAACAACATCTGTAGCATTTATTTTTCAGCTGATGTTTTGCAATCTTAATATGAAAGTTGGACAAACAGATAAGTCAATTATGTAACTTAGCAGCCGGCTAACGTAAAGATACAATCTAACGTACAGATTTCTTGGCAGGCTTATGTTTCGGAACAACCTGTAAAATTCTGATTTTTATTTGTAACATATATAAATATATAATCGATAATTAATTAATGTAATTAATTTGTTGTAACGTTGTGCGATTTTGTGCTAAGCTGATCAAAACAAAATTGTTAAGGTTGCTTACTTGGTCATATGAGCACTTAGCCCAATGCTAACTTTTTTTTATTATTATGTGCTACGGCAGCGTCTCTTGTTTTATAGGCTACTTTTTCTAACTTTTCGTAAAATACATGATCTAGGACTGACAATTTTTTTTGTACAAGTGCAAGTATTTGAAATGATTAACTTAATCTTAAAAAAGTAGATACAGATATGCAACTGCCAGATTTTGTGTAAATCCGATAATGTCACAAGTTTTTATAGGTTTCTATGAAGTCTCCAAAATCACAAAAGATATTTTTTTAATCTTATGTTCACACGTTATTATCTAGTATGCACAAGATCGATGTCTTGTGCTAAATATTATAACAAAATGATTATTTGTGGCAAAACAAACTATTTCACTGTGCATATGACTGAAAGGATCTTATCTGCACTCTTCTCTTTTAAAGTTCATTTTATAATGATTATTTATGTTTTATTTTGTATTGTGATTTTAATGCATTTTCTTCTTCTGTAAAGCACTTTGAATTACTTTGTGTACGAATGGTGCTCTACAAATAAACTTGCCTTGCCTTGAAACATGGACACATACATCCAATCAAATATTTACAGTTGGTGTAAAAGTAAAAGCTTCACATTTCCCATTTGCTAAAATACAAACTGTGCTTCAGGCTTTACCACTTTATCTTGAGTTTAAAACTTGTTGCCGCAGCTCAGTCTGATCTTACTTTTATTTTTTTAATCAGTTCCTTGATTCTTGTTCTGGTTACACACTAACTCTGGGTGGTTTTAGAGATTTCTTGTTTGATTCTGTGCGCTCATTAGCTTTGAGGAGCTTCACTGCAACATGAATGCTGTCTAAAACCACCATTACCAAAGAATTCTACACAAGAGAAGAAGAAGAAGAGGAAGAAGAAGAAGAAGAGAGCCAGTTCAGCCTCCCAGGAGATCTGTGGTTAAGATTAATGTAATGAGGTTACAGCTTCTCAAAGAAACTGCCTGTCGGTCTCTTCAGGAGTGCTTCAGTACTTCAGTTTCTTCATATTCTCAAATGACAATATGACCAACACTGAGGTCATAATCACTCTATAGCTGCACATTACTTTTTACAACTAAAGTTACTACAATAAATCAACTGACACTGAGTCTACTGCTACCTACTGTACATATACAGTCACATCTGGACAGAAACTCACTTCTGTTAAATACTATAACTTTTTTGTTCAATGCTGAAGCTTATCCATACTGAGAAATTGTCAACTCTTTCTTAATCTGTGCAGATTAATTTTAATCTATGAATTACATGTTATTGTTACGCTTTAGGTACAAAAGTCAATTTAGTTTCTTAATATTAACCATCTGTAAGTGATAAGTGCTCGGTCAGCAGGATGGAAATGTGATCCAACTGTACCAAACTTGAGGCGATCCAGTTCTCCCTCCCAACGTGTGCGGGCTGTAAACGTTAAACCTCCTTCAATCAAGTCGACCTGCAGCCCGTCAGCATCGCTACACAGCTACATGAGTGAAATAACAGCTGGCACCAAAATGGCCTCCCAGGTGCAGCAGGAAGTAGGTAAAATCCACGACACTGATTTTCAGGCAGGTTGGTCAGTGTCCTCCGTCTCTGGAGGACGGACTCTCAGAACGTCCGTCCTTCGGACCAGACTTCTTCTGCTTCTGCTTCGACTTCCTCAGCATCCGAACCTGCAGACACAGCAGAGGAAATATGGAGTATACATAACAACAAATAAACTACAGGTAAACACAGAAAATACCAGACTGCTAATAAACTACAGGCACACACACAATATATCCAACTAAGGATAAACAACAGGTAAACACACAATATACCAGACTGGAGATAAATTACAGGCAAACACAGAAACTACCAAACACTAAATAAATTACAGGTATACACACAATATATCAAACTAAGGATAAACTACGGGTATACAAGGAAAACATCAAACTGCTAATTAACTACAGGTATATTCAGGGAATACCAAACTACTAAGAAACTACAGGTATACACCGAAAATAAGAATAAACTCCAGGTATACACAGAAATAAAAATTACTAATAAACTACAGGTACACACAGATAATACCAAACTAAGGATAAACTCTGGGTATACAAGGAAAATACCAAACTACTAATAAACTACAGGTATACACACAATATACCAGACCAGCCTAAGAATAAACTACAGATAAACATGGGAAATATCAATTGTTAATTAACTACAGGTATACACAGAAATATCAAACAACAAATAAACTACAGGTAAACACACAATATATCAAACTGGGGATAAATACCAAACAACAAATAAATTACAGGTATACACACAAAATACAAAAGTAACGATACCAAACTACTAATGAACCACAGGTATACATACAAAATGTCAAACTAAGGCTAAACTACAGGTATACACACAATGTACTAAACCAAGGATAAACTACAGGTATGCACACTATATACCAAACCAAGGATAAACTACAGGTAAACACAGAAAACACCAAACAACAAATAAATTACAGGTATACACACAATATATCAAACTAAGGATAAACTACAGGTAAACACAGAAAACACCAAACAACAAATAAATTACAGGTATACACACAATATACGAAAGTAAGGATACCAAACTACTAATAAACTACAGGTATACACAGAATATACCAAACTACAGGTAAATCCCATGAATACATAGCAAACTCCAAACTACAGGTGCACACAGCCTATCTCAAACTCCAGTTCAAGTAAAGGCACTCAATAATCACAATAAACCATACTACCCAATTACCAAGGGGAATGGGACGGATAAACCAAGGGAAACCAACACTTTAGGGGTCCAGGGAATGATTGAAATGTTGTTAATGAAACTGTAAATATTTGCTTTTCCAAATAAAAAGAAAATTTAAAAAAAAGAATAAACCAACCAACCAAATGAATCACATCAATACAATAAAAGATCGAGAAAATAAAAAAGGAATTGAAAAAACAAAAGAAGAAAGGAAACAAAAGGACAAAAAAATGGAAAGAAGGAAAAATGCAAGACAGAAAAATAAAGGAAAGAAAAGAAAAGACAAACTACAGGTGCCCAACAGGGACAAACCTTTGGTCCAGCAGCAGAGATGATGATGTGTCCGGGCGGTTGGATCCACGGTTCTCCGTCCACCTGGACAGGTATGGGTTTGCTCACCGTCAGCCGGATGTAATTCCCTTGAGCGATACGAATCCCTGAGCGCATACCGCTCTGCACCTGGCCCTGCACACACACACACACACACACACACACACACACACACACACACACACACACACACACACACACACACACACACACAATGTATTTGTTTGTTTCACAGTACCAAAGTTGCACCAAACCTGGACTCCTCTATACGTTACAGCCCTAGTTGTGACTTCTCTCACCATGTGAACGACCCCGGTGACCCCGACCACCTCAAGCAGGCCGTCATCAATGCTTGGTTTCTCATGGCGACCATCGACCTCTGACCCCCAGAGGTCAGCACCAGAACCCCAACTACACACAAACACACACAGGAACGTGTCAGCGTAAGGTCACAGTGAGGATGTGAATGATGTGTGTTTAGTGTGTGTTACCTGGGTATGTTGAGGAAGATGAGCCCCTCTATGTTTGGTAACGGGATGTTCTGAGCGTCGACCTGAAGCTGCAGCTCTTTGTGGAGACTCCTGGTGTAACTGATCTTCTGCAGGCCGACCTTCACGTACACACCTTTGTTATGGAACCTGTGAGGGGGCGGAGACAGGAAGCAGAATGTAAATGAAGTCTTTGTTTTTCAGAAACATGTCTCAGCTCTGTCTGAATAAACTCAAGTGTCACCTGCTGGTGAATTTATCAGGTTCGTCCTCGCGGGCCTGGTGGAAGTCGAGGCTGAGCTCTGCGTCGATGCCGAGGCCAAAGTAGTTGTTCATCTGCACAATCTGAGACACAAAGAGAGACATTTAACCCCGTTGTTTTTACTGTTAAATATACTGTAAACCTCCGGAACGATTGACACTAAAGGAGTTCTGACCAGGAGTTCATGCTTGGCACATGGGAGACATTTCAGCTGGTTGCCATCTGCAATGCTCACTACTCGATGCCACTAAATCCTACACATTGCTCCTTTAAGACAGAGTCTGGTCCCACAGATTTTGTATTTTCCTATAAAGATTTCTATGATTTTAGACAGATGCAGCACTCCAGATTTGAGAGGCTGATTAATAAAACCCTAATGACATGTTCCTGACTGTCCCGCAGGACCTAGACCAGACCTTGGGTGGCTCCAGGAAGCCGCTGTCCTTTCCGTCCTCAGAAATGTCCTGCGCGTCCAGCAGGATGGTCCACCGGTCCATCAGAACCTCGTCGGCCTCGTCCACAGAGACCAGGATGTGATGGGGGTCCTCGCCGCTGTAACCCGGCCCCCACCTCAGGACACGGGCCAAATCGTTACCTGCAGAGACGAGACAGACTTTAGTAGATACTGACCCTCTAACCTCTCAGAGTCAGTGAGCTGCTCTGTGCTGGTCTGACCTGTTCCCAGTGGTACGATGCCGATGGGCGGCTCTCGACACACCAGTTTGTGCCGCACAGCTTCCAGTACTCCCAGCACCCAGCCCACTGTCCCATCACCCCCACAGACCAGCACCCGAAAGCTGGGAACCTCCCGGAATGTGTGGAGGCTGAATCAAAGAAGAAGAAGAACAGGGAACATCAGAAACATTTGATTTTGTACCGCAGAAAGGACGTCTGTCATTAAAAAGGCTGCAGTCGTCGTTCTAAAGTAATCTGATTACTAAAAAGCCTTGCATAGAGAAAACTATTTGTCATCTACGAGTGAGATATTCCTTATGAATTAAATGTGACAATAATAATCTGCCCTCTGGTGTGGACGTCAGTGACATCACAGCGCTGACTCTCAGACCTGAAAACTCTCAGGGTGCGTTTGTTTGTCTCACCCTGCCAGCGGTCCTCCATTGGAAATGTCAAAGACCTGATGAGGGTTCAGAAGTTTCCTGAAGCTGTAGAGGAGCTCTCTGCCTTTCAGGCCGCCGCTCTTTGGGTTGACAAACACCAGCAGGGGACAGACGTCTTCTCCCAGCTGGTTGTGCTGAAAGACATCCACAAGAACTATATTTAGTCACCTTTCCAGTGACAAAACACAACCTGATAAAAGCCTGGTTAGAAGTCATGTGTGTTTATATCAGAAACAGTGTTTGTAGTTTTATGAAATGATTCTCACCAAGATCTCTGGGATAACAAGTGAAGTGAGCGTCTTGTTGCTGACAGTCGTGTCTTTAGCCAACATGTAGATCCTCTCTGCTTCAGAGAAACACGAGATCTGCAACGCCACCGCACCTGAGCACACACACATATATAAGTACACATCTCTTTACAAATTCTTTCTTACAAATACTTTAAACATGACAATAATATGATTTATGTGGAGTTAGGAAGCGTTGCAGTTAAAAAGAGAATTATTGCCCTTCTGTGTGGAGTTTGCATGTTCTCCCTGCGTCAGCGTGGGTTTCCTCCAGGTGCTCCAGCTTCCTCCCACAGTCCAAAGACATGCAGGTTAACTGGTGACTCTAAATTGTCCGTAGGTGTGAATGTGAGTGTGAATGGTTGTCTGTCTCTATGTGTCAGCCCTGTGATAGTCTGGTGACCTGTCCAGGGTGAACCCTGTCTCTCACCCAGTGTCAGCTGGGATAGAAATAATGCACAACTGAAGTGTTTTAAATTAAGATTTAAAAAAAATCTTAAGTACCCCCTGCTTACTGCAAAGTACTCCTAGAGCAGGGTTTGACAACTTTCACAATTAAAAGAGCCTTTTTTGGCCAAAAAAATAAATACAAAATGTGTCTGGAGCTGCAAAACATATTTGAACCTTATAATTTAAGTCTAATTAGCCTTTAACATCACGGTAACACTTTATTTGAAGGTATCTACATAAGGGTGACATGACACTGTCATAACTATGACATGACAGCAGTCATAAACGTTTATGACTGCTGTCTTTAAGTGACATTCGGTTTTTCTAATGACAAGCTGACATTGTTTGGGTTGTCTTGATTATGACAACTTGACATTAATAAAGTAACATTACCAGAAGTTGTCTTTGTCTTGACAGTTTGACATTAAATTTGTTTGGGATGTCCCTATTATGACAACTTGACATTAACCAGGATGACATTACCAGAAGGTGTCTTTGTCATAACAATAATAACCATAACGTCAACTTGTCATAAAAACAAAAAGAGGTGCATTTCTTGTCATTGTCAAGTTGTTATGACAAAGACATCTGCCGGTAATGTCATCCTGGTTAATGTCAAGTTATCATAATAGGGACATCCCAAACAAATGTAATGTCAAGTTGTCATAATCAAGACAACCCAAACAATGTCAACTTGTCATTACAAAAACCGAATGACACTTAATGACAGCAATCATAAATGTTTATGACATGTACATAATGTTTATGACAGGTCATAGTTATGACAGCGTCATGTCACTTTTACGTAGATACCTTCAAGTAAAGTGTTACCAGCATTACGAATACATCTGAATGAGCATTTATTGATGTGTTTACTACACTTTTTGATTTTTGGATGTGGAATCTAAAGCTAGTCTAGCTAGAAAAACTTAAGAAGCCACTGCTGTTTAGGTTCAGCTAAATCTATAATAAAAAGTGCCAGGCCATAGAATTTGAAAATTCAAATGTTGGGAAAAAAACAGCTGGCATTATTTTATATAATTTTTTGTCAAAGCCACAAGGGGCCACTGATGACGGGCTGAAGAGCTGCATGTGGCTCTGGAGCCTCGGGTTGCCTCCCCCTGTCCTAGGGTTAGACACACCGTTAACCGTTGAGGAACAACGGCTCAAATCTTTGCTTTTAAATTGATCATTGGAAGAAAATTCTCGTTTTTTCGGGCCTTCAGAAAATGATTCAGTCAAGAGACAAAATTCTGTCTTTGTTCGACTTTGTCCTAAGGGGCTACAAACCAGAAAAGGTTGGGGAACACAGAGCCGTTTTCAGCCTCTCAGCAGCTTTTTAAGAGAAACAAACTGTCACTACAACATTAAAAATTAAACGATGTAAAAGCTGGTTACAGACAGAAGATCTGACACTCTTATTCTATTGTTTAATCAATGATCACAGCACTGCACATATCCTCAACATCTGCCCAGCAGGATGATTTCCATGACGACCACCTCACCTTGACTGGCATAGATGTGGCTGATGGTGACCAGGTGACCTGCAGAGACCCAGAGAGAAACTGTGAGCTGACCTCAATAAGAAGAAGAAGAAGAAGCAGACAGGAAGTAAAGAGGAGGATGCAGAGTGATGTTCTCAGGTAAATTTGTCTCAGGTGACGTTAACCAGTGGCTCAGACTCACTCTTGATGGTCAGGTGTTCCTGGATCAGCTCGACGTACTCCTCTTTATTCAGCAGGGCGGGCAGTCCTCCAATCAGCAGGTTGACCTGCACCGCTCGGTTCCTGCTCTCCACCACGTAGAACCGAGTCTGGTTCATCTGACGCAGAGACACCTGGGAAAATAAACCAATCAATAAATCAATTAATCATGCTTATGTCACCTGTAAAAACTCATGCTCCTGTCTGATGTTTCAGTGACACAGTCTGAAGGTTGGACTCAAATTAAATATAATAAAAATGAGGTGAGACAACATCATGTCTATAATATTCACATACAAACTCTTTCTATGTCTGAGAATTAATGTGTTGTTTGTAAATGAGATTACAGTGCAAATTAATGTGGGAATATACATTTGAGTTTAATGGTTTTTTTATTTTCATTATATATTTTCAGTTAATTTATTTATTGTTGATATTTTTGTCATTTAATTTGTTGGCCAAAATGTGATGATGTTCATGGAAAAATTCAATAAAATCCAAATTACAAAAAAGTGAAAGAAGAAAAATAAAATAGAAGAAGAAAAAAGTATGATTGTTTCCCAGCATTAAAAAAAATGTATTAATCTCGATTTTAAAGGGTCATTTTGCCCCCAAATAACTGATTTGTGTTCTCAATGTTCTCATTTACCTCCCTTAACTTAATTAGTTGTTTCTTCATGACTCAATAACTTGATAACTAAACTGTGCTCTGTAATTATGCTCTTGTCTCTTTTGTACTGTATCTGTAATACATGTAAACTCAATACAATAAATAAATACACCGTTGTAGAGACTATAATTTCTAGAATTCATCTGACAAACAGCAGTAAAAATATTCCTGTAAAATTAATTTCTTTAAACCATTTTCTTTTCTGTCTTTAATAGGTTGTGGAGTCCCTCAGGGAAACGTTCTGGGCCCAGAGGAAACACTGTCCTATTCAACGAATAAGATAAAGATGAAAGCATCAAATCTGTATTTAAAATAAAAAAGAAATATAATAATAAATATATAATTCATAATTATTTGTCAGGTCACTTAAATTAAAATTGTTACATTAAATAAAATAAAATAAGTTTAAGCATGCAGGTTTATAAGGTCAAAAGATCTTTTAAAAAGCAGTAAACCAGTGATGGAAGATGTACTCCGATCCTTTACTGCAGTAAAATTCTGATACAACACTGTAAAAATACTCAAGTAAAAGTCCTGCATTTAAAACCTCACTGTCTAAAACTCAGAACTGAACAGATCGATGTGATAAAAATACTCTGTGTGCTGTGTGTGTGTGTTTATATGTGCTGTTTCTCTGCAGCTGTTTTCTCTCCTCCTACCTTCCTGATCTCCTGCAGCTTGTCCCAAATCTTCTCCTGAGGCGTCAGCGTCTGTCTCTGAACTGGAGGACAAACACAGAGACAACATGACCTTCACTGATGTGTTATCACTCCGGGTGCAGCGCTGCCAGAACCGCACTCTGACACTTTTTTCTCCAAGTTAGGAAGCAAACTATTCACAGTTTGTGTTCGTTTTTAAGCACCAATTATTACTGAGGCATATATTATTTAACTTTTAAAAACAAGCCACAGCTTATCTGTGCACGAGCATGCATGTGCTTTCGTACTTATAAGTCTATTTGCACTACACCCCTGGTTATCATGCAGAGCTCCAACAAGCTGTTCTCATAATCAGGGCGTTTTTATAACATAATTTAAGTTTTTGGGGTTTTTTTCCAGGCAGATACTTTCAAATTATGGGTTTATGATTATGGGATTTTAATGGCGAACAAATTCATTTCCAGCTCTGCTTCATCATCATCATCATCATCATCATCATCACCTGCTGCAGGTTTAGTTATTTCTCTGTGCTGAGTGATGATGAGTCACTCTGCAGAGACGTCAGAGGGTTTAAAGGACAGAACTGGTGTTTAATGTGTGGGCTTTATCACTGACGTTACTGCTCACCTTGCTTGCTGCTCATGCAGACCTCCAACAGGCTGAAACCGGACACATCTTCCTCCTGAAACATCATCATCATCATTAGCAGGAGATTCATTAACCCTTTGAAACCTGGAGCAACATCACTTTTCATGTGCTGCTTTCAGATGTATTTAAACCTTTGAACCTTGACCATGTTGGGGTGATTTGTTTCAAAGGTAGCAACTTGCTATGAAATGTCCAAAAATTGCAACAACAAAAAAAGAAATTTATTTAAGAAAATTATTTTAACAAAAATGGGGAAATAAGAAAAATATATAAATTTATCATCTTTATTAATTAAAATTAATTTTAAGATTTAAAATTATGGTACAGAAATTCTATTTCTTTTTTGTATTTCTTTTCTTTTTTTTACTAATTTTCATTTTTTTTTTTTTTTTTACTCTCTATATTTGTTTTATTCTATTGATGTAAATGTTGTAGGTTAATTTTCACACTTGTAGCCGCAGCACAGTGACAATTTCTATTTCATCTTTATTATCTTAAGTACTAGTGTTAAACACAGCAGCATAATACACATTTTATTTCTATTTTATTTTATTGCTTTATATTTACATACTTTTATTTCATACTCAGCGACTGTAAGGAATCATAATTTCCCCTCAGGGATCAACATAGTTTATCTTATTCTGATAAATAATTAAATACAATTTTAAAAGAAAAACCTAAAAAGGAATAGTTTCACATTTTAGTGAATATGTTTATTAACTTCAAGCTACATGTCTGTGCTGTGAATGTGAAGCCAGCAGCTGCTTAGCTTAGCTTAGCATACAGATTAGAAACGGAGGGAAACAGCCGGCCTGCCTCTGTCTGAAGGTGATAAAATCCACCTGTCAGCAACGTCTGGTTTGTTTAATCAGAACAAAGACTAAAGTGTAAACAGTCGTGGTGTTACAGGATGTTTACACTTTGATTTCTGTGCTGGTAAGAAGAAATCTGAGTGAATCAGTCACCTGTCTGTCGAGCTGACTGAGGACCTCGGTGAGGACCGACTCCGCCGTGCTGTTTTTAGAGATGGAGACAGAGATGAAGGCAGCACCCGGCCTGAAACACACCAGGTGAGACCATTAACAAACTGGACAAACACCAGTACGTTTGAGCCAAATGAAGACACTGATAGTGTGTCTCACCTGGGCCAGCTTGCGTACACCTTGATGACCTCAGTGTCTCGGGGTTTGGCCCTCAGCAGCCAAGAGTCACCTCCGTCCTTCAGAGAGCCTCGGTTGTCTGGACCGCCGTTACGGTTCAGGATGTCGTCGCTATGGAGACGCTGCAAGCCACCGACCTCCTGCAGCTCGTAGTCCTGGGCGTCATCTGGGAGGTAAAAGGCCCGCAGCGCCGCCTCCTGTGAGGTTGCAAAGGCGTAGCACAGAAAAGAAAATCATTTTTAACACAACCTTTACTGGCTATCACAAGAAAAAAAGATATCAACACAAACACCAGCAATCAACACATCAGTGGGGGATATGGGGCATTCTTACCCCCAACACATGACCAGAAGAAGAAGGACAAGAAGAAGAAGAAGAACAACAACAAAGAACAAAGAAGAAGTAGACACGAGTGACCAGCAGCAGAGCTCCCCCTGATGATAATCTCATGTTGTACAAAAGCTAGCAGTCGTGTCACTATAAATAGCA
This sequence comes from Epinephelus awoara, assembly GCA_035609425.1. Lineage (NCBI taxonomy): Eukaryota > Metazoa > Chordata > Actinopteri > Perciformes > Serranidae > Epinephelus > Epinephelus awoara. Next base: position 40,555,045 of record CM069299.1, read on the forward strand.
GCAGTATTCGTACAGGTTGTAGTAGTATTCATGGTAGTAGTAGCAACAGTAGTAGCGTGTGTGAAATATTTTTGAGAAGCTCTCACCACCACTTCCTCATTCCTTGTGGCTCGAATCATGGAAACCAATCGGAAGAAACCTCGCTTGGCCGCATCATCACCGTCAAACACCTTCAGAAACTGCTTCCCTGTGGGGCACACACACACACACACACTCTATGTTTTTGTGTAGCTGCAGGATTGAACCACCGCCACTACTCTACACTGAGATCTGTTCTATATTTCAAAATAAAAGTCCAAGAGTTTGTAAATAAAAAACATCTGCAGTGACTTTTATTCTGAAATTCCCCAAAAACTAAATGAAGGAAAATTTGAAGGATCAGAGATGTAACATGTGAACTGACCCGACTCTGCAGCAGCCGGCTGACCGTCTTTGGACGCAGCAGCAGACGGATCAACATCATCACAGTTATCTGATGGAAACATGGAGGGAAACAGTCAGACAGACGACTGGGGATATTGAATATACTGTAGATATATATGTAAACATATGAGCTGTACTTTGTTGTTAACATTGTTTTTTGTTCTGCACTTTTTCACAGATTTGTCCAGTGATGAAAAAGTCTTGTTTTTAAATAAACATTGTTAAAATTACTCGGCTAAAGTTTGTTTCCACCTGCTCCTGCTTAAATCTCACTGTGCACTTTCACTTTTGTTTAATTAACTTGTTTGTGAGTTTTCGACATCCTCATTTGAATCTGTTAACCTGCAGAGACTCTGGTCTCAGTTCTCTGACAGCACACACACACACACACATACACACGCACTGAACAACACTCTCGACAAACACAGTCGTCAGTATTCACATCATGATTTTGTGAAAAACCTCATTTTTAGTTTCACAGTTCAGACGAAGGAGCGAAGCTTTCAGGAAATGAGGCGAGTGTTTCTGCTTCACACGCAGCATCACAGAGGATGTGGTCTGGAGGTGTGTGTTTATATATGTGTGTGTGCATGTGTGTGTGTGTACCCAGGTCATGGTTGCAGCTCTCGGTGATGCGGTAGCAGTGCATCTTGCTGAAGTTTCTGGAGTCGAGGCGGACGCAGGCCGGATGCAGTAGCATGCAGCGCAGACGTCCCAGAGTGCACTCTGGTGGCACGCTGAGGTAACACGCCGCGTGGCTCTGAAAAGATGACAACACACACGGTGGACTGAGTGATCAATCATCAATGGAGCATGATTGATTAGGGTAAGAATGTCAGAGGAAAACAATCAGAGTGAGGAAGAGTGGGGTGGGTCATGCCTTCGCCATCTTAAGAAATGCAAAGTTGCTTCCCAGCGCTGCCAGACAAGCACACACTCAACACACTGTGGTGACACAGTGCTGGTTGAAAATCGTCAATATATAATATTTAAGATCAGCTGATCCACAACCTTGATCAACTCCTCTCATCTGAACTCTGGAGAACAAACTGTAAAACTGTTAACAGACGCTGCAAGGAAGCTGGACGGACACTAAAAACCAGTTGACACAGTGAAGTTGGGACTTTAGGGGCCCTGCACGTCTGCAGGTCTGTGAGTCAGTCAACATACAACATCAGCAGGTCTGAGTGACGCTGTTTGGCTGGTTCTTACCGTGATGCCGCACCACTCACACCGCATCCCTGACAGGACGTCGGACGAACCGCAGGAACGTCGACACACCTCACACCTCGCCGCTGACGCCAGGTTCCCCTCCCTCCAGTGGTGGTGGAACGTATCCTGCAGCGAGAGAAAGTAGATCCAGAGTCAGAGTTCATTAGAGGACTGGGTTATGATTTTTTGTCCTGCCAGAGCACCAAATGTGGATTAACCCACAGCTGAAAATTGTCACATTTGTGTTTCTAAAGATTTACATATTTGGTAAAAACCAGCGGTCTTAAAGCGGCACACCAGTCTGACCCAGTTTGTGGTGTTTGTGCTGCTGGTTTCCTGTCAGTCATTTACTGTTGAACTGGTTTTCAGTCCGACAGCCATCATCAGCTCTAAAGGATTGATTTTAATCAGCGGCTGTGACCGATCAATCAGCTCAGATCAACACACACACACACACACACTGAGAGTCTCAGGAAGTCTTTGATTAAAGAGTGTGTGACAGCGGCAGGTGTCAGCTGATCAGTCAGACTGATCAATAACACTCAGTCACATTAGTCTGGCACACACACACACACACACACACACACACACACACACACACACACACACACACTACTGAAGATTGTGTGTTGCACAGACAGATAGATGCAAAGTCATTTGCAGCAGATTTATGACTTCGGGCAGCACAAATAAAATCAACTCGACTGGATCTCCACCATGTTAAGTTACCAGAGATGATAGCAGAGGTCAAAGGTCACAGCTGTGGAGGTTTATCATGACACTTTTCCCTGGGAGCAAGCTGGAGAGATGATAAGACTGGGGGTGAGGTAGATACTGTGTGAGGTGAAGAACAGGTGCAGCAGTGACACACTGATCATGGAGCTGATTAAGAACTGGAAATAACAACGTAGTCGTAAGTTGATACAAGAAACATCGCAGCCTAAATCTACAGGAGCTTCATCAAAACCTCAGAGTGATGATGAACAGTTCCTGCGCCACAGTGTCCACCCCGGAGTCGAAGTCGAATAGCATTAAATGTGTAACCGAAGAAGAGAAGAAAAAGTAAAGTGTACAGCATGGACCAAATGTACAGAGCTGTAAAGTTGTCCACTATGGTACCAGTTAGCAGCTAGCTAACCGTAGCTAACTTGTTTGTCCATTGTTAGGGTTAGGGTTAGGGTTACGTCTGTTATGTAATAGGTCAACAGGTCAACAGGAAAAAGGTCCAATACTAACAAGCTGAAAGGGGGCATATCTCCACCTATCGTAGAGGAGTTGCACATACTAGGCTCAATAAATTGAAACACAATGCTGTCCACTGTCCAAGGCACCAATGATATCATTTACTGGCTGCAAAAATGGATGTTCACTGATTTTCACTGTAGTTTTGAGCCTCTTCTTTCTGTAGCTGCTTGTATTAGAGACTTTACGGTAACCGATCCTCACACTCACCTGCTGCAGAGTCCCGTCCAGGTGCGAACTGCGACAGTCTGCACAGCTGAAGACGGCACAGTCAGCATGGACGTGCAGCTCACACACTGAAACACACACACACACACACACACGAATCAGTGACGTCCTGGTGGCAGCAGGTCATGTCAGGAATGTGAGGTCAAAGGTCACAACAGGAAGTTAAGAGCCTGGTCTTCACTTGTTTTACTTTTTAGACTTGTCAGCATTCTTTTAAAGCTGAGTTCTTCGGAGCAACTTACAATTGATTACTACATTCTTACTGTGATTCTACTCTATTTGTATTTTTTTCATTTTTGTATTTTATTATTTCTTAAATCTAACTTTATTCTACTTTAATTAGTTTTATTCTAAATTTTATTTTATTTTTTGAATGTTGTTCTGTTTTTTTCCTGTCAACATAAAACAATTTGTGTGTTTAAAATGTGGTTTACAAATAAAGTCACATTTCATTGTCAGCAATTCTTTAATGTCAAATTCCAGTTATTAATCACACCTTTAAGTCCCTTATAACTTTTATCTAAGAGGCTTTCCTGATTTTTCCTGAGTTCTTTTATTTCCTCAGTTTTTATACACTAAAGTATTTTATCAGCTCTTTTAAAAGTTGTTTCACGCGTTTAGAAACGCACTTTAGAAATAAAGATTATTATTACATTATTTTTATTATTTACTTTTTTTTAATCTCTTTTTATTCATGTCCTTGTGCTGCTACAACAACTTAACTTCCCCTTTGGGGATCAATAAAGGTTTATCTTGCAGTATTTTACTTTCCTCACTTCCACAGTAGTAAAAGTTTACAGCTTCAGGATCACAGCTGTATAATTTTGTTTTTTATTGCTTTCTGCAGCAGCGGTAGCTCAGTCAATAGGGACTTGGCTTGGTGGCAGGTTCAAGTCCCTGTAAGGACCAAGTATGGAGCGAGGACTGGTAGCTGGAGAGGTGCCAGTCACCTCCTGGGCTCTGCCCTGAAGCAGCCCCCTCACTCCTCCATTTAATGCATGTAGAGGTCCTGTTTGTGCATGTGTGTATTTTAGGCCTGTGTGTGTATGACAACAGTGTGTAAAAATGTAATTTCCCCTCAGGGATTCATAAAGTTTATCTTCTTCTCAAGAATCTGGACGCAGTTATAATAATATACCAATTAATAATTTGAAGGAGTTGGTGGTGTCTGATGTCAGCTGTAACTCTGCCGCTGCAGGTGTGAGTCTGCTTGCTGTGGCAGCGGCCACCTCGGCTCTGTTCACACCTCACACTGTCACACTGCTGACCCCCTCCCACACACACACACACACACACACACACACACACACACACACACACACACACACACACACACACACACCACCGCAGGGCAGCTGACCTTCAGCAGAATCCACCTCTCACTCAGCAGCATCTCTGAACATGTTCCCATTCAAATGTTGTGCAAATGACTCGTATGCAAACTGTGATAATATCTGAGGTAAATTCAAATGAATCTTTATTTATATCAGCCAGCTGTTAATATTTGAATCCTCTCACACAAAACTGCTACAGTCATTAAAAAAAAAAAAAGTTGTTTTTTAAAACCTGTGCATCAGACTTTATATAGTGTGAGAGTGTAAAAGACACATTTACTCAAATTAAAAATAAGTACATGTACTATATACTGGTAACAGTTCTGTCCTAGTTTTCAAGTTTCTGTTCTAGTTCTTCTATAAATATTCTATTTTTTTTACCAGCCTATGTGAGCGTCCACTCTCATGTTGTTCACGGTCTTTTTTAAAAATAATTTATCGTAATAGTGTTGTAATTTTTTAGCCTTGCAATACTATGAAGCACTTTGTGCTGCATGTTTGTATGAAAGGTGTTTTAGAAAAAAGTTTCTAGAAATATCAACAATGCATCACACACTTTTCACAGGGACTATGTCTCCGCCACGCCACATATATCACCAGCATATTTTGTGAATTATCCAAAACCAGAACTGTGTGACAGGACAGATACCACGACAGGGTGGAGAGAGAAATATTAGGTGAACTGGCCCTTTAGTGACAAACTTTGGCATTTTTGTAAACCGTCATCAATCAATTATTTTTCCTCCCATTCACACAAAGTATGAGAAGTTTTTATTTGTTGCTATTTATCTGTTTCAGGGTGTCAACAGGTATCAGACACTTAGATTTAATGACCCATTAAAGACACATTCTAAGCAAATTTAGGACATATTTTTGGACAAATCATGTTCTATTTATTGAAGCACCACAGGTAAGCGTTGCAGGTCAGAAGCATATATGTGGTCTTGTGCAGAGGTAAGTGTTATGTGGGAATATGATTATTAAAGTGGTTAAGTCAGTCTACATTTTGCCAACAGGTAAGTGCTAGTATGAAGTAAAAATGGCAGTATTTAGTTTTTTTTTTTAAAGATTTGTAACATTAGAAATGTGGATTTTTACACAAAAACACAAATTAAAAATGGATAAATGAAATTAGATAAATATGTAAGTAGCAGTTAAGACCTCACAAATTCAAATTTAAGACTATTTAAGGACTTGCAGACACCCCGTGTTCCTCGTGTGGGTCCTGGTCTGTATCTGAATAACTGAACATTATCCTTAATTAAAGCAACATTTTTTGGTTGATAAATTCTTGTTATATTGAGCCTTTTTCTTCTTTTCTTCTTCCCTGACAATCAAACGGCAGCAATCAATGAATGAGAAACTCAGTTTTTAACACGGACAAGAAGTCCTTAAAGGTCCTTGAAAAAAAAATGTATTTCTGATCAATCATAAAGATTTGATATGACCAAAGCTCCAGAGCAGCCGCCAAACAAATGCTGAGTTGAAACTGTTTTGTAATAGTGTTGATTTTCCTCACATTAACAAGCTCATAAAATCAAAATTTCAAACAGTAATCTGATAAATTCACTTAAAGCTCCTTCTTTACCTTCTCATTGTCCCTGACTGTGTTTCACTCCCTTCAACTTGTTTTACATAACTTCACGACTCTGACGTCATTTACACGTGTCACTTTGGAAACTTATTTAAAATACTGTACATTGAACTGGTTTAACTGGTTATGAAACTGGTCTGACCTTCACATCTCAGCGCCGTGCTTCCCTCCGTTTGTTTCCTGCAGACGCAGCAGAAACGTTTCTTCTGACCCGCCGGACCGAAGCAGTGAGCCACCGGGACCTGTAGGGGGCAGCACAGACACTGTTACAGAAGACATGTTCATGCTGCTGCCAGAAATGCATGCCTTTAAAGCACGTTAGCACATGTTAATGCGAGTGGGGTTGTATGAGGTACTTCTCCAAAGTTAGTGTATCACCTACAGTAGACTCGGTCAGCATGTGCCCAGTTTGGAGAAGCAGACTGGAGTACCAACACAGAAGATAAGCAATGCACTGCTGTGGACAGTGGCAGCAAAACATATTTTAGCCACCTAAAAAATAAATCAGTTTAAGTGTCGGCTATATTTAGAGTATTTTCACAGCTTTACCTTACCGTCCAACGGAGATTTCCGGGGAACTGAAGCCTTTATCTTTGCTCTCGTCAAAGCCAGACCCCATTGACAAAAACAGTAATTTTACAGCTCCTGTGTTCTGTGATGTAAAATTACTGTTTTTGTCAATGAGGTCTGGCTTTGAAGAGAGTGATATATCGACTTCAGTTTCCTATCAGAAATCACTGTCCGACAGTGACGTAAAGCAGTCCAGCTTTTCTAAATATACTGTACACTTGAACTGATACTGAGTTTTTTTAGGAGGCAAAAAAATGCAACTGTAAACACCAAAACGTGGCATGTTAAAAGCCAAAACTGCCTTGTTTTCATACATTTTGACAAAATAAACCACCTGTCAATGCCAATAAATGTATGAAAATACTTCAGAGGATGGAGTTCATATATTAGATTATTGAAATAACTAAATATCTGTATCAGTCTTCTATAAACACTCAGCACTGAGTCAATCTAGCGGCTCCACAGAGGGAGTCGGGATTATCCACAGTTTGCTATAAAAGCTGCGACCCAGCCCTGAATATGACGACGACATCACTAAAACGACATGACATGTTATATAACAGAATGACATGTTAACATCAAACACAGAGAGGACGGGGACGGAGCTCAGGGCCCCTGAACTCAAAGGGCCTGCAGCTGGGTTTCACTAAAACACATGTGAATATACAGACAGCATGAAGGAGTCAGAGGGACCTGTTTAAAGGGACAGTTCACCCCAAAATCAAAAATACATATCTGTCCTCTGACCTGTAGAGCTGTTTATCAGTCTAGATAGTTTTGGTGTGAGCTGCAGAGTGTTGGAGATGATGATCAGCTGCCTTCTCTCTGATATAACAGAACTAGATGTCACTCAGCTTGACGTGCTCAAAGCTCCAAAACATACATTGAAAAACTCAGTGTCTCTTCGCAGAGATCATGACCTGGTTACTCAAGATAATCCACAGACCTTGTTGTGAGCAGTTTCATGTGGGAACTATTTCACTGTGCAGAAGGAAGCATCTACTGTAACTCACCTAGCAACACTGAGCTAGCTAACGTTACAGCACAGCCGAGGAGGACGGCATTAATGTTTACATCTTGTACTGGCACAAGCAAGAGCCTCTCGTCCATGAGTAGATGCACGTTTCCTTCTGCATCATGATACAGTTGGTGGGTGTAGTTCAGTAGAAAGAAAATAGTTCCTACTGGGGCCCGACCGATTTAATCGGCTGATTATAGCCATTAGAGAATAATCGGCAATCGGCCAAAAGTTTGCCGATTGATGCCGATGTTAACACTTATATTTTCATCACTAGTAAAACGCAGGGAATATGGTGTCCTTGTGTTACCTTTCGCAATAATAAGAACAACTCTGGTACTGTGAACATACATGTGAATGTCTTAATTCATATAGACTTTGCATGATTATTTTATCAGTAAACCAGAGGTTTACTTCCTTTTTGCACATCATATTTTTGATTTATATTGTGTTCAAATTGTTCATATGCTGCTTGTTCCACACAATTTCTGATAATAAAAGTATTTGAAAACCCAACCACATGTGTGTGTGTTGACTGAAGACTAAGTGTATTTTGAAAACAGACAATATATGTACCAGGCTGAAGTTGACACGGCGTCCCACAACGTCAACAACAACACACCCAGGGTACCAGGGTGGGGCCCATCAGTGCCCAGGTGCGTACTGTGTCATGCTCCGCCCACTCCTGTCAGTGTGTTCCTATCTGATGTTTCTCGATTAATATTCCTGCTGCATTCATGTGTGCGTGTCATTTTCCTGCTGTAGATGTTTCAGATTGTGCCCATGTTAACTCCTTTACATCCTGTTGGGTCGTTTAATGTACAGCAATGCATCATGGTCTATGACATCATCATATGTCTGTAGTGTAGCTGTCATTCATCACTAACCACTACATTCCACCACAGTCTGTGTGTGTGTGTGTGTGTGTGTGTGTGTGTGTGTGTGTGTGTGTGTGTGTGTGTGTGTGTGTGTGTGTGTGTGTGTTCCAGGTCAGTCAAAGACATAATGTCAGTTCTTAACTCGCCTGGACTGATCAGGTGTGGAAAAAACACCCGTTCACTCTGTTACCGCTCGTTCATGTTCATTGCCGGGTTATTGATCGGTGCAGCAGTTAGTCAGACTCAATGATCGGTGCTGAGACGATCAATAAACATCATGTGGGGCTGTTTGTTTTACTCACCTGCACCAGAGAGGGAGTCATGCAGGAACAAGCTGAACGCAGCGTCTTCAGACACTTCTCGTGACACATGAAGTTACACACTGGAGGAGGAGACAGAGGGGACAGTCAGAGACCGTGGAGCAAGGCACCAACACTGTCAGGTCACAGGTTTGATTCCCTACAGATGAACAACACTGCTGACATGACTTTGATCTTGTTTGGTTGATTCTAAGAAGTTAAATATTAGTAGAAAAAAAAACAGCCCATATTTCATTTTGTTGTGCGTCTTTATCATGAGGAACTGCTGGTTATCACATGTCAACATTCACCACCTTTTACCCACAATCCTTTGCAATCAGAGGTGGTTTTCTTAGTGTGGTCTGGATTACATCATCACCTTATCTAAAATGTGTTTTTCAAGACCTTAAAAACATTACTCAGCGATAAAGAGAGCAAACATACAGCTGGTGGGAATAAACTTCTTGTCACAATGTGTAAGTGTGCAGACAGGTGATTTTTGTGCTGATGTGATTTTGCAACACATACTGCAAACTCATGAAATATCAACACTTGGTCAGAAGCCCGTCACATTAAAAAATTATGTCTCCTGTGTCAGTTTTGGACGTCAGGGACAGTGTGTGAATTTATGCTCATTGCAAACATCGTCTCTTTTCAAAAGCACACTTTAAACGTAGGCAAAAATCTGTCTTTTAATTGTAGCATGTACTGAAGCTGCCCTTAAAAAGTATGTACTGTTGCATGCAGTGCGCACACAATCAGGACATACTGTACGACCGTCTCATAATATCATGCCTTGAACTTTGACCCTCAAGCTTTCTAGAGACGGAGATCAACCCACAGAGACCGATGCTTCGAGATTCTGTCTTGAATGATGCGAGCATTGATTTGGAAAACTCGATTTTAATTTTATTTTTATATTTCAAATTACCGTAACTCCTCGACCATTCACGCTATCAACGTAATTCCAACGGATTCTGAAAGCTGATATACGGTACATTGCATAAATACATTACAGTAGTGACGTCATCACCTGTGGAGGAGGGGAGGGAAGTGGGCGCAGCAGGAGGAGAGTGACAGCTGAAGAGGGGAGTGCAAGTTGGAATGATTTAGTGGCGTTTTAGTTGAGTTTTGGTTGTGTTTTGTTTGTAAATAATATTCAGTGTTTGTGGTTTTTTTGAGAGCTTTTGAGTGTTTTTTGCCGTGTTTTCGTCGGGTTTTCACCATAATTAGTAGTTTTGCCATCGTTCGTCTTTTTCTCCAATAGTTTGCAATAGAGATTCCCACCCCTACCTTTTATTACATCAAATAATGAATTTTTATTATTCAAATACTTCTATTGATTTTAAATGCACTGCAACTTTATTAAACTCCATTTAAAATCATTTTAAATAATCTTTTTATCTTTGCACCTCTTGTCTGCACCTTTACTATTTCTAATGGTGATTTTTTTTTTTTGTAAATTATTTAGGATTATTTTTTCATTCTTTTATTGTGCGTCTGTGTCCTTTATTATATTTTATTGCTCTTTAAAGCACTTTGTGTTACCCTGGTGTATGAAATGTGCTATACAAATAAAGCTGCCTTGCCTTGTCTTGCTGCTGTGGGGCTTCTGCCCAAGCGGCAAATTATATGACGAGTAGTGATGAGATCATGCTGTGCTGTTTTAGATAATGCTAACAGGGCAGAGAGAGGAGGAGGAGGAGGAGACGGACAGACCTTCAGCACTGCGTTGAACTGCAACAATCAGCTGTTGATGCCACCCACCTCACCACAAATAGATTCTAATGAATGCTCATAATAAGCATCACAATTATTTTTGCAACGTTCACTTGCCCCCGCAATTTTATTGAGGAAAAAAAAAAAGCCTATAAACAAAAACAGCCCACAAAATCCTGAAGGGACTGAATTTAAATTCACTGAATTAGACAAAAACAGACATTCCTGTTTTGTCATTTTATCCATAAACATTTTATTGGTGTATAAATTATATCAGAATATGTATTTATATCACAACCTAAAACTACATGATAGAGGATTTAAACCAAACTGCTCTCTAGTAAATGAATGTATGATGAATTAAGTTTTGCATTGTGCAGAGCCCACACACACACACACACAACCAGTATCAATGTGTCGTAAAGTGATCTGCAGCTCAGATACAGACACTCACAGTTTAGTCATTAAAGAAGAGGAAACAGGTTTTATCTTATTCTCTTTACAGTTATTTAAAGAATGTCTTTATTCTCATCCGGACAAAAGGAGGAAACTCTGCAGCGCTCAGATAAAACACTCACTTCAGCTCAGGGTTCCTACTCGAACAGCTTACAATACAAAAGGCACAAATGTGTGGTGATATCACGTTACAGGTTAGTGGAAATGTTTTTAAAAGAAGCCACTTGAGTGGGTGTCATCTCCACCTCGACCACTCTGCCTGCCTGTTGCTGCTGTGGCGTTCAGTTTGTGGTGTTCTGTGCCTGTTGTGTCACACTGTGGTAAACCTCACATGTTCACTCTGGACAGTTTCACAAACTGAGCTCATCAACAACGACTCTGCAGCCGAACTCTTCTTTATCTAGAAAACATGTCAGCCAGGTTTTGCTCCTCCAACATGACGTTAATGTATCTGATGAAGTCTGATACTGAACACCAGTGACTCAGCCGAGAGATCTTTACAGTCACGACTTCAGTTACACAACGAAACGTTATCAAGTTGCTTTATTTTGTGTTTCTGTTTCCTGCACGTACAGTGTTCAAACTGTAGTTTTTGAGTGTGACATGCTGACCCACACATCTCTTTTTGCAGCTTCCTTAACCCAGTAATAAAAAGTAACTAAGTTCTGTCACTTTTAAAGTACTTTACTTGAGTATTTCCATTTTATGCCACTTAATCTCGACCACATCTAAAAGGTAAACATGGGACTTTTTACTCCACTACATATATTTGATCACTTTAGTGATTTTGCAATCCAGATTATTAACACAAAATATAAAACAAGTAATAAATAATGATGTATGATTATAGATTAAACTATCTAGAAGAATATAGAGTGACAAAGTGACATTAAAGTGACGAACAACACATTGATGCATCAATAATTACAATCCAATTACCTAATATAATCTGAAATGGGGCGGCACGGTGGGGCAGTGGTAAGCGTGGTTCTGTAAGATGAAACCATTTCCCTCAGTGGAAACAAAGCTTTTATTTACTTTAATTTCACAGATAAGAAAAGACAATAAAGCCTCCACAAAATAACATTTTAAGTCTTGTGTGTGATTTATCCTGGCTTCATATGAGCAGAGGAAATGTCTGCTTGTTGCAAACCACACTGCCTGCACTGTCTGTATTTAGGCCCCTGAACCGGAGCATTTCTTCCAGCACTGCTCCAATGTGATGATTTTCTGCTTCATGTCACTTTAAATTAAATATTGTGGGGTTTTGGACAGCTGGTCAGACAAAGAAAGATGTTTGAAAATGATGCCTCGGGCTCTTAGAAACTGTGATCGTCATTTTTACATCTGCTGAATTATTAATCAGTTAATTGTACATGTTAATAAAAACACCAGTGTTGAATTGGAAATACGCACGTTTAAAGCCGCAGTCGTCTCCTCTGGCTGCATGACAAACCAATACTGTTTGTTTTCTCTGTTGTTTTTTTTCAGTCCTCAGAGTTTCCTCCTGATAAAATCTAATTCAACCTTCATCTCAACTCAGACAGACACTTTGCGGAACAAGAGGACTATCTTCTATCTTTCAAGGGTGTGTCTGAACTTTGAGAGAAAAAATAGAAAACCACTGAGGAAAGCAAAGATTAACACATATCAGACTTAAAGACAACAACACGACGACAGAGAAAATTATCAGATGCTTCAATCCATTGTATCAGTGTGGCACATATACTGCACAATGTCTTGGTCAATGAATCAAACATTTAATGACCTTCAACTACCAGTTACTATAATCCAGTTACAGCCAGTCACTCGCTCAGGTTTTCGTGCCACAGTAAGAGACTGAGCCAGTTTGTTTGAATCTTGTTTCGACCTGTGGTCAGAGGTGTGCTTTGCTGTAAACACACCTCACGATAATGTCAGTGTGTAGTGACGCACCCTGGAGTACTGCAGCAAGGTCCGGTTTACGAGCGTTGATGCAAACTGGATGAACCAGCATCAGTAATTATGGCACGTTCTGACAATTAAAGATCACCTGTGTCAGCAACCTGTGCAAACAAATCATTGTGCTAAATCCAACTTGTATTGTGTGAGTAGTAAACAGGGTTACAATCTTTAGCCACCATGTTTTTGGTTAATCTTAGTTTTTATTGTTTGAAGTCGTTGATTTGAACTTTTTTTGTAAAGGCCTGTATATGTGGGGAATTTTGTTTTCTTTTTTTTTTTTTTTAAATGCAACAGTGGAGACAATCATAGCGTTCATAGCGTGATCTTGCAGCTCTTTATACATCCTGCAAATCAGTCAACTCTAAAACCAACCAAAGCACCTTGATCATCAAACAGCTAAGCTATATGTACAGCTCAATGGGAGGAATAAGACCCAAGCTATCAAGATGTTACCCCAGATACCCCGCTGTTATAGTGAGCTGGCCACAGGAGGAGATGGATGCTGCAGATGTCAAGACATAAAAACGAAAAGAGGGAGGGTGAGGATTAGTGTCCGAGCCAAGATTTATGAAACAAGGAGCATCCAAGAATACATCAGGAAGATGTCTCCCTGCCCAGAGAGTGTCTCAGGCAGCAGAAGACAGAGGGTGATGAGGAGGAAGAGGAAATATCCTGGAGGACCAAACCCCTTTATGACATGTACCATCTGCAGATAAAGGAAGTGGCTGACATCAAGAAATCCTACCAGTGGCCAGAAAAGGTCGGCCTGATGGACGGCACAGAGGCCTTGATCATGGCAGCACAATGAACAGGCACCAGATCCACAGAGGCAGGGGTCCACCGCAGCAGACAGGACCCCAGGTGCAGGCTGGGCAAAGAGGCCCTTGAGACAGTCCAGCACATAGTAGCAGGATGTAAGATGCAAGCTGGGACAGCGCACACCGAGAGGCACAACCAAGTGGCTGGGACAGTGAACAGGAACATCTGTGCAGAGTATGGACTAGAAATCTCCAAATCCCGATGGGACACACCACTGAAAGTAGTGGAGAACAACAGGGCTAAGATCCTGAGGGACTCAAGTTCCAGACTGACAAACAGCTGCGAGCTAGCCAACCAGACACAGTGTTGTTGATACAAGGAGCAGAGGAGGGAAATTGAGGTAGATGTGGCGATACAAGCTGACAGTAACAAATGTGGAAGGTGAGGTCCAGAGTGCACTGGGGCCTGTGACCCCCACACTGGGAGAGTGGCTCCAGCGGATTCCAGGTGCAACATCTGAGGTCTCTGTCCAGAAGAGTGCAGCCCTAGGAACAGCTAAGATACTGTGCAGAACCCTCAAACTCCCAGAACTCTGAAACTGGACCCAAGCATGAGAAAGACACACCAACCACTATTTATATATGTCTTTAATGAGAACTGGACACAGTGTTGGAGGCAGAGCAACATTCAGGTGCTCCTAGCAAGGTGTGTCAGTGGTGCATGAGGCCAAAGCTGATATTAAGCCAAACTGGTCTGGCTCCAGCAGAGGGAGACATGAAGTACAATACTTTTCGATGTATGTAATATTCATTCAGTGTCCAAAATAACACGAGAGGATGAGAGTCAGCACCTCCAAATCTGAGGCCATGGTTCTCTGCCGGAAACCAGTGAACTGCTCTCTGCGGTTTTGCTACCACAAGAGTTACTGCCTCAAGCAAGGGAGTTCAAGTATCTCGAGGTGTTGTACACGAGTGAGGGTAGAATTGAGTGTGAGATGGATCTGTGATTTGATGCAGCGTCAGTAGTGATGCGGGCGCTGTGCCGGCCGTCATGGTGAAAAGGGAGCTGAGCCTGAAGGCAAAGCTTTCGATTTACTGGTCCATCTACGTCCCAACCCTCACCTATGGTCATGAGCTCTGGGTAGTGACCGAAAGAATGAGATCATGGATACATGCAGTGGAAATGAGTTTCCTCCGTGGGGTGTCTGGGCTCAGCCTTAGAGATAGGGTGAGGAGCTCAGACACCCAGAGGGAGCTCGGAGTAGAGCTGCTGCTCCTTTGCATCCAACGGGGTCAGTTGAGGTGGTTCGGGCATCTGATCAGGATCCTCTTGGGCGCCTCCTGTTAGAGGTGTTTCAGGCACGTCCCACTGGTAGGAGGCCCCGGGGCAGACCCAGACTGGGCAGACTGGAGGGATTATATCTCAACTGGCTTGGGAACGCCTTGGTGTCCTCCAGGAGGAGCTGGAAAGCGTTGCTAGAGAGAGAGATGTATGGAGTACTTTGCTTGGCTTGCGACCCGGCCCCAGACAAGCGGTTGAAAATGGAAGTGCAAAATAAGAAAAAGCATGTTGGCCGATTCTGAAATTTCATTTTAAAGCCAACATCGGCCGATATGAATGACATGCCAATGTTGTCGTGCATCCCTATCTTTAAACACATGTATATTCGCCACCTTTAAGACAGCTAAATACTACCTGCATTTTACTGTAGTTGTTTTTTCAATGTCTTTCTTATTGTATTTATTCTTATCGTGTAAACTGTAGCACTGTAGGAATAAATTCAATCCTGACTATACATTCTGCCTTGTTCTTGTGCATTACTAAATCACTTTACCTCTAAAAATGGACGTACGCAACCTCTGATGAGGAGATAAACATTTTAGTCATCTAAGCCAAATGGGTTGAGAACCACATATCTGAACCACTTCATCAGGAGGTCAAACTCTGAGTGAACGCACCTTAAACGCCGTGATAATCCCTCATTATACGGGAAATCTGTGGGTCAGAGTTGAAGCAGTGATTAATGTTTGCAACAGTTTGTCTTTGTTTTCTCGTCCAAATAGGTTTGTCTAGCATTTAGGTTTGTTTCAGACTTATTTTTAAAGATGTTTGAGTACAAATTATTATTACTGATAGAAATTAAGGACAAAACTACCAACATAAAGAGACAAATTGGAGTAATCCCTCAGAGCTGGGCCGTGTGTGTGCAGCTGCAGCTTCAGGAAACAATCTCCTTAATAATAAAAGCAGTTGGTGTTTTATTTATAATATAATGTATAATAAATATTCTCAGGCACATGAAGCCCTTTGATGACATCACATGTTCCTGTTAATCCAACTCGACGGCTTAAAGAAGAAAACGTTACATAATCCAGCAGAGCAGCAGTGTTGTTTTTGTTGTTGTTGTTGTTTTGCAGCTTTGAGTGCATCTGCTGCTGTTTGTGATGATGAGGATGATGATGGTGATGATGATGATGATGGTCATGTCTCTGCTGGCTGCTCAACAAACACACCTCCTGTTTCCATGCCAACCCCGAGGAAGTAAATCACGACTTGACTGCAGCTCTGATCATGGACAACCAGTGTGTTACTGGGCAGAGTGGAGCGTGTGTGTGTGTGTGTGTGTGTGTGTGTGTGTGTGTGTGTGTGTGTGTGTGACTGTTGAATGAGGTTGTTTTGAATCTGCTCTTCAGTTCGCCTGCTGAATTCGTAATTAAGTCGTGGCTTTGTGAGAAGGGAAGGAAAAAGTGGTGTGAATGAAAGGAGAGAGGACAGAAAAATGCAGGACATAAAAAGAAAGGACAGAGGAAGGAAAGGTAACGAGGAAAGGAAAGGAGAGGAAGGACAGATGAGGAAAGAAGAAAGGAAAGGAAGTGGAAATGAACTGAATGAGGAGGAAAGAAAAGAAAGAGGGATGAATAGAGGGTGCTCGTGTTTGCAGGCTGCAGCTGATGCATTTTCAGTGACTGCTGAATGACTTTGGTCACAATGACACACTGAACAAACGCTGCGTGTCTTTCCTTTAAACAACTTTCAAACTACAACTGAACCTCTGACAGCAGCACCACCGCCTGACTGGAAGGAGCTGAAGGACACACCCAAACACACCTTGATCAGGGTCACCTGCAGCTCAGAGGCAGCAGCACACCCACCCAAGGCTGGTGGTTCAATCCAAACTGGGACCACACACCAGTGTGTGCACTTATGCGTGGCATGAGTTCAAGTTCTGTTATGAATAATGAATAATATACAATAAATAAAACACTGTGTTACTTCATGCAGTCTTACCTTCACAGAGGAAGCCGATGAGCCCCCAGATGAAGTCGCTGCAACCGTGGCAGAAGGTGGGTTTGGTCAGGGTGACTTTCCTGAGGCAGTGGCCCGGCGCAGAGCTCTGGTACTTGGGCCGGAGACCAGGGGACTGCTGCGCCCTCTTCTTACCGGTCAGAGGACTCGCTGTCCGGCCGTCCGCGGCGTCAGGGTCCGCCGGTCTGGCCCGGCCGGAGTCCGCCATGTCCTCCTACCTACACACAAACTCACTGACAGGAGCGTGACAGCACGGGGTGTGACGGGTGAGGTGGAGAAAAAAAGCCTGGAGCTCTAGAAAATAATCCTCTCCCAGTGGCGAGGCATCCCACCGGGCCGGACGCGGCGGTGCAGCCCGGCGACAGGGCGCCGTGCTCGGTGTGAGTCCTGCAGCTTCCCCCGCTGCCTCAGAAGCTAATTACCCAGGTCCAGAAATACAAAGTAAAGCAACCAGGTCACGACTTTGTGATCCAAACGAGATTAGTTTGCTAACCCCCGGTGGAGACTCATCTCACCGGCTGGACCCAGCGGTGCCACCCAGCGGTGCTGCCCGGCGGAGAGGGCGCTGCGGTCGGCGTGCCTCCCAGAGCCTCCCGCCCCACAGAGGAGAAAATACCCAACTCCTGAAATATTAATCGAGTATCCACCTTATTAAAAATGGTGTGGGTGATCCAGGGAGGCGGCGGTGCTCTGTTTTCAAGCCTCTTCGACGTCGTCTTCTCACGGTGGAGAGATCCGTCCACCACGCCGTGATCAGAGTCCCTCCGCCCGGAGACAGCGGTGCCACCCAGCGGCGCTGCACCGAGGACAGTGCGCCGTGCTCGCTGTGATTCCCGGAGCTCCCGCTTGGGCAGCTGAATAAATAAAAATGAAATATCGATCCAGCAGAGGTGGATGCTGAGTGTGTGTGTGTGTGTGTGTGTGTGTGTGTGTGTGTGTGTGTGTGCGGCAGTGTGAAGTGTTTGAAATGGATGTTATTGTCAGTCAAAGCGCTGCTCAGCCATGCAGCCTCAAACCTGCCCGTGCACACCCGGGAGACAGACGCCAGAACCCGGCTGGAGAAATGTCCAAAACCCGCCGCAGGGCTGGAGATAAACGTTATTCAACAAGTGTGAAGACAGACGGAGGGGGGCCGCTTTCATTTTGGGTTTTCTGCTTCCTTCTCCGGGGCTGATTCTTCTTCCGCGTCAGAGTCTCCAACACTGATTTACTCCTCCTCCTCCGCTTCATCCCCTCTCCCTCTCCTCGTCTCCTTCCCTTCCGCCCTTCCCTTCCTCTTCGTCATTGGGGTTCCTCTGAATCTCACGAATGATTCCTCAACATTCAGCCTATTTTTATGTCACATTTCCTTCCTCTTTTTTTCTCCACTCATCTCCTTCCTCTGTTTTACTGTTGTTTTCAGGAGAATTTATTTTATTTGTGTTTCTATATTTAAACCATGAGAGCTGGATTCATCCAAACATTCACCCTGATGAAGATCTTGTGACCGTCAGCTTGGGTTTATTATGAAAATAGATCAGATTAGATTTGCTTTTATTGTCACCCTTAAGGGAAATTTGTCTTGAACAGAGAACATGACACAGCCACACAATCAAACATAACCCCAGTTCCATACAACCCAAGAGTATTACAGGATGCCCTAGACGAAGGGTAGGCAACCTGCGACTCCAGAGCCACATGAAGCTCTTTCGCCTCTCTCCAATGGCTTCCTGTGGTTTATACAAAAAGAAGTACATAAAGAACTTTAATTCTTCAACATTTTAATGTTCATTTACCATCGTCGTAAACCTTAAGGACTTCTTACATTCTCCAACTGTAAAGTGTGCAGCCTTTACACCAAATAAGAAAACTGTTTTAACATTTCATCAACTGAAATGTGCGTCATGCATCTTTTCCTCTCCACGATGCCAAACCTCTATCCACATTATTCCTCGCCCTCGCGTGAGATATGGTTGCAACTTCCAGTGCTGAACCAAAACCGGTGATTTCCAATGGTAACAGTTTGTTTACAGTACTCTGTTTAATCTTTCCAAGAGCAACTGGGAAATAAAACGAGGAACACGCCACCTGTTATAGCTCAAACAGGATCATGTGATCACACCTCTGCCATCTCTGACAGCCGGCTCAAAGCATTGAGGTTTGTTGCACTAATATTGTTAGCTTTAACATGGCCCGAGCTAGCTTACAATAAACATCTGCTCCTTCTGAAGATGATTTATGATGATTTATTAAAAGACACTAACACATAATTCAGTATTAATTGTAGCTCCATGTAAAGTGAACGTTAACCTTTGCGTTAACCTTTAACAGTTAACCTTCTGATTTATTAAAGACTGTTCTGAGCGAAACATGAAGCTGAATTTAGCAGCAGACTTCAGTAATAGTAGCCTAATATAAAGTAGGAGTAAAATAAATTCATGTTTTTATATGATATAAAGGAAGCACAGTGAATCAGTGACACGTTCTCAGCCCTGATGACAAAATACATATTTCAAGGTTTGTTGTTTATTTTCTAACGTAGGTTGAGACTGAAGTCAGTGACGGACCTGTCAGCCTACGTGTCGTTCCCTTCTGTAAATTCTGATTTAATACTTTTTCGCTATGTCTCGTTGAAACTCGTGTGGTTTTATTTCTCATATCAACAGTAACCATGGCAACAGGAACAATCCCTCTCTGCTCTGGTCACATGTTCAACACACAGTTGCTGAAGACAAAAATGTAGCTCAGACTGGTTGTTAGTCGTTACAGACACGGACAGTGCAACAGGTACCAGAGCTCCACGAAGGCGTTTTAGAAAATTCTAAGTTAACATTAGTTAAATATTTGCTAAAAAATAAATCAGTATTTGTGAAACTGAAGGCAAATTACTTTGGAAAAGAACCAGCGTTGGCGGTTAGCCACCAAGAGTAGCCACTGGGACTATACCACAGACAGTCTATGGGACTAACTAGCTTGCTGCTACTTCTGCTATCTCACTGGAAGTCACGCACATAATCATTTCTACAGTCATGCCCTCAGGAATAAGGTGGATAGCAGTAGCTTGTCTTGAGTCTCCCGAGCTAGGCTAGCTATGGAGTCCAAGTATTCAAAAGTCTGATTGCCCATGGATAGAAGGTGCTTCTAAGCCGGTTTGTCCTGCTCTCCAATACCCTGTATCGCTTCCCAGAGGGCAGGAGACTGAAGAGGCCATGGCCTGGGTGGGATGGGCCAGACAGGATCTTCTTGGCCCTGTTTAGCGCTCGCATATTTGCTATGTGTTCCAATGAGGTCAGAGGGCAGCCAATGATTCACTGTGCTGATTTAATGACCCCTTGCAGGGCTTTCCTGTCCTTGGCTGTGCAACCTGGGTACCGTATAGTGAGGCAGTATGTCAGCACACTTTCTATGTTGGAACGGTAGAAGGAACGCAGCAGGTGCACATCCAGGTCATTTCCTTAGCAGTCTTAGGACGTGTAGCCTCTGCTGGGCCTCTCCAGCTACTGCTGACGTGTTGGTGAACCACATTAGGTTATCAGCCACATGCACCCCAAGAAACTTAAAAGAAACTCTCTCCACACAGACGTCTGCGAATTTGACGATGATGTTAGAGTGGTGGATGGGGGCACAGTCGTATGTGTATAGGTCATACAGGAAAGGGCTTAACACACAGCCCTGAGGCGAACCTGTGCTCAGTGTCCAAGTGGTGGATGTTAAGGTCCCAAACCTCACTGTCTGTGGCTGGTCCGTCAGGAAGAGCTGCAGAGGAGCCATCTTGTGCTAAAACATTAATGAATGCTCATTTAGACTTATTAATAATGGTGATAGGTTAATTCAGACTCAACAGACTGTGCTACCTTCATATCAAGCTCAAATATGTTTTGCAGCTCCAGACAGATTTTTAAAATTATATTAGTCAAAAATGTCTCTTTTGATAGTAAAGGTTGGTGACCCCAGACCCTGAGACCCAAGTGTTGCACAGATGCCCGACCTAAAGTAGTTGCACAAAAGTCCTCTTATGCAATATTATTGCACAGATGCCCTGCATAATGTTTTTAAAATGCTCGCACTGAGAAACTCCTTCTCATGATATGTGGTGTTTTTGGTCGTCAGGACTGTGGTGCAACAAGTGAAGAAAGAGCTGCAGACAGAGCGGATGCATTACTAACAGCTCAGAAAACACAAACTGTGACAAAACCCACAATAGAAACTAACAAAGAGAGAGCAGCATTTTAAAGGGGTAGTTCAGGTTTTTTTCAAAGTGAGATTGTATGGGATATTTATCTGTAGATCAGGTGCGTAAATAGACAGTGCAGGCAGTGCGGTTAAGATAAGACAAGATAAGATAAACTTTATTGTCCCAAGCGGGTAGATACAAACATCATATACAAACAAGACCCACAGTAGACAACCATGTAGTACGCAAGGCGTGAATGGTTCAGATTGCCACCTTGTAGCTACGACTGTGTTCAAAGAGGAACTCGCATTAAATTAAAAATGGTCCCATTTGTTATTGGCTGTATATCTTCAAAAATGCAAACCCATCTCTGTCATGATTTTCTTTTCTTTTCTTTTCTTTTCTTTTCTTTTCTTTTCTTTTCGTTGTTTTTCACATGTTACATCTGTATAATTGACCCTGTTACATACAGGTCTGCAATGGTGATTGTTGGGTAACATATATGTTGCTAGTTTAGGTGCAAAATCTGTCAAGACTGATGAGCTGAGCACAGGACAGGAGGAAAAAGTAGAAAAGCTCCATAAATTAGATTCCTTT
The DNA here is from genome assembly GCA_035609425.1 of Epinephelus awoara. Taxonomy (NCBI): domain Eukaryota; kingdom Metazoa; phylum Chordata; class Actinopteri; order Perciformes; family Serranidae; genus Epinephelus; species Epinephelus awoara. The sequence continues at coordinate 40,576,777 of CM069299.1, forward strand.
GGCTCCAGTGGTGTCACTGTGTGTGCCATATAGCTAGTAACTAGCATGCACTGGGGCCCGTGTTAATTACCTTACGCCACTGCCATAGACAGTATGTCACATACAGTAGATGGCAGTTGGCATGCCTCCAGTTTGAAAAGCAGGCAGAGTCTGACATGAAAGCTAAGCTACTGCTAAAACAAATTTGAACCACCTAAAAGTCCCACCACAAAAAATCAGTATCAGTTCAGACTATTTAAGGACACAGCAACATCTAGTAAATATTATTAGCATAACTTAGCTGAACCAAAAGGTAGAGATAGCTCAGTCAGGTTGAGTTAAGTTCAAACATTTTTCATAAAGATATAGTGACTCAAGATGTGTTGTTCCTTAAAGTGTTAAGAGTGAAAAATAAAAATTTTCAGCAACGTATTTGAAAATAACAGAAGACTTCCAAACTTCACATCTGGGCTCTGAGGTTTAAATAAAAGTAGTTATAAATGTAATTTTAGACCTCCGCTGTTGCAGTCTTCAGTCATACAATCAAAAAGACATGAACATGCAAACAAGCAGACAGAAAGAAATAAGTTATATTTGCGAATAATGAAAAGCAACTGTCAGTGCACAATTACTTTGATTTACACATTTGAAAAGGAGTGGGAGGAAGTATATACTTCTTAAACTAAAATCCCACGCCCTCCCCCTCAGTCACTGAGTGAAATGAAACAGATACCTTCCTTATATAGGTAAACCTATTCCTAAGGCTTTTTCAAATATGCCATAGTTATTACCTTTGTCACACAAAAATAACCCATGTATATGTTATAATAGTAATTACCAAATATTTATCTTACAAAAACCTGTCTTAGTACATAATGTAAATTACAAATTATCTGTATAATCTCTTCAGGTCCTCAGGGTGGTGCTGAGGGAATTCTTTAATTCCATTATAACTGTTATAATAAATAAATAATGTTATTGTTTTGCAGTGCACTATTTGTGCCTCAACAGAGTTGTACCTGCTGTACATGACCACTAGATGTCAGTGTGGAACAGTGAAACGTCTCAATTTGATTTTCTACTAAAATCATTCATCAACACTCTCTTAAATTTCTCTCATAGTGTTTCTTAATTTTTCTAGTAAGAGAAAATATAACAGATGTCAACTCCAGATGCACCAAATGCTCTTCAATCAAATCTGCTTCAGGTGCCTCCAGGTGCTCCGACATGTTCTCCCCGTGTCAGCGTGGGTTTCCTCCAGGTGCTCCCACATGTTCTCCCTGTGTCAGCGTGGGTTTCCTCCAGGTGCTCCCACATGTTCTCCCCGTGTCAGCGTGGGTTTCCTCCAGGTGCTCCCACATGTTCTCCCCGTGTCAGCGTGGGTTTCCTCCAGGTGCTCCGACATGTTCTCCCCGTGTCAGCGTGGGTTTCCTCCAGGTGCTCTGACATGTTCTCCCCGTGTCAGCGTGGGTTTCCTCCAGGTGCTCCCACATGTTCTCCCCGTGTCAGCGTGGGTTTCCTCCAGGTGCTCCGACATGTTCTCCCTGTGTCAGCGTGGGTTTCCTCCAGGTGCTCCCACATGTTCTCCCCGTGTCAGCGTGGGTTTCCTCCAGGTGCTCCGACATGTTCTCCCTGTGTCAGCGTGGGTTTCCTCCAGGTGCTCCCACATGTTCTCCCCGTGTCAGCGTGGGTTTCCTCCAGGTGCTCCCACATGTTCTCCCCGTGTCAGCGTGGGTTTCCTCCAGGTGCTCCCACATGTTCTCCCTGTGTCAGCGTGGGTTTCCTCCAGGTGCTCCCACATGTTCTCCCCGTGTCAGTGTGGGTTTCCTCCAGGTGCTCCCACATGTTCTCCCCGTGTCAGCGTGGGTTTCCTCCAGGTGCTCTGACATGTTCTCCCCGTGTCAGAGTGGGTTTCCTCCAGGTGCCCCGTTTCATGTGTACTGAAACTTGTTTTACAAACTGAGCAGCTGAAAAGTTTTCCTCTTGTGTGAACTTTAAAGGGTCAGTTTTGACCTTTTTGCAAATGTTTCACCACAGACAGAGCAACTGAAGGGTTTCTCCCCTGTGTGGACTCCAATGTGTTTCTACAGACGTCTCTTGTGGTCAAAGCTTCTTGCACATTCAGAGGAGCTTACTGATGTTTTTCCAGTTGATTATTTCATGTCACTTTCAGGTACCTCATTGTTTTTCAGAGAAATTACACCTGACTGAGGTTCTCTGGTCTCCTTTCAAAAAAGGCGTGGTAAGCATGACTCCTCTAATAACAGGGATTTATTTGCTCCACTTGCTCTGTTGTTGTCACAGTCAATGCATGAGCGTTGGCCGCCTTGCAGGCAGACCACCAAAAACAGGGACTGTCCCCAGAAAATTGGAACATCTGGTCACCCTCCTTTAACTTTCTAAAGTATACACATATCCTCAAAACAAACCCACAACAAACAGCACAACACATATTGCCAATAAAACTGTAATTTCAGAACTAAGACCAAACAACATGCATAAACTCAACAACAACACAAAGCACGGTCAGAGGTTGTCCATGGAGACAAACTTCGGGTTGTCACGTCAGCCACATCTTCAAACATGTAGACAAAAACACAAATTGTGACATTGCCTTTAACACTTTAATAAAGTGTGATATTATTACACAACCATACCATCACAGTCATATATTTGACAACATGCAAACCACAACTAAACACAAACACCATCATATGCGCAGCGGACTGAGGCCTTGATTACTCCCAGCTGCTGGAGGGAATTCCCTAATTTCTCTTGTCTCAACATCACCATCCTCAGCTCCACAGCCTGTAACAGAGAAGGTGTGGGTTGTGTGAGCCCAAGCTTAAGACCTCCTATGTATAAAGAATCCTCAGGTTGAGTGTCACAATGTCACTGAAGTCCCAGTATTCCTGCCAGGTTTGTGCATATCATCCTTTATAATAGTTTAGCCAATATGTCTGCTCTGTCATTTACCTCTTCCCCTCTATGAGCAGGAGCCCAAAGGAGGAAGATATCCAGTCCCCTGGCTGCAATGTAATCTGAGCAGCACATGATGCATTTTGTAAATAATATCCTGTCTGTGTGATGATTTTCCAGATATATGGATGATGATGGGGTGGCAATAGCTCAGTCCAGGGTGTTGTATTTGTTACCACAAGGAGGCACTCCAGGATTATTTAAGAGGCCAAATGCCTTTAAACCTTTTGAACATGGCCCATGCACTGCTGGAGGCTTCAGTCACACAAGCATGTCAAGATGGATGTGAAGGTATTTCATGCAGAATAAATAATATTCTTTTAATTCCATGATAACTGTTGCTACAATGCTAAATGCTAAATGCTAAATGCTAATGTTTTGCAGTGCACTTCATATGTGCAGATAGAGTTGTACCTGCTGCTTAAGACCACTGGATGTCAGTGTGGCACAGTCAAACCTCTTGATTTGTTTTTGTTACTAAAATAATTCTCTCATATGACTCATTTTGCTCCATCACACTCTGTGTTGTTGTGTGGTTGCTGCTCATTTGATTGAATCACCTCCAGCTGATCTCTGCACGGTGTAAACTTAATTTTCTCCCTTTTATTATGTTGGCGAAACGTTTGAACGTGTTTAAGAAACTTTAATCCTCACATTTGAGGTATATTGTCGTACAACATGCTGTTAATGCTGCTGTTATTTTTTCATCTATGGCAGGAGTCCACTAATTAACTGAACACATTTAATAAACTACTGTAACTAAGTACATTTTGAATGTTTTTGTACTTTACTTGAATATTTCCAGTCAGTGCTACTTTATACATCTACTCCACCACATCTCAGGCTGCATATATCACTCACTCTAGTTGTGACCAGTTCAAACAACAATTTCTTTTTCAGAGATAAAATATTGGACCAAACAGACAAGAAATAAAAATGTTTGTGCGGCAGGAATATGTTTTATCTCCTTCCACATCCTTAGGTGTGTTCTGTGACCCCTCGGGAGTTCCTGACCCTCAGGTTGGGAACCACTGCGTCACAACTTCACTGAGGAACACTGTGCAGCAAAATAGAAGATTGAGTCAATCGGATTCTGACTGAGTTACGGGGTCCAAAAACTTCTGAACCTGTCGGTGTAAATGTTAAAATGTAATGTTAAACTAAAATGCATGTGTGTTCAACTTTCCTGAGGATGTTAGAGTTTCATCCTGACCATCAGGTGGCGCTGCAGGCTGCGTTCAACACGCCTGGAGTTGCCAACAATGAATAAAACCCTGACTTTTAATTTTGGCAGTGGATCCAACTTAGTTATGACATGAAACATAAACTGTACATAAAAGTTATAAACAAAAACATAAGAAAGCTTCAGTTCAAAAATCACAGAATATTTTACATTGATTTAATTTGGGAAGTGCGGAAAATTATTATTTATTCCTTTCTTTATGAAATTAAAATCCATAAATAAAACTGAAAGAAACACATACAGTTCTCTTAACTGAAGGGTAACTGTGGCCATTTTCAAAATTCATACATGATATTGCTATGGCTTCAGACAGTCCAACAATCTTAGTTAATGTGAACAATTCTCTACCAAATATAAAAACGAGGGTCCTAAAACTCAAATTTGAGATGTCATGGGATAATAAAGTCTGGAGTTGGACAATAAATTGGGAATGATGTTCTCAATGATGCTAAGAGCAGCCTCAGTAATGTTCTGAGTATGTGAGCAAATCTTTTGTTTCTCAACTGAGAATACTGCAATAAAATAAAGCTCATTTGGGTTTAAAAACAGAAAAACATTCTGTGGGTCCATAAAATCAGGCTCCTATTCATTGTCTATGCAGCAGTCTCAAACTTTATACGCTATGATATCACGAGTTTGAGATTTACTTCTCTGGTTTCTGGTTTTAAAAGAGAACAGCTCATGCTCACAGATACTGATTGGACTTTCCACGTTCATGGAAATAATAATCCCTTTAAAGTTTAAAAAACAACTGATAACTCCCAGAACAGGACGTGTTACTCAAAAGAGATTAAAGAAAGATTAAAGAAAAAGAAAAGAAAACAAACAAACAAATATAGCATAGCAGTGAGATAATGTTTTATTAGTATCAGTATCTGCTGTAAAATTAATTTTATCTTCCAGAGAAAATGTTTGACTGTTCTATCAACATTTTCTCACAGTTGTCATCTCATAATATACATATATCTTTAAAAAAAAAGTGCATTTATTAAAAGTAAAAATTTAATTATTCTGTCTATTGGTTTAAGGAATAGTTTAACATGTTGAGAAAGTATGTTATTTACTGTCTTTCTTAGGGTGAGATGTTCAGATGGACATTAGTCTCATGTCTGTGTGTTCAGTACTGAGCTGGAGTCAGGAGGCTGTTAGCTTAGCTTAGCATAAAGACTGAAAATAGGGACACCACTAGTTTAGCTTTCACTTTTAGAGAGAAAGAGTATAAGAGGATTTCCTAAAATGTTGATCTAAAGACTATCACCATTAAAAATACAATCCACAATTATTTCTACATATATATAATAAAATATTGTAATGAAAACATGGAGTTTGTATTTATTTATTGGGTTTCACGGTTCTTTGGCAAAAACAACAGAAGGACTTTCATCTCAGATGTCATGTTTTATATACATTATTTCATGTAATACTAGTGAACCTGTGTTCTGTCAGCTTGACAGGCAGCAGCTACAGATTTATTTGCACCTATAGTGTCATTAATTGGCCTCCATACGGAGAAACTGCAACCAGGTGCCTTTTATAAGTGCTGTTAGTCCCACGTGGGTGGGACCGAAACCATAAAATGAAATAAATATTCATTAAGAAAAACATCATCAGAAATAGATCAAATCCAAATAATATTTATTCACTTAGACAAAGATTTCATACAAATGAAATAACACATAGAAATAATTCAATCACACCGATAGGTTTTGTCTCTCCCTCTTCTCCCCCCCTTATGTGTGACTATGGTTCGACCCTGCAGCTCTTAATCAGTACCTGAACACCTGCCTCCATTTTGCCTTAACTTTCTGCTGTTGAAACAAGGAAGAGGTGAGTGTGTCACCAGTTACAAACCTCTAAACATCTGAAATGTTCAGTAAAGAATTAAAAAACAACAGTTGGATGATTTTTAAAAACAAAAGCAGCTAAAAAACCCAACTACACGAGCAACGGTGTAAGAAACTGATGAAACAATGTTTTTAGACAACACCATAATGCTGTGGAGATAACAAGCTCTGCCCTGCAATACAACAAACCTTATTTCCATATCTTCTACATGGATCATCAGCTGTTGCTTTAGGTCGTAGTCATGTAGCTAATTAGTTTGATTCAGCATTTGTTTATTGTGTTTCATATCATAGGTCCACAAATATTTATCCATATCTGATAATGATAAGAGTTTGATCGTCTGCCTGACCCTCCCTGTGTCCAAGGCTGTTCATTTATTTAAAAAGGTTTAGGCTGTTTAATTGCTCTACATCACCCCACTGTTATTAATGTAAGCAGGGGATTTTAATCCAAAGGTGTAACCACTGTATGTGAACACATGAATAAATCAGACCTGCAGCACTGGATTTGAAATTAACTGTAATAAACTGGAGCTTCTGTGAAACAACATGACCCTCATCCATTTATCAACATCAGTTCTTCTGAGCTCATTTTATTTTAAGTAATACAAGTGAGAGCAATTTTGTAAAGTATATTACTTTCAAATAAGGGAACTAGTGGTATGTAACAGGCTATATTACATTTTTAGAGTAAGTTGGCCAACACTAGAAGTGAACACTAGGCTCACAGGTGAAAGTCCTGGGTTTGTTGGCTCCATTTACTACCTTTCACACCCACCCTGTAGGGACTTTATATTATGTCATTACCGACGGTGTTTCAGACTCACCCCCCTAAAGCTGCGTATCATAACACTGTGATGCTGCGTTCACACCAGGCACAAATAAAATAATTCACAAGTGAATTACATCGAAAGTCAATGTAAAGACGTGATTCGACGCAAATTCCCGCCAGGTGATGCAACTTAAGTGACCAATTTGCGTACATGTACTAGCGGAAGTTCATTCATTGATTCAGCGATTATGACAAAATATCCTGGTGTTCAAACTCGCATGATGTGAAAATTCACATCGGGTTTGGTGTGACCGCAACATGAAATGTTCCATCTGGCCAGGTTACAAACTGGTGCCACCCAGCAGCATATCATATCATAGTGCCATGTGAAAGATGGCTTTTAACATCGCTGTCTAACACTGAAGTCGCTAACAAAGCTGTGGTATCTATTTCAGATTGTGAACGGGCTGAATGATTGACAACCAAAGCAACAGCAGCTCAGTGCGGCAGGACTTATCAAAGACATAATTATAGTTCATAGTTTATTTTTTTGCACAGTTAAAACACACAGCCTCAAGCCTCGGAAAGATAAAGAACAATACATAAAATAATACAAGTTATAACAAACTACTAATAGCAAAATATGTTTGATTACTACAACAACAAAAACAGCAATAATAGTATAAATTTAAGAGCAGAAAATGTGAGTATGTGATGTGTAAGTCAGTGTTAGTGTAATTAGATGTAATTAATTAAACGATTAGTTATTTTTTATGGTAATTAATTAAAAATAGTGTAGTTAGAGTCTTGCAGCCCTGATTGGTGGAGCAGAAGTCATAATTTATTGTTCACTGATACTCAAATGCACCTCAGTGCAACTAAAGCAACAATTAAATGAAAACAATTCAAATTGAAAAAAATGCTCTTTTACGACCAAATCATTTTTCCTGCTTTTCTTTATGTTACTTTAAGTTATATTTTTTATATTATTATATTATTTGTTTCTGTGTCTGTACACTGGGAGCACAAACCCTGCAGCCAAAGCCCATAAATGTGCGCACACTTGATTGATGATCAGATCTGATTCTGATCATTAGGGTTGTTTATGTTAGCTCTATTTGTTGCCTCAAATCTTCCATTTTATTCTGTTTTAAAATGAATTATGTTTAATTTCCTGCCTGCTGTGAATCATTGTGTCATCTGGTTTCATGTCCTAAATAAAGACTAATATTATTTTTATTGCATGTTTATTTTGAGCACATTTTCACTTTCTCTCCTCTCTCTTCTTCCTCCCTCCCTATGTCTCTCTACCTGGTTGTGTCTCCTCCCCTCCTCTCCCTCCTCTTCCTCTCTCTGTCTCTCGCTCTTCAGTCTCGCTGCTGCTGCTCAGACGGCAACAGCTCCGCCCGCCTCTCCGTCTCCCACCGCGTCTCTCTGTGTCTACCTGTCTCTCTGTCTGTCTCTACCTGCCTCCCCCTCCCTCCATCCCTCCCTCCGTCCCTCTCCTCCCCCCTCTCGGTGCGGACATGCTCCCGGGGCTCCGGAGATGAGGCTCCGAAATGTCTCCTTCCTGACGGTCTTGTTGTTTGGGCTGTGCGGGCTGGTCTCCCTGTCCTGGTACACCGCCTTCAGCAGCTCCAGAGGTAAGACCCGATCCCGGTGTGTCCCGGTGTGACTGTCTGTGTGTGCGTGCATGTGTGTGTGTGTGTGTGTGTGCATGTGTGTTGCGCTTCACACGCCAGTGTGAGGAGCGGGGCTCGTCAGAGAGAAGTCGGCTTGGTTTTGCTGGAGCTCCGCTTTGTGTTTTGGATGTTGCAGAGAGAAGAGGGACGTGAACATGATGGTGTTGATGTGAGGGGAAGGCTGCAGGCTTCACAGGGTCTGGAGGTAAAGGGTGCGCTCGGTTTGTGATGCATCACATGCGAGCTGAGAGCTGAGAGGGTCTACATGAAGGAGGGACACAGTCTGGTTTGATTGTGCAGCTCCACTTTGTGTTGCAGAATTAACACATGATGCTGCTGATGTGAGGGGAAGAGCCAGCGTTGAGTTGCAGAAGGGAGCGCTTGATTTGTGATGCACTACACGCCAGCTGAGGGCAGAGGGTCTGCATGGAGGAGAGACATGGAGAAGGGGACAGGGGGAGGTTGGCTGATTCTGTTGCAGAGACAAACACAGATGCTTCTGCATGTGAAGCTTCAGCAGTGAGGTGGTGATGGGAGCGCTTGATTTGTGATGCACCACAGCTAAGAGAGGAGAGGTTGGTTTGGTTTTTGTTGCAGCTCCACTTTGTGCTTTGGACAGAATGAATATGTTCCTGTACAGTGAAGCTCAGCTTCATGAGGTAATCAGGGGAGCGCTTGGTTTGTGATGCATCACATGCCAGCCAAGGAGAGGGTCTACATGTCGGGGAAGGATGGAGAGGGGAGAGGTATTTGGACGTTGTGCTTTTGCATGTAGAGGGAGGCTGTAGTTCAGAGATAATTAAGGGAGCACTTGATTTGTGATGCATTACATGCCAGCTAATAGCAGAGGGTCTGCATGGAGAGGGGGACACGGGGAGGTTGGCTGATTTTGTTGAAAAGACAAACACAGATGCTTCTGCATGTGCAACTTCAGCAGTGAGGTGGTGAAGGGAGCCCTTGATTTGTGATGCACCACAGCTAAGAGAGGAGAGTCTAACTTGAGAAGAGAGGAGGGGTTGGTTTGATTTTCTTCCTGCTCTACTTTGTGCTCTAGAATAAAAATGTTTCTGTTCAGGGAAGGTAGTCATGGGAGCGCTTGGTTTGTGATGCACCACATGTCAGTCAAGACGGAAGGGTCTAGATTGGAGAAGAGAGAAGGGGTTGGTTTATTTTCTTGCAGGTCCACTTTGAACTTTGGATAGAATAAAGGTGTTCCTGTTCATGTGAGGGGAAGCTCCACTTTATGAGGTAATCAGGGGAGCGTTTGGTTTGTTACGCATCACATACCAGCCAAGAGGAGAGGGTCTAGATGTAGGGGAAGGATGGAGAAGGGAGAGGTTGTTGGAGGTTGGCTGATTTTGTTGCAGAGAGAAACACAGATGCTTCTGCATGTGAAACTTCAGCAGTGAGGTGGTGAAGGGAGCGCTTGATGTGTGGTGCACCACAGCTAAGAGAGGAGAGTCTCAATTGAGCAGAGAGAAGGGGTTGGTTTGATTTTCTTCCAGCTCCACTTTGTGCTCTAGAATAAAAATGTTCCTGTGTATGTGAGGTTATGCTTCACTCCATGAGGTAATCAAGGGATGCTTGGTTTGTGATGCATCACATGCCAGCTAAGAGGAGAGGGGCTAGATGTAGAAAGGAGAGGATTTTGGAGGTTTGTTGATTCTGTTGCAGAGAAGATGCTCGTGCATGTCGAGGGAGGCTGTAGTTTGAAGACAATTAAGGGAGCGCTTGATTTGTGATGCACCACAGCTAGGGGAGGAGAGGTTGGTTTGATTTTTGTTGCAGCTTCACTTTGTGCTTTGGATGGAATAAAATTGTTCCCGTACAGGGAAGCTCAGCTTTATGAGGTAATCAGGGGAGCGCTTGGTTTGTTATGCATCACATGCCAGCGACTAGGTGGAGTAGAGGTCTGATGATAGGAGGAGGTGGATGATTTTGATGCAGAGAAAAATACAAGATGCATGCAAGAGGAAGCTCCAGCAGTGAGGTAATTATGGGAGCGCTTGGTTTGTGATGCACGACATGCCAGCATGGTGTCTAGATGGAGAGACGAGAGAGGGGAGAGGTTTCAGCATGTGAAGCTCCTGCTCTCGACGTAATGAAGGGAGCGCTTGGTTTGCACCACATGCCAACTGAGCGGAGCGTGTCTAGGAGGGGGAGACGGGGAGGGGTTGGTTTGTAGCGTCTCCACTGTGTATTGCAGACGTACAGCAGCATCATGCTTTATGTGCAGGTCAGGGTGAAGCTCCGGGTTCTGAGATAATAAAGGGAGCACTTGGTTTGTGATGCAGTGCATGCCATGAGAGGGTCGAGGGTCAAGATGGAGGAGGGCGAAGTAGAAGAGGTTGGTTTGATGATCCACATTTCAGGTGAGAAGTCAAGATGGAGGAGGAAAAGAGTTGTGGATGCTGTTAAAAATATAAATGATGATGACGGATGTGGAGGCTAGAGGTAAAGGGAGCGCTTGATTTGTAATGCATTGTATGTAGAGACGATAAGGGGAAGAGAGGAGGGGTTGGTTTGTGTTTGTTGCAGAGAAAGATAAATGAAGCTGTGCATGTGGAGGGATGCTCTTTCATGAGGTAATCATGGGAGCGCTTGTTTCATGTGGCCTTATGTCAGGTAAGAGGAGAAGGTCAAGATTGAGAAGGAGCAAAGAGGAGGGGTTGGTTTGATTGATTTTCAGCTACACGTTAAAAAATAAAAGATGCTGTAGATGTGAAGGGGGATACATGGGGTCATGAGGTAATCATGGGAGCACTTGGTTTGTGGTGCACCACAAGGCAGCTAAGCGGAGAGGTGTGGTAAGTACATAAGGAGAGGGCAGGTGCTGAAGCATGCAGTCGTGTTTTGCATAAACCACAGACGGAGTATCGGAGGGACAGCAGCCCCAGCAGCTGTGGACGTGTTAAAGGGAGCGCTTGGTTTGTGATGCCTTACAGACATGGAGGGAGGCTTCTCAGACTGTTTGGTTGTAGCGGTCTGTTGGAGAAGAGCAGAAAGACGTGAGAATGACGAATAAAGTTTGGGCATGAACGTCAGGTGAAAGAGCTTGGTTTGTGTTTGCCTTACATACCAGCTAGGAGGAAAAGGTCAGGATGGAGGAGGGGCTGGATTGATGGTTTTTCAGCTACACTTTAATAATAGAAAAGATGTGAAGGGGAAGCTCGGGGTCATGAGGTGATCAAGGGAGCGCTTGGTTTGTGGTGCACCACAAGGCAGCTAAGCGGAGAGGTGTGGTAAGTACATGAGAAGAGGGCAGGTGCTAAAGCATGCTGTCATGTTTTGCATAAACCTCAGACTGGAGGGACAACAGCCTCCGCAGCCAGGGGAATCTCAAAGGGAGCGCTTGGTTTGTGATGCCATACAGGCCTGGAGGGAGGTGACCTAAGAGGCATCTCAGCTTGTTTTGTTGCAGCAGTCTGTTGCAAAAGAGCAGAAAGATGTGAGGGTGGTGAATAAAGTTTGGATTTGAATGTCAGGTGAAACAGCTCTGGAGGTAAAGGGAGCGCTTGTTTTGTGATGCATGACATGCCAGAGGAGAGGGCGAGTTAGTTGTTGCAGCATGCAGCCTTTCTATGCAAGTATGAAAGGTTAGTGTCCTCAGCTGCTACAGAGCAGAGCAGGGTAGCGCTTGATTTGTGATGTAACAGAGCCGAGGGTGGTGCAGAAAGGACGCATGAAAGAAGGGCTGTTTGTGATTTACGGAATGTTTTGTTTTGCTGTTTAGTGGAGGAAATTAGCTGTGGGTGGGTTAGAGGGACTGAGAGCCAAGAGAAACAGCTCTTGAGCAGAAGGGTGTGCTTCATTTATTATTCCTAACAGACCTGGAAGAGAGGAGACAGTTTGTGGGTTTTGCTTTTGTCCTCTCTGTTGGTGTGTGTTAACCTGATGTGTGGAGGTTAACACGCAGGTAATCTGCAGGCTGCACTGTCAGATGCCCCAGGAGTAAAGGAGCGCTTGATTTATGGTGTGTAGCAGGCCTGGCTGAGAGGTTTGTGTTTTTGTGTGTGTTTTTGTTGCAGAGTTCAGCTGTTTTGGATGAAGCTGTGATGCAGGAACAAGGTGTTTGTGTTTACACACCGTGCGCTGCAGGCTCAGCTGTCAGCTGTAATGTCAGGTCCATGGGAGCGCTTGGTTTGGGACGAGCTTGCGAGAGAGGTGGATTTAGTGGGATGGACGAGGGAGAGGGGTTTTTCTGGAGCAGATTTATGCAGCTGCTCGTTGTTTTGAATAATTTTCTGCAGCAGGAACACATCGCTCAGCTAAAAAAAAAAAAAAAAAAAGGAGCGCTTGGTTTGCGATTCATCACACAGCAGGGGAGCGGGGTGCAGCTGTTGTGGAGCAGATGACGTCTGGAGCTTCAGTCTGCTGTGCCCGGTGTGTTTGTGGCGGGCAGGTGGAGACCAGGCGGCTCCTCAGGAAAAGGGGGCGCCTGATGCATCTCATGCCCGGTCAGAGGGGTGGTGTCACATTTGTTTGCAGTATGAAAATGTTTTCTGGTTTGCATAAAGTTCAGCTGAGAAATGCAAAAGCTTTGGAGGCTCAGCAGCTTTCTGAGGGGAGCACTTGGATTTAAACACATTACACACCAGTGGGGAGGAGTCAGATGGTAAAAAACAACAGTTAATATCTGACATGATTTCGCTCTGGTTCCTTTATGAATACAGTTCTGCAGTTTGCTGCTCCTCGTCCTGACTCATGGAGAAAATCATTAACTCTGCAGACTGATGTAGATATCTGCTGGAGCGCTGCTCTCTGTCACATAGATTAAAGCAATGACTTCTCTGAGAGGACGTTAGTTTATGAAAGCAGCTGCTTCACACATTGTGACCCTGATGAGGACTCATACAACTGAACTGTCTTCGTGTAGGAAACTGTGTGATATCTTGAGTTTATCGTGAACACAAAAACACCCAAAGACAATCTGTTTCACCCTGATTACACTTGTGGTTTCATCATGTTGTTCTTGTGCCTTTCTCTTTCATCACTTCCTTCTCTCTCAGACAAAACCACTTTCCGTTAAATGTCTCAAAGTAGGAAGGAGGACTCACTGTGAAAACTGTCAGAGTGACACGTTTGTTTCTGGTGTTAAGACGAGGAGTAGAATTATTTCATCAACTTTCTTAACTAAAATAGAAAAGCTGATATTTAGGAGAGCTGTCGAGGTGTCAGAGAGGTGATTTGGGTTTGTTGAGAACAAAAACTTCAGCAGTAAATGAACAATACTCAGATGTGTGGACAATATGGACAAAAATTCATATATATAAGCAGTGCTCATTAACCATGGACTTTTGTTGCCTGATCTTAATGAAATAAGCCTTAAAATGCAGTGTTTGACTGTATGAGCGTAATGAACAGAAACTGTACATTTCCTGTGAAGTGTATGTAATTGAGACGCTGTCTGGGTTAAAGCAATATATTGGTTTCAAGGTATACAGTGACATGAAAGCTGACGGTTATCATACTGTGTACATTGGCTCATATTGGGGGGGAAGCAGCGAGACAGAGAATCCCACCTTTGCTTAATTTTAAAAAGGGCGACTTTTTGCATAACCATCCATTAAAAATGGTTCAAGTGTCAATTTTGTATTGGAAAACATTTGTTCAACTAAATGTTACCCTTCTGTTTTCATTACTTTAAGGCAGGGGTGTCAGACTTAAGGCCTGTGGGCTAGAGCTGGCCCAAAGGGTCCAATCTTACATACGGTTCTCTGAAATAACAAAGAATATGCACTGTGACCATGTTTACAGATGTTGAACAATGTGCAAAAGTTTGTCAGTCAGCAGCTTCAGTACAAAAGAATCTGTATCAGTAAATGTGTGGAAATTGATCTTATTTTTCCTCAGACATCTCAGCTTGTTCATCTGTTTTGTAAAAGGATGAACGTTTACAGAATGTACTTGTAATTTTTAACACATAATAAGAGAAAATGTTGGAGCTTATGGTACGTATAGGTTATTGTGTGATGGGTTTTATTGGTCCGTACGTGGCCCATCAACTAAAATGAGTTGACATCCTGTGAAACTGTAATATTTCTGACATGGTTATCATACTGTGAAAATCTCACACCATTGCAGCCCTAGTCCACTGATTAAGCTGCAGTATTTGGCGAATTGGGATGACCAAGGGTTGGTATTCTTCTTATCTTCTCATTTTCTATGTTCGTTTACGGGCGTGTACCGCACAGGGCTCAGGTTAGGTCGCGGCTTTATGAAAGGTCAGCGACCAGGTGCCTGACTGTACGCAGCAGCAGAAAAAACACAAGGCAAATTGTGAAATGAGAACAAATCTGTGGTTGGTTTGTACTTCCACTTTCTGCTGGAGAGCGTGTTCACAAACAGCAGCTGAGAATTCTGCGTAGTTTACCTTTCAGTGAAAGTACCAATACATCAGTGCAGAAATACTCCAATACGAGTCAAAGTTCTGCATCAAAAATCCTACTTTAAGTAAAAGTATTTGTGCAGTAAAATGCCTCCTGTGACTGATATCTGATTCTCTGTGGCATGTTTACTGTTGCAGCTGCTCCAGGTTAAGCTGGTTTAACTACTACACGGTATAGTCCAGTGGTTCTCAACCTTGGGGTCGAGCCCCTCTGAAGAGTCACAAGATAAATCTGCGGGGTCGGAGAAAAAAAAAGTTTTGATGTACATTTGTTTTTATCTTGCTTTTTTGTGAAATATTGTTTCGTTTAATCTCACTGGGCCTCAAACAGTTACTGAAATGAAACTGAGAGAGGAAACGTCTCTATAGTAAAACTAGAAACAAAAGACATCTGATGTGTGATAAATGGCTCCAACCAGACTCTGCTTTCTTGTTAGTGTTTTAATATGTTTTTATGTGAAATCTAAATCTGCAAAGTAATGTAGCGCAATGAAAAGCGATGTAGTGGAGTAAAAGATAAAATGGAAATACTCAAATATAAGGAGCTCAAACTTGCAAAGCAAAGCACCGAAATTTAATCTCCTTCACAGATCCTCAGATGACACAAAGATTCATCTCCAAACAACTCTGTGTGAGAAAGAATCTGCAGTTGTGCAAACTGTTGGTTTATTTATTTAAAATGACTCATGACAGAGCCGAAATGTTTCAGAAACATTTATATTGTTTCAGTATTTCCCCCTAAGACTTTGTCACACAACAGAAATAAGACTTTCTCCTGACCCGGAGTCTGAACAGTGGACGAGAGGGTTTTCTGCCCAGCATGGAGCAGGTTTGCATCATCATTGCTGCATGTGCAATACTGCAGCAACACACAAACATGAGGCCTGTGCAGATCAGGGGGGAAGCTCCGGCTCATGAGGTAATTAAGGGAGCGCTTGGTTTGTGATGCACCACATACCACAGGAGGGGGGTGAGACGTTTGATGTCAGAGGGAGAGCGGCTTCAGCATTTGAGTAAAGTTTTTAGGTACTCTGCTACATTTTAGAGGGACATATTGTCAGCTACTTTTATAACTGCTCTGTTTTACACACACGACACATAATAAGCTTTGATGTGCTGCACTGTTACAGATTACACATGCACACAGGTGTCACCAGTAAGAGTGATAAAGCCGTAACTTACTCTCAGGAGAGTCGCTGACGTCCTGGAAAATATTATTTTAGACTAAAATCATCTTTCAGGCTCCAGAATTTGTCACTCTGAAATACTTTGAGTAATTTTTACCGCTGTTACTTCTGTATTTCACTCATGTAGACTCTTACATTTGCTCAGTGATATTGCTCCTGAGAACTCGGTGTCGGTTTGAAAGTGATATCCAAAAGCAAAGCGACATCTTGCTCACATCCATTCACACTTTCTAGAAACCATGTCTGAATCTCCATCTGCCGCATGTACATTTGAAACAGCTCAGTGATCAGTTGGACACACACAGGAAGTGAGTGTTAACTGGGGTCTCAGTCAGTCAGACGAGTTGAGACTCGCCCGTTCAGCTGTAACGTCTCTGATCTGTTTACTGCTGCTCAGCCTCACCAACTTTATCTCACGGAAAGTATTTTTACAGGTAGACAACACAAACATGACCTGGATGTCGCACCAGAGCACACACACAGTTTGTGTCCTTACGATGATCTTTGTTAACTCATTATTTTTAATTGCTTGTTTTAATTTAGTAGTAGAAAATTTGGGGGCTGAGAAAAATGTGTTTTGTCTGGATAACGTTTTAGCTGTTTTCTGCCATTCAGTGTTCATACATCTCGTCACATGATCAAACAGAGACACAACGTTGGGGTCAACGTAAATTTTAGAGCAATCATCATTTCATATCTGTATATGACAAAAGAATACCGAGGGAAATATTAATTTAATTTAATGATTCTAATAATTTACTCTCTCATAAGGGCCTGTTCTCCACCCAACAGGTTGCTGGAGGCCCCAGTGTAACCGCACCACCTGCACTGTCTATATTTACACCCCTGACTTAACATGAAAGCACACTGAAGTTGTTTTTTCCTGTAAATTTTGGATATCAGTCACCAGAAGACGCAGGTCATGTATTCATTTCTTCTTCTTCAAAGAAATGGTAACTATTCATATGCATCATTTAATTTCCGCGTATTTTGCAGTGCAGTGTACTTTCAGTTCTGTTTTATATTTTATCTGCATTCATGGATTTTTTTGGACTCTCAATACGTAAAAAAAACCTTAAGGAGAAACCAAAAATATTAATTAACACAGATAATGAAAACAGTTACACAAAAAGCTGGTTGAAGACATGTATGCATGTAGACGGCTGACAGGAAGAGTCACTTATTAGAACAGTAGTTCAGCCACGGAGTCCAGATTTCTCCTCAGTCATTAGTTCAAGGTCTGCACAGTTTAATATATGCAGAGTCACACTTGTGTTTGGCCATGTTGTTGAGCTAGTGTGCTGTCTCTTGTAGGACGCTTTCACAGGATAGCCCGGGGGACTCGGTTTCGTTGGGCAGTGGAATGTCGAAAAATTTCACACCTTCATTTGGCTCAGTTCACTTTCACACCGCACTTTTTAAAGCAGACGAAACCACTTGGACAACGTCACGCAGTTACAACAGCTGCTCGTTATCAGTGAGCGCCTGCACCTCCTCACTACTCCACGTCTGCCACCAAGCATTTGCATTTCCCACTGTTAGCGATCCACACCAGGTTTCACTTGCACTATCCACGGAAGCGGACCAGGTTTCGTTTAAAGCCGACCAAATGGCGACAGTGTGAATGCATCCCGAGGTAGCTGCAGTCATTCACTCACTCTACAGAAGGAAACTGCACTTCAAAATAAAAGCTCTGTGCCGGAAATTCACTGTACTTTAAAACAGAATGTGTTTTTTACAAACTTGACACGTTTGCGAATCAGCTGTGGTCCATTCAGAGCAGACTCATGACCCACTTTTGGACCATGACCCATCAGTTGGGAACCACTGTATTAGGAAGAACATGTGAATAGTTTAAGAGAGTGTAGGGTGGGTTAAGTGACCTTAACAGGGCTGTTTAAGGACTCCACCTCTTTATAAATTGGGGTTATTAGTGTTTTATTGCACTGTTATTTATTTTTTATGTAATGTTCCAGTACATTTGAATCTGTGTGTGAACTTTTACTTTTACTGTCTCAGTTTTGGACGGCACTTTACTAGAAAAACTGAAGTTCAGCAAAACTAAAATAAAAATAAAAAACAGCTCCATCTGTTCAAGGCTCAAATCTGAAATTGCAGGCGTTTCCAAACTGTTGCACTATCGAGTTATTGAGAGAGACTTTCCTGGGTCGTGTATCCCTCCACGTCCCACCTCTGTTTTGGGCGGTTGTTGCTTTTCTTCCATTTTGGTTCAGAGTTGTGAAATATTCAGAGATGTTCTCACAGATCACAACCACCAACTCTCCTCTCATCCTCCCAAAAAATGATCCGTCCTTCCTTTCCCACCCCGCCCCGAAGGCCGAGGGTGGCGAAGGCATGAAGGGCCCACGGGTCCTGCAGTGATGAGTGTGTGCGTGTGTGTAAGCAGTGATCTGTAGGAGGTAAAGCAGAGCTGCAGTTTGTTGTTTTGGGAAATATTTGACAAGTTTTTGCTCAGATTGTAAATTTTAACAGAAAAAAACAACACAAAAACTGACGCCATAACAGCAAGAATCAGAGTCTGGTTTATTGCCAAGTAGATTTTCACATACAAGGAATTTGTCCTGGTGTTTTGTTGCATAATGAAAAATATTTACTGCAAAAGTCAAGATTCTTAAATATAAATTATTATACTCATTATACCACGTCAGTTGCTCTTAGCGTCAAGTATTTTTGCACATGGACAACCTGGTCTCACCCGAGATCTGGCACTTGGTGAGTGACTTCTGGCGTCAGACATCATCGAGAAAAAGCCACCTTTTCATGTTGGCATGATATGCGGCCGCTATTTTTTAATGGCCCCCAGTGGTGTCAGGGGAAAAAGCAGCTGGACAACAACGAATTTAAGGTGGTGGAAGTCCGAGTAGGGCGGGCAGGAGGGGTAGTGGATTGCTCCAACAACCACTGACTTTCACCCTTCCTGTAAGATTGTAAAGCTAAACCCTGTTCTTCTTTTTTAAACCCAACCATGTGCATGTGTTGGAGAAAAAAAAAAAATCATCAATTCGCGGTGTTGTACCGACGTAGTGCTTTTATTTTGAAAGAGACTGTATGCAAACTGTACATTTCCTGTGAAAACATGAGTGTATTTTGACACGGCGTCCCAGAACGTCAACAACCAACACACCCAGGGTACCTTGAACGTCATATGTGGACGTGGAAAGTCCATGACCACACGTGGACATGTGACGAGGTCACAGTGAGGATGTGTTTGGATGGGTTTACAGTGGAGTTTGCATCAATGTCAGACACCAAAGGGCATGACAAAGCGTTGATATTTGACGACCTCTGAGTCTGAGCAAGCTGAAAAGAGATGTACAGTATTTAAAAACAAAGAGGATGAACTGTGTGAAACAATCTAAAGATTTGCGTAAACATTACATATCACTTTAAACATGGAGACTTCAGCTTGTTCTGTTACAGCTAACACACTGTGAAGACGTTCACTAGAACCGAGCAGAAACCTGCAGAAAGTCCAGATTCCAATCTGTGAATCAAAACTGAAACAGAAACACTTTTCTCTATCTGCAGACAAGAATCAGTGCGGTGAGTAAATGTTTTATCACAGAAATAAAAAGGAACGGATGACTCACAATTTCACCCGTAATTTTGTCTTTGTGTGCCAGAAAAATGTGCTGAAAGTGCAGATTGAACTTTAGAAGAGCAAACAGAGCCGTTTGAAGGTTACAAGACGAAATGAATTCAGCCAACGCAGGAGGCTACAGTCAGGTTGGTTGGAGAGACATAATGAAAATATCTGTACCACAGAGTATTATGGGATACTAGAAAGTACCACAGAGTACTGTACAGTATACAGAGCAGCAGAGGGTCGGCTGTGAGACACCAGCAGATCTTCAGCTGGTTTTGACTTGAAATCCTCAGATTAGACCAAAAGTTCAGAGGAATCAGACATGGCTGTGACTCATCCATCTTCCTGATGTCACACACACACACACACACACACACACACACACACACACACACACACACACACACACACACACACACACACACACACACACACACACACATCTCAGCGTTCCCTCCCATCATGCTCCTCTCCATCCCTCCCGGACGAAGGCGTTTTTCTGCTGCAGAGCGGAGATTGATTCACACTGTGATGGCAGTTAACCAGGAGTGTGTGTGTGTGTGTGTGTGTGTGTGTGTGCGTGCGCACGTTTGTGTGTGTGTGTCGTAGCACTCAGGGTAAATTAGTTCAGTCAGTGAAGCTGCAGACAGAAGGTACGTTTGATTTATTCATCCCTCTGAGACTGCAGCAGTGATGTCATGTTCACAGCCACGGGGTCAGAGGTCACCACCTTTTTAATCTAGCCCTGTGATTGGCTTTTTACCTGATTCTGTTACTGTTACCATCCCTGGCGGCCATGATGGACTTCTAAACAGGAAAGATTAAAGGACCATTCTGCTGTTTTTTGATATTGAGATCTACTTTTAAAATGGTTATTTGGTCAATTTTAAGACTTTAAGAGACACACACACACACACACACACACACACACACACACACACACACACACACACACACACACAGAGCTCTATTTAAACAGAAATTTACAGGATCATTTCCGTTGAACACGAGCAAAGAGCCACAGAGGAAAGTAAAACCAAGATTTTGACAGTTAAACAATGCCAGACAGGATGTGTGTGTGTGTGTGTGTGTGTGTGTGTGTGTGTGTGTGTGGTGTGTGTGTGTGTGTGTGGGGGGGGGGTGACAGTGTGTTTGTGACAGGTGGACAAGGCCGAGCATGTTCACTTCCAGCCTGAAAGAGGCCGATGCGTCATCTTATCGCTATGAGCTGTCTGCTGTTTGCATGTAGTAAACCAATCTGTGTGTGTGCGTGTGCGTGTGTGTATGTGTCAGTGTGTGTGTGTCAGCGTATAAAGTGTCAGTGGAGCTCAAACCTCTGGCAGCACCAATCCATATCATTATGTCTGATTTCCATTCAGAATAAATAAATAAATCCACTCAGAAAAGATGCTGCAGAACCTCCCTGAGAATTTTAATGTTTTAAGTTTTCTTCAGTTTAAATTTAATCCTGTGATATCTGTCCGTACATCGACGGGTACACTGCAAACAGGAGGTGATAATACATGATACGGCATTTTGATTATTACTATTTGACTAAATGTAAACAAATATAGGCTCAGTAATAAGCCACATATGGATTCATGTTGTTGGACGACTAATGACAGTGATATATCTGCAGAGTTGGTCGTGTGAGGGTTAAAAATACTTTGTATTGACAGTTGAAATGATTTTAGTTTAATTACTCTGAAAGCTGACATGAAGCACCAGTTTGTTTGTTTTAGGCGCTTCTGTGTTCTTTGGCTTAAAGTTGGAGGATTTAATAAAATTTTGTAATAATGATTTGGATGTTGATGAACAGTTATATTAGGAACTGATATTTACTCCAACTTTGGCAAAAGTGTTTCTCATTTAGCTTCGGCTGAAATAATAATCTTTTAGACTTTTGAAAACTGTGAAGCTAATAGCTGATTGTTTCGCATGTTCCTAATGAAAACGAATACATTTGTGAGTGTAGGAGCTCAGTGAATCTGCAGCATCAGTAGTACCTCTGTTCTGCAGCACTGACTGTAGTTGTGTTGGACTGTTGTTATTGGTCAGGAACCAGAGGAGAAGAAGAAAGGAGACTCTGACAGAGATGGAGACGATTATTGATCCTCTCTGTGCTTTCACTCCTCTATCTTTTGTTGTAACTCAGTGCACACATTCATAAACATTCATACACAGTCAAACACTTTATACACATTCATACACATTTATGCACATGTATGTTCCCATACTGACAGAATCAATCAATCAACCCATTAATCAGTTCATCAATGCTTTTATTGTCATGGCACAGCTGTACCATAAGATCAGGTGTCTCCAGTGGTACATAAAGAAATTTATAGACAGACACAAATATGTACATATTCATTTTCACATTCCTGTGAGCCTCTCTAGTCTCATCCTCTCTCTGCCTCCTATTGTTTTGTTCTCCTCTAACCTCCTCTCATCCCTCTGTCTAAAATACCTCCTCTTTTCTCACATCTCCCTCCTCCCCTTCTCTCTCTCTCTCTTTTTTTTTTTTAACTCTTTGCTGTTTTGGTTTTCTCTCATTTTTCCTTGTCTTCTTCTCTCTACCCTCCTCATATCTTTCTCTTTCTCTCACAGACTTCCTTTTGCTCATCTCTTCGCCTCCTCCTCCCTTTTACCATCTCCCTCCTCCTCTTGTTCCTCTCCTCTTCAGTCTTTCCTCCTCTCCTCTGGTAACATGAGAGGGTCTTTGACGGTTAGGTCAATATGAGGGAAACCGAGAGCGTGTGTGTGTGTGTGTGTGTGTGTCTGTGTCTGTGTCTGTGTAATGTGAGCTCTAGATTAACGATGTGATCTGTGTTACTGTAGCTTCTGTTTGAGGTGTCAGTCACACTGGTAATGACTGTAGCTGTGTGTGTGTGTGTGTGTGTGTGTGTGTGTGTGTGTGGTATTATGGACTTTAATTCCTTCAGCTGTCGGCTTTGATCGGCCTGCTGGAAAATGTGAAACAACAAATACAAAATTGAATAATAGTTGTAACAGATTAATACGTGTAATAAAGAAGATAAACTAATAAAAGACAAAACCAGAACACGGGTGTGCTCCTGAACATTTTTATCTTCAGTAATAATCTAAACTCATTAACTGGCTTATTGTGAAGCTTTTGACTAGTTCTTATATGTAAAAAAAATATTATTCCAACCTGCCTTTAGAGCTTTATATGTGCACAGTTGGAACTCATGTAACTGTAACTGTTAAATGACAGTTTTCCCTCAGGATAAATAAGTTAAATCATCTTATACACAGTCATTACAGCTCAGTCTTTATTAGCAACTAGTCTTATCTATAATTTTAACCAACATTTGATCAATAAAATGTCCAAGCTTACGACTTTAAATGTTTTGTTTTGTATAAACAAGTTCCAAACCAAATGAAATTCAGATAAACATTAATATAAAACAGAGAAAAATCAGCAGATTTCAGAAGCTAGAACCAGAAAACACTAATTATAGTCGCTGATTTAATAAACAATTAAACTTTTCATTGCTACATTTCATTTCAGTCCGCCCCATGTTTGTTGAGAGACAGAGTGCTGGACCTGCTGTCAGAGAGGAGACAGATAATAACAGTGTTTCCCAATTTGTTTTTATCCGATTGATAATTTCACAAGAAATTAAAAACGACTTTTAACACAAATAATTATGATTAATCACATCCAGAAAATCACGTTAGAAACTCTGAGGAGGTAAAAATACCCTGCTGTGTGTGTGTGTGTGTGTGTGTGTGTGTGTGGTAATAATAGACGGAGGTATCTCACCTAATAACAGTTTCACACCTATAATTGAAGTGGAGCCATTGTCGTCTCCATGGAAACTCGCCCTCAGACTCCTCAATAGGCGCTGAGGTGCGTCGTGATGCTCCGTCTGCTCCAAGAAGGGCTTTTATTTTGAAGGAACAGATGGGTGAAAGTCCTTTTGTTGTTGTTGTTGTTGTTTCATCACTGAGCACATCTGTTCTGATTTGTTATCAACCATCAACTTCCTCCTGCTGTCTGACTGTGGATTTCACTGATCTCATGTTTTATGTGTCCTGATATTTGACTCCGAAGTCATGACATCACTTCCTGTCTAGTTTCTGTTTCACCAGCTCCAGTAACTCAATACAATCTCTCATCCAGCATTTCTTTAATCAGCTTTTATAAAAAATAAAGCATGTTCCCGGAGTTTACTGTTGATATTCTGAGATAAATCAGCTCCTCAGCAGCTGCTATTAGAAGCTGGGCCATTTGTGATTTAGCAAAATTAACAATGATTTTTTTTGTGTAAACAGAAAAACTACAGCTCCCATGACAAAGTGTGGAAGGGTCCACATCCATAAAACTCTCCAACGATCTCTTCTGTAGTTATTCATTTCAACTTTGTAGTTCTCTGCTGTCCAAAAACTTCGACAGTGTTCAGTCCTCTCAATATAATCTCACACATCTAGTTCTCACACTGTTGAGAAAGTCTCTGTTCCAAGGCTGGAGTTGTCAACACATTCTCACTGCGACCTCGTCACATGTCCACGTTTGGTCATGGACTTTCCACGTCCACATATGGCGTCCAAGGTACCCTGGGTGTGTTGGTTATTGACGTTCTGGGACGCCGTGTCAACTTCAGCCTGTTACATGCATTGTCTGTTTTTCAAAATACACTTCTGTTTTCACAGGAAATGTACAGTTTGCATACAGTCTCTTTCAAAATAAATGCGCGACATCGGTACAACACCACCAGTTGACGTTATTTGGCCTTCAACAACCAACGCACATAGTTGGGTTTTGGAGAAAACAAGTTTTGCTGTCCTGGGTGAAAGTTGGTGTTTGTTGGACCCATCCACTTCCCGTACTTGGACTTTTGCAGCCTTAACTTCGCGGCATATCATGCTGACATGAAAGGATGTCTTTTTTCGTTGGTGTGTGGCGCTGGAAGTCACTGCCCAAGTGCCAGATATAAATACATGGGGCACCGGCACCACCCACTACGCTACCAACGCCCCTGGATTTGTAATTTTTAACGTTGTTACATATCTCAGGGAGATTTTGAAACAGGCAGAAGTTCTGCTTTCACTTTGGTTCTTTGCCATATTTTGATATTTATTGATTAAAAGTCATTATTCACAACCAGGCTGTACATCTGTATTGCTAACATTACCAGCAGCTATGTTACAGTTCAAAATGGTTGTTTAGGGCTCAAGCTGCCAATTGATTAATTGGTTTGAGTCATTTTTTGAAGAACAAACCCTCAAAATTCTCTGATTCCAGCTTCTTTAGTGGTCAAATGTTCCTGTTTCTTGACTCCTCTATAACAGTAAGACTGTCGTACTGAATATTGTTAGGGTTGTGGACAAAAAAAGACGTATTTCATCATTTTCTGACACTTTATAGATCAAACATCTAATCAATAAATCAAGAAAATAATTGACAGATCAATCAACAATGAAAATAATAGAGACATTTTTCCGGCTATTTTTAATTCAACTCTGGTGACGTGACTGACAGATGAATTTCTGTCAGGTCAAAAATGCAGCTCGACTGTCTGCAGGTTGAGCAGTTCAGTGATGTGACTGACATGATCTGACGTGGCTGCTGTCAGAGGAAACAAACTGTAGTGACTTTACTTTAGCTGAATACTGTAGCTAAACAGACCAAATTTCTTCCTACATTCTTTTCAAAGGAGAATTAATAAAACACTGATGCCTTGGAAGACGAGTGTGCGACATATGAGTCTTAAAAACAAAAGAATCTGAAAAGGGAGGAAGAGCTTCTGATGCAGAGACGTAATAAAATGATGCTAAAACCAGCAGAAGTCGAGTCACCAGACCAGCACAGCGCTCTCTGTCTGTGACCTTGACTGCCCTCACCTCAGGGGGGATGAAGAGCCCGGTTCCCCCTAAAACACTCCCCCTTCAGCACGCACACACACTCCTGCAGGCTGTTGTCATGGTACGAGCTCTTACTGCTGCCCTGTGGGTGGATTTCAGTGTGTGTGTGTGTGTGTGTGTGCGTGTGTGTGTTGTACTAAATCTGTCCACAAATGAGTGGAGTTAATTTTTAACCAAACCTCCTCCAGTCGTGATGTTTTCAGTTTCTTTGTTGCAGTAAAAAAACAAAAAACAAAACACGAGTTCAGTCAAATATGCAAATCTGTTGTTCCTCTGAGCTCAGTGATGAAATGTATCTGTGTACATTTCCTACAAGTGCTGTACTTAAGTACAAGTCTGTGGTATTTTCACTTTACTGAAGCGTTTCCATTAGTCAGTGTCTACTTCTGGTGTCATTAACCAGACCACAGCTGCTGTTAGAGCTGCAACCATTAGCTGATTAATCGATTGGTTGAATTACACAAAATCTAGTGGCAAGAATTTTGATCACTGAATAATTGTTTTAATCATTTATGTTAGGAAAATAAGCCAAACATTTTCTGGTGTATTGCCTCTTAAATGTGAGAATATGATGCTTTTCTTTGTCATCAATGATAATAAACTGAATATCTTTGGATTTTTGGACTGCTGGTCAGATAAATACTGCCTCAAGTGGGAAAGTTCAAGTATCTTGGGGTCTTGTTCACAAGTGAGGGTAGAATAAAGCGTGAGATGGATCGGCGGTTTGGTGCAGCGTTCGCAGTGATGCGGGCGCTGCGCTGGAACGTCACGGTGAAGAGGGAGTTGAGCAGGAAGGCGAAACTTTGATTTACTGGTCCATCTACGTCCCATCCCTTACCCATGGTCATGAGCTCTGGTTAGTGACCAAAAGAATGAGATTGTGGATATAGGCGGCCAAAATGAGTTTCCTCCGTAGGGTGTCTGGGCTCAGCCTTAGAGATAGGGTGAGGAGCTCGGCCATCTGGAGGGAGCTCAGTTTATTTAATTGTATTTCACATTTAAGAGACAGTAAAGCCCCAACAAAATGGCATCTTAAGTCCTGTGTGTGATTTATCCTGGCTTCATATGATTAGAGGATAGTCCGCTAGCCACAAGGCTAATTTATGCAATGTAAAATGTCATAGGCTTATGCTAATATAGTTAGCATTTTGTATTTGTGGGGAAAATGTGGCTAGTATAAGCGTTTTGTTTTTTTGTTGATAAACCATGTGAGTTATAATCTTAACTTTGTTTTAGGTATGTTTTGAACATGGATTTATTAGGAGATGAGAAGCGAGACTCCGTTCATTTTCTCGGTAGATATTACCCGGATCTTCTGGATTATGGGGACCATAGAGCAGGTGCACTAAAGGTTTAAGACAGCTGAGTGGCCTGACCTCTGTTGGCCAAAGAGCTAACTTCTGGTTTAGCGCTCTGCTAATTTGAATGGGGATAAAATAATTTCATTTTTAGGCTTTGAAAACAGGTCAAATCCCAGTCGTGAAATGTCTTTTTTGCCCCATGGCGTCACGTGATGTGTAATTCCAGTCTTTGCTGCTAAGAAAACTGGCCTCAAAGTTCAGTGCTGTTCCTAGGGGCTTGGTTTTGAACTGTGTGGGCCACATGTGTAGGCTCTGTGACACACAACCATAAATCAGCTTTGAGACGTCTCAGTAACACGATGATCTTTGCTCCCCAGAGGATGAACCCTTCAGATTTTAATGGCCTGTTAGATTCTGAAAGTGCCGTGTCAATAAAGTTTAATTGTTATCATGATGCATTATAGTTGCTTCCTTAGTTATGGAACATAATATTCAGAGAAACACTCAGATAATAGTCGGTTTAACTGTAATGAGATCATAATGTTTATGCTGTTGTTGTTTCACACACTCTGTGTGTGTGTACGTGTGTGTGTGTTTCCTGGAGAGTCCAAGACGTTGTGAAAGGAGCTTAATGAATATTTGATGGGAGCTCTGGGAGGTCGGGTTGCACTCGACACACAACAGAAACCATCTGAAGGACTCGCTTCACAGTTTCAGTCTGTTTCCTGCTGCAGACACGACGACACTTTGCTTCACTTCACGCGCTAAAAACAAATTCCATTAACTGAACTCAGACACCTGATGTGTTGATTTAATCAGAGTGTGATTCGTCTCTTAATGAAAACTGACTTTACATTTTAAATTACTGTCATTTGAACTCCCATGTGTGTTTAGTGGATGCAGCACTTACTTTAGGCTTTAATGCTTTAAGGTTTCATTTTGATTTCTGGTTTAATTTATCGACACAACATCCTCATATATTTATAAATCACAACATGTCACAGAACAGTAAACAGCCCTGGATTTATAGTTAACGTCATTGTCGCTGGAACCAACAATTATCACAGGAAATAGAAAAACAGTACATTTTTTATTTTTTTATTAGGGGGCAGACAACGTAAAATATATTTTAAATACTTAAAACTCAGATTTCCAGCCAACCAACAACAGGTCGTGTTGTGATGTGAAGCTTTTTCCTGAAGTAATATTTTCAAATTCTGATAACAAAAATGGCAGACACAGACATATGATCCTACACCGTTACATCTCATCTCCATACACTGTAGTTTACATTTGTCTGTCGCTACATGCCACATCTTGTTTTGTTGCTCTACAGCTGTTGGTATCACTCCATGGAAACTGAAAATAAACTTAAAGGTTGCCGACTAAGTTGAAACATGCAACTTTGTTGCAACACACCATTTTTGCGATTTTATAAAAACCTGCGGGTTCACACCAAGTGACCACCATGAGACGGTGTATCATCTCTAGTCAACAACTCTCTGTGCTTCTGATCTGTAATGTTGACTTCACTACAAGCTGATTGACTGTTGAAATAGGTGACATGCTTCAAAACCAGGCGCCAGCATTTTTTAACCAGCTGAGTTGCAGGTGACACCATCAGCCGGCTTGAGTCGAGCTCACACCGGCCAGTTCACACCGCTGCAACTTTTCTTTGCAAAGTTCTAAAACGGGTTTGTCTTGTTGTGAATCTGTGGTCTGAACTGGGCTTAATACTTTTGATGCAGCAATTTCAGCAGCAAGTTTCAGCAGAATGAAAGTTTGCCACCAGAGAAAAGGTCATATTGGGTCACCAACATCATTCGTATTGATCCTTTTTGTCTCATTAATCATTGTTGAATTTAATCGAACATGGTTTGGAGAATGCTGTGGACTCTGTTGACTCAAGAGAAATAAAAATCAGTTGTTTCAGAACTTGAGTGTGAACCTGAGTGTGTCAGCAGTGTGTTAGCTCCGTTAGCAGCTGAGCTAATGTAGAATTAGCCTCTGTTAAATAGACATATGTGGTGTTACTATACGGAGTCAGATCTCTAAATACTTTTACCACCACTGATTCAGTATAAACCTTTCCCAACCAACCGAGACAGAGAGTGCATTCAGGAGAAGATGTTTCCAAATATTGGTGCAACCACAGAAATAACATTTGCTCGCAGATAAGATTTGAGTGTTACCAGAAATTGTTGCCACAGTGGGACATTTCCAGCTCGTGTCCCAGTACGATCTGAGGACGCGGGGTCAGACTGGGATTTCCAAAAGTTGCGTATGATGAGCTGAATTCACAGAAACGGTGCAAATATTTAAACTTTTATGTGCAGTCTGAACTACAGTTTACCACACACACACACACACACACACACACACACACACACACACACACACACTTTCTCTGTGGTAATAGTGCTGATGAGTGTTTGTGCTGACATTGTGGTATGTTAAGTAAGCTGTGTGTGTGTGTGTGTGTGTGTTGGCACTGTGTTTGTGCCAGAGGTATCAGGAGGACAACATGTGACCCACTGCCTTCAGCATGTGACTGTGTGTGTGATTTTATGTTTTTGGACATGACCTTTGACCTCTTGCTCTGCTGCTTTGTCGAGGACACTCGCTCTTTGTCTCTCAGCCATTTGGAGCTCAGACGATCACAGGGCTTGAGTCATTAAGACGAAATTAGCTGAACGCTTTTATTTTCCTCAATTTCCTCAGTCATTTATCAAGAAGAAATATTAAAACATTGGTGTGTGCAGCATTTTAAATTTGAGGACTTGATGCTTCTGTTTTGTTGCATTGTGAATTTGATATTTAAGCTACTTTCACTCAATATATTCTCTCAGTGAGTGTATAATTCATTTGTCCCTGTAAAAAATGGAAGGAAGGAAGAACAAAGAAACTAAGATACATTTGTGTTTAATACAGCAATTTATAAGTTAAATGCTTTATTTTAGTGAAGATAATCAATCTTCTAGCTGGTCTCCATTATTGTGTAACAGCGCCCATTAGCATCAGGGATAAACGCGGCAGAAGTTTAGGAGGGCAGAAGTCCGAAGGGGATGGGTACGAGGAGTGGTGGATGGGCCCAATAACCGTTGACTTTCACCCGGGAGGCTGGTGTTCACTTCCTGTGTAAGATTGTATAGCCAAACCCTGTTTTTTTTCCCTAAACGTAACCAGGTGCATGTGTTGTTGAAAGAAAAAAAAAACAATGTTATACTGCTGCTTTTATTTTGAAAGAGACTGTATGCAAACTGTACATTTCCTGTGAAAACAGAAGTGTAGTTTGAAAACAGACAATGCATGTAACAGGTTGAAGTTGACACGGCGTCCCAGAACATCAACAACCAACACACCCAGGGTACCTTGGACGTCATATGTGGACGTGGAAAGTCCATGACCAAACGTTGGTATGTGGTCGGACTGAGAATGTGTTGAAGCATCAGATTAGACAGAACATGTTTTAGAGTCCTGGTGCGGCTCTTTGTAATCGTTTTCAGTGAGACTGAAGCGTTTGCTCGCTGCCTTTGTGTTGCTGAGCACCTCGTTTTTGTCTAATTATTGCAGGGATGCACAATGTTGGATCTTTTGTCGATCTCCGATGTGATATATAACATCTTATTTGACTGATAACTGATACCAATATATCCACTTTCTCCCTCAGCTAATTTTACTGACCATCAAGTCTCTTCTATAGTAGGGCTGCAACTAACCATTATTTTCATTGTTGACGAATCTGTTGATTATTTCTTCAGTTAGTCTACTAATCATTTTATCGAAAAATGTGTTAAAATGTTGAAAAATGTTGGTCTGTCTCTCCCAAACCCCAAAATTAAGTCATCTAATGTCTTTTTTCGTACTCACGCCAAAGGGTTTTAGTTTAAGTTTAAAAGTAAAATTACTTGTTCTTTGAAGTATACATCATGATTAATATTGTTATAGTTACTACTGATGAATGGAAGTGTCTTTAATCACCTTGTACAGTGAGGTTCAGTTTAGTCCCAAACCTACAGGGACGGGCCTCTCCAAAGGGTCCCCAGATAAATCCGAGAAGTCATGAGATGATTTATTGGAGAGGAATGAAGAAGAAACTCAGTTCTGATTCATGAATCTGTTTTCACTTTCTGGACTTTTCTCTAATCTTTAATTTAGTGAAATATTGGATCATTTGATCTCTTTGGGATTGAAACAGTTATTTAAATGAAACCATCTGAAAAGTTTAGAGCATCATAAACAACTTAGAGGTAGGTTTCATCTTTAATTAAGTTTTTTTAGGCTGATCGTATGTTGTTTATAATTTAAAGTCTTAATTTACAAAGTAATTATGGCTGTACAATATTTACCTCTGAGATGCAGACGAGTAGAAGTATGTAAAGTAGCAGAAAAAAGAAATACTTCAGTGAAGTACCTAAATTGTGCTTATGTACAGTACTTGAGTAAAAGTACTTTGTACCATGGGCCTCTTACTTACGTTAGTCACACATACTTTCTTCAGAAATCATCCCTCCATCTTTTATCTGTAATCTCTTTTGTCTAAAAATCCTGTAACTTATAAAAAAGGAGTGTAATAACTCCAGAGGAATCTTCTCACGACTGTAACACGACCTGTTAATTTAGTCTACAGAGAGAAGAGGAATCTGGAAAGTATCGAAAGACAGATGAAAAGAAAAACTAAATTCAGCCCGTAAAAAAGAGGAAACAGAAACAAGATGAAGAACGGAGACTAACTGGCTCATATTTAGAGAGGAGGAGGAGGAGGAGGAGGAGGAGGAGGAGGAGGAGGTGTATGAGGAGGTGACGGGGAGTCTCTGTACTGAATCAGATCAGCTTCCTCACACAGAGTGAACCATCTGTCTACCAGAAACACTCTGTGAGTGTGTGTGTGTGTGTGTGTGTGTGTGTGTGTGTGTTCAGCCCTGCCCACTCATTTACTGTAGATGAGTAATGAGAGTGTCCAGGCAAATGGACAACGTGTGTGTATGTGTGTGTGTGTGTGTGTGTGTGTGTGAGAATCACTTTCATTACATTCGTTTTTTAAATCTCTGAGTTTCAGGTATCTGCGTTTCCTCTCAGGCGACCATCTGCCACCACAGTGTGTCTAAATATGTGCGTGTGTGTGTGTGTGTGTGTTTTGATGCTGCAGGATTGAATCTATCATCCAGATGACATTGGTGGATGTTTCACTGCAGATTATTAATTATCATCATCGCGAGCGCAAAAACATTTTAACGTGTTTCACATGAATGTTTTTACATTCTGCAGTGAAACACTTTGTTTAGTGCTGTGCTTTAAGTATGAATACAGTACTACAACAAATGCAAATATAAATGTATACAATGACAATAAACTGTACACTACCGTTAAACAGCTGTTATGTTAGCCCTTTTTACACTGCCTGTTCAAGGCAGGGATGTGGGACAGAGGGGGGACACCTTTAAACCAGCAGTAGAGGTAGTAACACGAAATTGACGTCTGTGTAATGGCCCAGACACAAGCTGACGTCAGAAAACCAGCGGCAACAAAAACCCCTGCCGTGTTGCCTCACATAATCAAATCTCAGCCAAAAAGTTGCACATAAACACGCTGCAAAGACTACAGCCGACTGCCAACCAGCATGTAAGTTCTGCACCTGCGTGAGGGGAAATAACTCCGCTCAGAGGATGAAGGACCTCATTGTGGATGTTTTTAGTCGCTGTTTTTGTTCTTTGAGTTAGCTGCTAACTGCAGCTAGCTGCTTTTTAAACCTCCTGACACTGGGTCGCACAGCATGTCGTCAAATCCACACACCCATCTCTTCCTGCTGGCTGTCCCTTTTAAGGCCCTGACACACCAAGCTGACGGTCGGCCGTCAGTCAACGCTGGGCTGTCGGTGAGTGCCTGTCACCACAGTCAGTGCGGCCTATCCTTGTATCCTTGGCAACAGTGCGGCAGCTGTGGCGCTCATCAGTGAATGAAATCACTTGCACACATAACACGTCATAAAGCCTCTTCATCACACCCGTCCTCACCAACAGATGGTGGTAGTCTGTATTCGTCATTCAAAAAGGGAAACTGGAAGACCTTCTTTATGCTGTGTAGCCAGTTAGCACATTAGCAACACAATCCATTTTTAAAGGCACAGAGCATATTTACTGTGCGCTATAACACAAACCATCAGGAAACATTTCTGCTGAAGAGCTAAATGGCTAAAGAAAAATAATCTGACCTTATGTAAGAAGTTTGTTTGGTCTCACTGCCTCTTGCCTCTAGCTTTTTGTTTACTTTCCTCACTTCTGTTTCTCCTCTTGTGCACTGAGCTGAACCGCCAATCAGAGTGATATTATTCACCGATGGGCTCCGCTGATGCCAGTTCAACTTGCAACAGTGCAGGACACACTCTACTGCCGTCAGCGACAGCAAAACACTGATCGACAACCAACTGTCAGCTTGGTGTGTCAGGGCCTTTAAGAGGGACAGCCAGCAGGACGGGACAAGTGTAATGTTTTGACGACATGTTGAGTGTGCGACCCACCGCCAGGAGATTTGACAAGCAGCTAGATGCAGTTAGCAGCTAACTCAAAGAGGAAGAACAGCAAAATGTCTACAAATCTGGGAGAAAATGAGGTCCAGGAGCTCAGTAAGGCGCCATATAACAGAGACAGTAAATGATTGTTGTCGCCATGTTATGCCATTGTTACTGTTTAGAAAGCGTCACCTGACACTTGTGTTACATGTCACACCAGAGGCAGATGCTGTTGTGTTACATGTCACACCAGAGGCAGATGCTGTTGTGTTACATGTCACGCCTCTTTTGCTTGTGGAGCGCTGGCATGCTGTCTAAAATCACACACTGTGAAGTTTGAAGAAGAGCTTTGCTATAGCAACATGTTGCCTGTTAATTCCAGCCTGTTACAGACATTATTGCACACTTGAGAGTGAAACAGGAAGCTGTTCCTATTTAAATCTGAACACATCTAGATGCTAAGCTTTCAGTTGCTTTTACAAATGACTGCTGATTTTCTCTGTTCTGATTCGGCTGTGGCTCAGAAGGATCTTTGTATAGAGGAGTCCTCTCAGGCATCTGTGTGGACCCAGTCAAGTTTTGTGGCAGCACTCGTGTTCATTAGAAGACAAAATGTGCAGATAACAATTTCTCATAGTCCAATAGTTAATCTTATGTGTGTGATGATTTGGTCTTCTTTATAATCAGCACAACACTTCCTGTAAGTGTGGCTGCAGACTGTGACACTGTGTTCACACATACACACACAAAGAAGTATTCACTCTCATGAAGCTGTTTGTGTTTTACTGTTGTTTTCTGATGTGGTCCTTCATTTCCTGTTGCAGTTTGTTTACAGAATAGGTTTGTAAAGTAGAAATACTCCTCACTTGCGTCTCTGCATGTCACATGTATGAATACTTTATTGTGACATCATGGAAAATTGACCAACAAGGAAAAGCTGTTGTTGATAATAAATGATGAAAGCATGAAACCACACACATGCAAACACAAACACACACAGAGCTGCAAGAACACGTTAAACAGGTTCAGTGTCTTCAGTTAGTGATGGGTGATACCAGTAATACAGGGCCAGAACACAGATATCGATACAGATACAATACTTTTTATTTTCAAAAGTGTGTTTTTAATGTCATATTAATGTCGTATTATGTCATATTAACCAATGCCGAAGACCTGATTTGACTGAAATATTAATTTCACTAGGCTACTGTATATCTGGTTCTCCTTGTCTGAACCTTTCTGAACAGACTCTGAATACCGTTGTTTAGTTTTTCATTAGTTTTTGCAGATGAACACCCTGCAGATTAGTGTTGTCATGGTACCAAGATTGGGACCCACGGTACGATACCAGTGAAAATATCACGGTTCTGAGTAGTATCATGATACCACAGTGAATCAATATGTGATTAACATAGGGGGGATCAAAATAATATAAATAAATAAGATAAGAATCAACCAGTCACCCTCCTCCCCTGACAAGTAAAGAACAGTCCCTCCATAAGTAAAGAACAGTCCCTTCAGTGCAGTGAGGTTTGTGGGCCGTTACCTGCCACAAAGAGAGAAATGTGAACGGCTCGTTTCTCCTCTGACACGTCACATACCTGTGTGCTGCCACAGCTCGGCTGTTCAGGTACTTTTGGGCAGTCATGACGCCAAGAAGAGGACATTATTGGAGCCGGACTTCCCCGTCACCAGTAAGCCATTATCTTGCGCCGCGGAGCACTATGGCCGCTGTATTTGACAGGAATACGTATTCCTGTCTGTGTCTGTGACCCCCGTTCAACCCAACCAAACCGGCAGGATTTGCCTTTCTCTCTGCTGCTGGTTGAAATCTGTACTTGCACAGCGTGCTGAATGATTTATTTTGCTCGCACAGAACTATTTTTAGTCGCAAATGCGAGTGCGGTGATGGACGGAGTAAAATATCACCACACTGCCGACATTTTACTCCGTCTGTCACCGCAAGGTGTTTGATTGCGTTATCAAAACACGCAGCTATTATTCGGCCTTGCTTTTCACTTATTCCACCGAATGTGTGTTTTTTTTGCTATATTTGGCTGAATATATTCAGTTACCGAAAATTCGGTGCATCCCTATTTATCACATTCATTCACGTTTGTACAGACAGTTTTACTCTTGAAGTACAAATAGGTGCCATGTAGAAGAGTGAAACAAATCCCTTTTTTGGTATTGATCCAAATGACACTAGGGCCAATATTCAAAATGAAAGCATAGTATCGAGAGTATAGATATTTTAGGATTGATCCACCCACCCTCACTGTAATCAACCAACTGGTCAACTGAAATTCTACCTCCCCTTAACCAGTCGAATGTTTGATGGAGGAAAACATCTGCATGCCATCTCTAGACGGTAAATCAGGCACAGTGAGTTCACTCTACTCTACTCTCTTCTTTTATCCTGGGGCCAACAGTGCAATGGGACATGGAAGCATCGCGTATTTACGCCAGGCTATAAACACAAGCAGCATGACGAGGCTCTGAGCACTGATGTTTTTTCCTGGGTCATTGTGATTTGACAATGTTCAACTTTGAGTAAAACAGTCTTTCTTTCCTTCTGATGTCTAATTCACCTTCAACTCTCCTTCACCTTTGTCAGGTAACTCCTTCTCTCTCTCTTCTGTACAACTTCTCTCTTCTCTTTTCTATCTTCCTTTCTTTCCTTGCTGCATTTACATCCTAGCACCCTCTCTCTCCTCCCTTATTCTTTGTGTCTTGTTTCTACGGCAGCAGCGAGGGAATGGGCGGAGCAACAGTTATTATTACTTAAATGATGTCACCTCAGTGGGGAGAACAGCTGCTCGTGCTGATGGAGCTCCTGAGATATGTGTGCCAGAGTCTTCTGTTGGTATGTTGAGGGTCATTCTGAACCGAGTGTGTGTGTGTAGCTGAATTATCTCTATTTATAGATCACACACTGTAGCTGAGACACTGAAGGACTAAATTAATTCACTGTTCTTCTGCAGTCGCTGTTTGATCGTCTCAGAATCGAGTTCTCCTCGTTCCATGTCCTGGTTTTCATACATACTGTTGGGTGGACATTTTTATATGATGTGATGGAAGAAGATATTGAGATATGGATGGATGGATGTAAGCATGATGCTAGAGTGCAGAAATATTCTGCAACAAGTGCAAAAAGTCCTGCAAAATAAAAGTAGTCAGGGGCACCGGCCGAGCAGCGTTTTTGACGCCCTGGTAATGAGACCAGGCTGTAATACACATGACTTTATATACTGCTGGGTAGCTTGTGAGTTTTCCCTCTGGAATAATAAACTGTTGAAATGTGTTTATTATGTCTATTTTAGATTATTGATTTTAGTCTGGACCGTCAGTGTATTCTCATAGAATAGTTTGTATGATATCCTACGAATTTGCACCACACAAATGACATTACATTCTTAACGCACAGTTACGTAATTAATGTAAAATTATGGAGGTTAGGTTTACGGAAAAGAAACATGGTGAGGACGAACCTTAAAATGACTCGCAGCCCACTCACAGTTAACATGGAGCCAAACACATGACTTACGGGAAAAGTCCTGTAAGTCATGTTTTCTTGTGACCCATCTTCCACCCCAGCCTGCCTTATTACAAGCACTCAGGACTGCTTGCTCGTTTACTGCCATCAGCACAGTGGT
The DNA here is from genome assembly GCA_035609425.1 of Epinephelus awoara. NCBI lineage: Eukaryota > Metazoa > Chordata > Actinopteri > Perciformes > Serranidae > Epinephelus > Epinephelus awoara. The sequence goes on from CM069299.1 coordinate 40,613,815, forward strand.
CACATGATCGCAGCCTTTCAAAATATGTGGGATATGTATGAATTTGGGTGCACTAGTTTTGGTAGAAAAACACACAACAATTTATGAAAACAACCTGGGCAGGTAACTGAAGTTACTAAATATCAATAAAGTGCAGTAAAAATAACATTTGTCCCCGAGATGTAGTGAAGTAGAAGTATCAAAACATAAAAATACTCAAGCACGTCCTCCTCAGTATTTAGAACATGTGCTGACCCTCCCTCCAAAATACAAACATGACAGTAGCAGATGAGTTTTGTTTTGTCAAATTAACAATATTTCCACCATAAATTGATGCAGAAAAGCCCAAAATTGTTGCATAAAAATTCACCTGAATGCAGGAAATGAAGTGTATGATGCTCAAATTTATCTGATGGAGGACCCTCACAGGCCCCATTTCATATGTGTCCCCCAGTGTTGAAAGAAAACCTACGTCCTTGTGCTCAAGGGAAGAACAAGTACCTTGAAATTGCTCTTTAGTACAGTGCTTGAGGAAATGTACTTGTCGCAGCCTGAAGAAGGTTAAAGCAAATATAATGCCACAAATTACAAAGTATTTTTTTTATGTTGATATTTCTTATATCATTATTATTATCAAAAACATGATGACTAATTTCCCCCCAGTTAAACACTTTTTATTAGACTTTTTAAGACTGATATATTTTACATTATATTTATGTCCAAAGGATTCAACAAAGGTAAAATGGGTCTGAAACCAGGCAGAACACAAATAAAATAAGATATAGAGTTTAAGAGCAGCAGGGAGCAGTGAAACCTGATGATACTGTCCACACACACACACACACACACACACACACACACACACTGAGGATAAGGTGTTGTGGTTAATTGGTTGGTATTTCAGTTTCCCTCCAGATGTGGCCCCTCGCTCTCTAAATGCCCTCTTTGTGTCAGACGCTGCTCAAGTCTTTTTCCACAAACCCTCTCATTCACAAGCTGCTACCTGACTCCGCTCACCTCCACCTCCCAGATGGGCGGAGGGGAGGGGAGGCGTCTGGGCCTCAGTATCCTGTATCCACACTCTATCCAGAGCGGGTCCACATAGAGCTGGATTAAAGCTCTCACCTGGCAAAACACAAAGTCTCAAATCATTTCATTCACCATCCTCTCACATTGTCCTGCCTCTCGTCGCCTCGTGTTATACACCATATGTTCTGTATCTGTTATTGTCAAACGACCACACAAATGGACCAGAAATGTTTCTATGACTTCACAGCTAAGCTCAGCCTCAGCTGTCGATGCCAGACACCTGAGAGAAAATAGAGAATTAAACTCTAAATTACAGACATCCTGAAAAGAGGAATTTCCTCCCTAACAGATAATTACAGGAGCCCACATGCTGAAAACTCTGCCTGTGTTTGGTGCTACTGCATCTGTTCTTTTTCTAATCAGGTTTTTAGGAACTTTTACAAAAAAGTAAATGTCACGAGGCATTAGACACTTTTACATGAACGAGACAGTCTCATGTATCTGCAACATAAAATCTTTAATATTTTTTGTGGCTTGACAGACTCATGAATGAAGTAATTTTCTACAATATGTGAAAAGAAGAAACAGTTTTCATGATGTACCTCTGTGGTCGCATTCATTCAGGAAATACAGTCTCTAATTATAACAGAACTCTCTTGTTACATTCACATTAAACTCAATTAAATGGGATTAGATTTTGGGGCTGGGACTGCAAGCCAACATGGCCGCTCTGCACTAATTGTAATTATACTGCTGGCAGTGAGCTGGTTTATCTTCTTCCTCATCAGATGATTCACTCTGACAGACCAAACAGAGTCCGTGATAATCAGCCAATCACCAGATTAAACTAGTGTGAGACCTGATGAGATCGGATCAGTGGAGCTTTATTGATCCCTGTGGAGAAACTGACCCGTGATCAGCTGTTGATTGACAGCAGCACAGTCGTAAACCTTCCTTAGTTCAGTTTCCATTGTAGAACCCTGATTCCAATAGAGTTAGGACACTGTGAAAAACGTGAATTGATATTTGATGTTCAAACTGATAACCTTTATTGTTTTTGTAAATATACACTCGTTCCGAATTTGATACCTTCAACAAATTCAGAAAAAGTTGGGACAGGCACAACAACCAACTGGGAAAGTTATTGAATACTCGAAAAACACGAACATTGTACAAGTTAACAGGTTAACTAGTAACTGATTGAGTGTCATGGTTGAGTATGAAAGGGGCATATTTGAAAGGCTCAAATAAATAAGGTACTAGAGTGCATAACAAGCAGGGGAGGATCCCCTTTCAGAGGACACGGCTGAGATTTCTCCTTAGTCATCAGTTCAGGGTCCACACAGTTTAATACGTGCAGCGTCATACTTGTGTTTGGTCATGTTGTCGAGCCAGTTTGCTGTCTCTGTCAAGTAGCTGTTTGTTAGTCCCTCACTCTACAGCAGGAAATGGTGCTTCAAAGTAAAAGCTCTGTGCTGAAAGTTCACTGTACTTAAAAATAAAATGTGTTTGCAATTGTTATGGTCCGGCTCTAAGACCAAAACAAATAGGGAAACACATGGGGAGTTCCATAAAAATAAGTAATTTATGTTAACAAAAATTGAAGAATAAACAATATAACCTTGCGGTTAATTCATAATGGACCTGTAACCCACTTTTTGACTGCGACCCCCCAGTTGGGAACCACTGGTTTAGGCAACGAAAGCATGTGGTTGGGTTTAGAAAAAGAAGAACAGGGTTTGGCTTTATAGTCACACAGGAAGTGATCACCGGCATCCCAGGTGAAAGTCAGTGGTTGTTGGACCCATCCACCACCCCTCACGCCCACCCTACTCCCTCAACTTACGTTGTTGTCCCATTACTTTCTCCCTGACGCAGCAGGGCGCTCTTCCACAACAACAAACAATATCATGCCACATGAAAGGACAACTTTTTTCGACGGTGCCTGACACTGGAAGTCACTGGCCAAGCACCGGTATTTGACGACTTTGGAGTGAGATCAGGTTGAAAATACAGACTTGGTGTGCAAAGGCCTTAAGTGCCCTCAGTTCCCAAAGTGTTGTTTAAAAACAGGTGATGTAACACAGAGGTAAGCATGCCCCTGACCCAACTTTTTTGGAATGTATTGCAGCGACCTGTATATATAGTGTATTTACACAAGCAAAGTTTCAGTGAGACACCTGGTGTTTCTGAGGGACATTTTCAGCCTCTTGACGAAACTTCTGGAGTTTCTGTAACTTTGCTGATAAAGTCTCTTTTCCAAGAGGACGCACACAGAGTCAATAAGAAGGGTTCAGTTCTTTGCTGTAATGAGAATCAAACCTGTGACCTGTGTGGTACACAACAGGGGAAGAAGAAAGAGAAAGAGAGGGGTGTACTGTAGTAAAGCACTGGGTCACTCAGACTCCCCCTGGGAGGAAGCTGATTGGCTGACAGAGATAAGAATCTCCCGTTACCACGTCAACGGTCGAGTGCCCTGTCTGTCAAGCGTCTGTTCCCACGGTAACAAAAGCTGCTCCCCCCAACTGGACCCCCCCCACCCATCCAAGCCCCTAACCCGTCTATACACACACACACACACACACACACACACACACACACACACACACACACACACACACACACACACACACACACACACACACGTGTTTAAAAGAGTTGGGAAAGCTTCCAGTCTGTCTGGAGTGGAGATGGGAACTCTGTGTGTGTGTGTGTGTTTGATCCTGTACTTCTGTCTCTGTGAGGACTTAGAGTTTTAGTGTTGAAGAGAATAAAAACAAGTCAGTCCACACATCTGCAAAGTTTAGTGTGAGGGATTAAACTTTTAAATTTGGGGTTTAGATTAGCAGCAGGTTTGTGTTAAGGCTCTGGGAACGTCCTGTATAATGTCAGTGAGAGTCCTCACAAGTATAGTAACGTGGCGATGTGTGGGTGTGCTGGATTGTGCGGTCAGTGCAAATGTTTTTATTCTCGGGGCAGGAAGAGTGAAAAAGGCCAAACTGATCCTATTAGACTGAAAAGGGGAAACACACACACACACACACACACACACACACACACACACACACACACACACACACTTTCCGTCTGAATGTGGAGCTCGTTTAAGAAAATGTAGTTGGCTCAGCTCGGTGTTCTTCCTGCCAACTTAGTGTATAAAATATTAAATACTTAAACACGTTGCAAAAAGGTTGAATTTTTAATGACAAACATGTTTCAGTTCCAGCTGATTACCGTCTGTAAATTATAAAGAGCAATCTGATATTTATCTGTGAAGACAGAAAAAGACTTTTCCTCTTCCTATTCCTGTGAGACTTAACATCCTGACTTACATCCACTTTTCCTTTGCTCTTTTGTTCCTGGAGTCATTTAAGACCAAAGGTTGAACTTGCCCGACAGTTAGGCCCCGATCACACAGAGAGAGTTTTAGCAGCTCGGGGCTGCTTTTTGTTTTTAACGAGATTGAAGCTTTTTGCTCGCTGTCTTTGCGTTGCTACGCACCTCATGTTTCTCAGCTCTAGGCGCCTGGCATTTTCGCTGGAGCGCTCTGAACTCTTCAAGTTGAAAAAACTTCAACTCAGAGCAGCAAAGCGCCCCACGTCAACTCTGCTTTTCCCATTGTCCAATCGGATGATTTGAGAGGTGGTCACGACAAAAAGTTTACAGTTGGTCAACAATGGAGGAGAAACTGGTGGTAGTGGTTGCTGGATACTGAGAGCAAGACAGCAAACGTCCATGATGGAGGAGAAGCTCCTAGACCAACTGGTGGTACTCCCCATGATCCAGCCTCTTTGTTAGGGTCTCATGTACCCACACAGATCTCTGTTTATCTGCTGACAGCCTCTCACCTCAACCAGAGCTACAGACAGCACCCTCTGCCTCAACAATGTCAGCAACTACACACTGATTACTGGAGGATAAAAAAATAAAATAAATAAGTGGTAGATTGATTACACAGAAAGGTTAGGGTAAGGAGGTGATGGCAGCAAGCGTTTTTTCCCAGTGGCATTCAACCTGTAAAACACTTTCTGTGTATTTGAGGCTTTAGATGTTTTCCAACAGCTTCAGCTTTATATTGTAACTTCACAACAAACTTTTACATCCTGTTTTACCTGACCGACAGGTGACACATTATACACCTGCTGTCACTTTCTCTTTTTTCAACAACTTTTAAAGTGCCAGCTTTCATTGAGGAAACAAAGAAAAACGTTTCTGCAAACTACAGACTCTTTCATTTGTTAGTTACTGTGTAGCTGATATGTTGAAACTTAGCGTTACAATGATGCTGTGGTTAACGTGCGGTTCGATTTAGGCACAGCAATCAATTGGTTATGATTAGGAAAAGATCATGTTCTGCATTGAAATATCCCACTTTTACAGGACACAGTCCCTGCAGGAAAAGCAGCAATGTGTTTATAAAGACAACCACCTTTGTGGCGCTAAGCACGCCAACGGATTGCTACCAAACACCTATGTTTGCAACCAGCAGAAGCAGCTGGAAAACAGTGGTGACTTGCTAAAACCAACCTGTTCTCATTCTGAAGTCGACAAATACCACCGCTTTGTCAGTGATTTTTTTGAGTCAGACACTGCTGCAGTCCCTAGAGGGCAGGCAGGAGGGGTGGTGAATGGGTCCAACACTGGACTTTAACCCAGGAAGCCAGTGTTTGCTTCCTGTGTAAATGTTGAGCCTAACCATGATGTTTTTTCTAAACATACACAAGGAAATAAATGTAAATACATAGTGTTTTACCAATGATGCAAGTTTATTTTGAAAAAGACTAACAAACAGAAACGGTGCATTTCCTGTGAAAACAGAAGTGTATTTTGAAAAGGCACAATGCATGTAACAGGCATAAATTGACACAGCATCCAACAACAGACGTACCCAGGATACCTAGCACGTCATATGTGGATGTCAAAGTTCATAGACTAAGTGGTGATAAGTGACGAGTTGGTAGTGAGAATATGTTGTTTATTTGTCTTGAACAGTGGTCTGGAGCTTGGCAGATGATGGGTTTTGGTTAAAATGTGAACAGTACCCAACCCTAACGCATATGTGACTGGAGTCATCACACATGCAGTTGTGTACAGTCCAAACAACCAGCTACAAAATATAGATAAGGTGGACCTTCGCTGCGGCATGCAAATGTAATTTGCTCTTTGTGTTTGTTTTTTCTGTCCACACGTACCATGTGTTGTTCCTGCGTGCCTCCTTTTCTTTGTCTTGTCTGTTTACTGTAATAGAAGCATGTAAAGTTGTGTGGCCGCTGAGTCTTCTGGATATGAAACAAGAAGAAGTAGAATCAGGACCGCCAGGGTCAGCAGAGAACGTATCAGGATAAAAGGTGTAAACCTTGTGTCTGCACAGCTGCCTCAACTCAAAAAGTTAGCAAGTTTAAAGAGGTACAAGCTAACATTTTTATTACAGACGTCTCTTTTTCAGCTCAGAAGTTTTGAGTGGTAAAAGTATGTTTTCATCATCAGACTGTCACATTTTCTTTTTATTTTCTCTTGTAAAAGAGGTTTCTGTGATAGTGCCGGATCTCTTTCAAAATTTACCGTACGTTGCGGTTAGGTGACGACTAGAGGAGATGTGAGACAGTCTGATCTCCGCCTCGAGGTCCTGACATGTTCTGATCTTTATCAGACATTTGATATTTCTGTTTTTGTGGAGGAACGATCCGACCTGTCACTCCGACCAAAGTTAATGTAATTCTTGTTGTTTTATTGTGAAATGTGCTGCCACTGTGTTTGCTTACAAAATCTAGATCGAGCAGGCTGTTAAATTGTTTGAATGATGTGAGAGGTTAGAGGCAGCGCGCGTGCGCACACACACACACACACACACACACACACACACACACACACATTCACTCTCTCTGCCAGCTCCGGGGGATGAAGAGACAACACACTGCTGCCTTGTTTAAAGAGAAGTGATACTTGAGCTGAATGAGTGTGTGTGTGAGAACAGACCACTCAGTGTAAAGTCCACTCAATGAGGCTGAAGGCCACCAGCAGGTCTGTACACACACACACACACACACACACACACACACACACACACTGTATCCTATGTTTACCTGTTTCTGGAAAAACCCACGGCCATAATTTCGAGGAAGAGCAGCTCAGAGAATTTCCAGTCATCAGAAAAACTTAAATCAATGAAATCTGTGTTTGTCTCCAAACAGGAAATACTTGCATGAGTGCGTCAAAATAAAATAAAACTTTTCCATGAACATCACTAAAGCAACATTAAGACTTGACAATTATCTTAATTCCAGTGGACGCGGCGCAGCATGTGTCAGAAGCATCTCTGAAGCACCCCCCCCCCCCCCCCCCCCCCCCCAGCAGCATCAGGGGAAAATGTGGCAGGACAGCAAGGAAAGTTAAGGCAGTGGAAGTCCGAGTAGGGCAGGCGAGAGTGGTGGTGGATGGGTCCAACAGTCACGGACTTTCACCTGGGAGACCAGTGTTCACTGCCTGTGAAATTGTAGATCTTACAGGAACCAACACACCCGGGGTACCTTGGACGTTGTATGTCAATGTCAAGTATGGCACTTAAGGCTTAATTTCTCCCTAGCTGAAGGACTTACACAGTTGCACAGATTCCCTGAAAAGGTTTCCTTTGTCAGGAAAACCATTAACTCATTTACTGAGTTGAAAGTGTTTTACAGCAGTTAAATGTTTCCACAGAGATTGTTTGTTTGTTTGGACTCAGGCATGTGACGCCTGTTATCGTCTCAAAAAGTTGGCTGATAGTTAGATCATGCAAAAAATGGCAGAAGAAAAGAAGACAAGAAAACCACATTGGTCAGAGGGGGAAAATGATTAAACTTCTGGAGGAATACAATCATAGAAAGCACAAACTATGAAGTAAATTTTAACTCCAAGTACCAGAAAACGACTGTAGGAAGAAGCTACAAAGTCAAATCTAAAGAGTAAAATCAAAATCGTATTTGTTGAGCTCTCCTAGTCACAGATCACTCTTCTCAGGGTGTGTCAGATTTTTCATTTATCACCATTAACTCAGTCATGTTAGAGTCAAGATAGAGTCAGGGGTACCTTAAGTTGTTTTTTTTTTTTTTGGTTGCTAAGGTCTTTTGTGCAACAGTCTAGATAGTCCTTAAGTTTAAGACCAAGACAAAGAGAAAACCATAAATACTCAAGTAAACATTTTAAGAAAACCTTAAGGAGAAGACTTAAGGGTGTTCTGTGCAACTGATTTTATTTTGACAAAGCCTTAACTAGGACTTTAAGGAATGAACGTATTTCTCAGATTTTTATCGAGTCAAATTTGAGCTTCTGTTTGAGCTTGAACTGTTTTATTAATGAGTCTGTAAAACACATACTAGGAGCTAAACACACTGTTTACACAATACTGTCATATCCACCTCCCACATGTATATAATACATCTTGTTACTTGAACCATCCCATAATTATTCCAGCCTATTCCAGTGTCTCTGCACTCATGTATTACTGTACAAACAGAACAGGACATAGCAGCGTCTTGTAAGTGTTCACCGTCATAATTAAATTTGTACCCGGTTTCTCTTGATGATGCAAAGCAGGCCCTTGTGTTGCCACGGCAACCCCCTAAATTAATTTACTGACGGAGATCGCCGATCCGTTCTGTATCAGAGTAAAAATCCAATTAATGAAGCCGCCAGGTTAAAGCATCTCTCCCAGTAATTAGACTGGGCCCCAGTACTGAATAATAAATACAGTCAGTGATGACGGTGTGCGTCTAGTCACTGGCCTGATACTGGGAAAATTAGAATTCATACAGTGATGGGATCATTTGTTATTGATTAGAACGTGGTTAATAATTTGTGAATATCTGCTGAAGTGTTCACATCGAAGGGAGGAGGGCGGGAGGGGCTAAAAGCATCACCGTGGCAACCGCATACATCGACCGCTGTGGCTGCGGGGTCAGAAACAGGTCAAGTGTTTTAGAGCTCGACAAACCACAAGATGTGACCTTTGACCCCAAGTAGCTCTTTGCTGACAGTTCAACTCTGTCTGTGTTTACAGTCTGCCTCTCTCCACCTCTGTATGTCACACACACACAATATTTACTGCAGAAGGAGAATAATTATTCTGCAGTTTTTCTCCAGTGCTGGTGAAATATTCAGATCCTTTATTGGAGTAAAAGTACTAATACCACACTGAAGTATATACACTGTGAGCATAATCAGGAAAATAAAGTTACAAGACAACTGTTTATATTTTAATCAGAACATATTTAGAGGACGTTTCTGTCCCGCAATAAGTGCGTTAAACCTCTTGAGAAATAAGATTATTTAGTTGTTTTTATATTTTCATGGCCGCTGTTGTGTCTCCACTTCTTAAAAAATAAACAATAAACATACCAAAAAATAAATACATCAGTTAAGACAAACTTTATCCCATAAAGTGCTGAGTTTATGAGTTTTTAAAAGCGTCTTACAGACAGCTGCTGAGTGCTTCTGCTGACATTAATTATTTACTCATTAACATTCACAGCGGCTGATTTTGCAGAGTCGACATTTTTGTTTGCTGGTTACAAAAAAGCATTTAACAGTTTATCAGTTACACATGCGTCATATACAGTTATATATTAGTGTATGAATATGTATACGCTGTATTAGTTGGCCACAGTTAGGTTATTTAAAGCTTCACATCTCCTGAAATACTCAGGACACGACCTGAGCTGTGGCCCTGAGCTCACACTGACTGTGTGTACTGTAAATAGATCTTTCATGGTATCCGTATATTTACATCTACTCTCATGTCACCAGACCTGTTTCCACAGCGCTGACAGGTCTGGAGTCACTGATTATCTTTCTGACTGGCTTTTGTTTCATTGAACCTTTAAGTCGTCTCGGGCGGTGCAAAGTCCAGGATGCAGTGACGCTGCTCTTGGAAAATAATGTCAGGGGTGAACTGGTGTTGGATCATTTGCACGTGGAGAGGCGAGGAAATGGCACTACGGAAAACAAAGAGTCGTATGGCACTCAGAACATTTGCATGACATTAGAGAAAATCGATTTATTTATTGTGTCCCACTGAAACTAGACTTCTAAAATACATATTAACATATTAGTCCGACTGAAATCCTACTAAATTGAATTTCTCAAGTCAGACTAAAGGGGCGATCTCACAGAAATGAGATGCCAGAGACGCGGACGCTTCAAACCCTGGAAGCGCTTATTCAATGCGCGCTAGCTACTGGTGTCTGACGCGCAAAAATATTTTTACTTTTCAGTGTCTACGTGTGTCTAAACAGAAGCGTATAAAAAGAAAATGCCCGTCTAAAAAGACGCTTGAACGCTGGTCAGACGCGCCGTATCATAGGCGTTTCATTTCGGTGTGATGGCTCCCTAACACACCCAGATCATGTGACTCCTGCATGTGTACAATCAACCAGACCCAAACTGACCGAGGCGCTCTGAGCATGCTCCACACTTGGCTCAATAAATGGATTCCCCTCCCGTGCTTGTATACTGGGACAAGGACAGTAGGCGAGTTAAATGTCCTCGTCCAGCTGCTTCTGTTGAATCTCTTTGTGGTAATTTTGTGTCCTCTGCAGTCATTCTAAGTTGTGCTGCTCTGTATGTGTTAATTTGAGCTTGACATTTTGCGTGTGAAGGCTGGGAGGGGCTGATATTTTGGTCCCCTGGGCCTGTGCCCAGTAAACCTCTTCAATAATCCATCCATACATTTTGATGCTTGTACCTTTGTTCTTTTGCTGAAGAAACATTTTGACTTCTCACACTTTGGTAAAACTACTTTCACTTCTGTGTGAACGATCTGAACACTTCTTGCACAAAGCAAAGCAACATACTGTGGTAATATTGCATAGAAGTGTATTTAAAATGTTCCTGTGAAGATGCTATAATTTGATATGCAAAGTGTGTGTGCACAGACCAGTGTGATGTTGTTCCTGGATGATTCTGTGCAGGGAAATATGATCCAACACGAAAACCGACTTCATGTTTTTATGTCTAAATGTGGCTTTGGGACATTTTTGTGCATCCAGGTGTCTCTGAGAGGGAATTAACCATCATCCTCCTGCGTGTTGTTGCATGTTGCTGTGTGTTGCTTCATGTTGCTGCGTGTCTCTGCGTGTTACTACACGTTGCTGCATGTTGCTGCATGTTACTGAGTGTTGCTGCGTGTTGTTGCAGCCTCTGGAAGCTGCTGAATGTTAAAGCTTTAAAGAACCTGTTTATGAGCTCTGCTAATGTCTCTGTGTGTCTGAGTCTTAATGGCCTTTAGTTTGCTGGAGGAGTAAATCTATCAGACAGATGCAGCACTGATGGAGTATTACTGCTGACTGTTTATCAGAGGAGGAGATTGTTCTGTCTGGGAATGGCATTTACTTTCTTTTTTTTTTTTTTTAAATTGTAAATATCTATGAACTTGAACTTTTATCATCAGCAAACACTGGCTTTTCCTGCACGGTCACAGGAACCAGCTCGTACCAGCGTCCACAGAACTTTATAACATGTTAACACAGTAACAGGAGCTGCAGCTGTGACCCGGGCACAAAGACACTGTTTTGTTACTTTTTTATTTCTTATACTCGATGCACAATTTGACAAAAAAGCAATGACTGGTAACGGCAGCTGAATGCAGGTAGTGTGGTAGTTTAATTTGCTTCTGTCTGTACATTCAGGTGGGCTCACAGTAAGAGTGAATTAATACGCGCTCTTTAAAGATAAACAATCAAAACTTTTCTTTTTATGCAGAAATAACAACACGACCCTCAGAAATGGAGTCCTTAAACTATACTTGATTATGAACCTTAGATTTCAGGTTTATTTCTTAATATTTTTGTCAAATAAGTATTGATTTATTGCTAATAATAATAATTATAATGCATTTTATTTAAGGGTGCCTTTCAAAGCACTCGAGGACACCTTACAAGACACAGTTAAAAAAACAAGCAGCAAAAATCTTAATTATAAAAATTAGGTATAAAATCATCATCAGTGCAAGTCTCCATATGTGTGTCACCAAAAGACTGAATATGCCAGCGTGAAAAGGTGTGTTTTCAGATGGGATTTTAAAATGCAAAGGGAGTCAATATTGTGAATGTTGTGTTGGAGACAGTTTCAAAGATGGCGGCAGAACGGCTGAAAGCTGGAGTGCAAAGGAGGATCTCAGAGTACAGGACGGTGTGTAGATATGAAGGAGTTCACGCAGGTTATTAAGGGCCTTAAAGGTGAGAAGCAGAATCTTGAAATCATCATTTAACAGTTGATAGTTATTGATTCTGAATATCTGAAACGGTTTCAGTTCTCATTTCTGGCAGTATTGATGAGAGCAGCACCAGCTCGCTCTCTCGTATTGCCAAAATACACGGGACACTGACACAGCATGGCGCTACACGTCTGTTATGGCATACCCGCAACATTATGATCAACTGAAGCTGCTACACTGACCACAGAAGGCACCATACTACTTGCTATTTAGGGCGGCGGCAGCTCAGTCCATGGGGACTTGGCGTGGGAACTGGAGGGTCGGCGGCTGAAGTCCCTTTACGTACCAAGTATAGAGCCTGGTTGTAGCTGGAGAGGTGCCAGGTCGCCTCCTGGGCGCTGCATTCCCTTAGTTTTTTGTCCGAAATATTGTTTTTTTGTTTCATGTATAAACTGTTCATAGAACAATTTTTTTGTGGGTCTTGAAAGATTAGTGAATATGATCCAAAATGCTGGCGGTGGCTGGCAACTCTGGCGGGGAAAGTCTTAGTACTGTGACAGACTTTCATAAAGTTGTTGGCCATTGATGCATTTTTTCTTGCTCTTTATATTTGCTTTAAATTGCCTTTGAGTTAATTATGAAGCACTTATCACAATTTAAATGTACAGAGGGCTTTGATGAAAATGATCTACAGGAACAGGAATAGTGATAAACGCCAGGCTGGCTCCTTTAATCTGTCGGCAGTCATGTGATCAGGTTTTATGTTCTTCTTATCTTCATTATGGTTTTTTATTATCCTTAGAGACCATCAGTACAGTAAACAGGAAGTACTCAGGTCCAATCACTGACCCCACGATAGCTCCCTGGGGGATTCTGGGTAACGCTGATGATGTCCCTCCTGCTCCCCAGATAAGCTTCCTGTCAGCAGTGAAGGTGGTCTTGGAGCCTTGCAGGCCAGCCTCGGGGCAGCAGGTGTTTTTCTAACTGCGGGATAATGAGGAGGTCACATGTCACATAATGACTGGGAGGAATGCACCAGCACTGGGAGGACTGGGAGAAGCACGAGGTGGATGGTAAACCAGTGTGAGAACAGAGCAGAGGAGGAAATGTTAATGTTTGTGTAACAGAAGAGAGGAGCATCAGAGCGCTTATAGACAGGAAGCTTTTATCTTATAGACAGGAAGCTGCATGGACAGTATCATATGCTCAGGAAATGTATGAGTCTGTATGTTGAGGATGTCTCTACACCCCGGCTGAGGGAACATCGAGTCTCAGCAACAAATGTATTTGCATTTCTTTTAATTCTTTTTTCTGAAAAACTTGGAGAGAATTACAACAACGCTGAAATTAGATGATTCTGTAAAACCTGATGGTTCAAAGTAACACTGTAAGGATGCGAGCACATGCAAGAACTCTACATGACAGACTTATGTCCTGCCGTCTTCACCTACGTCCTGTCGTCTTTACCTATGTCCTGATGTCTTGCCGTCTTCACCTACACCCCCTCGTCTTCACCTACGTCCTGTCGTCTTCATGTATGTCCTTTCATTTTGCCTATGTCCTGTCTTCTTCACCTGTGTCCCGTCGTGTTCACCAACATTCTGTCGTCTTCACCTATGCTCTGTGGTTGTCACCTACGTCCTGTCATCTTTACCTTTGTACTGTTGTCTTCACCTACATCTTGTCTTCCTCACCTACATCCTGTTGTGTTCACCTTTGTCATGTAATCTTCACCGAGGTTCTGTTGTCTTTGTCTTCGTCCTCTCGTCTTCACCTACATCCTGTCATCATCACCTACGCCCTGTCGTCTTCACCTACATCTTGTTGTCTTCACCTACATCTTGTCGTCTTCACCTACGTCCTGTCGTCTTTACCTATGTACTGTTGTCTTCACCTACACTTTGTCTTCCTCACCTCGTGTTCATCTATGTCCTGTCATCTACACCTACATCATGTAATCTTCCCCGACGTTCTGTCGTCTTTGCCTACATCCTGTTGTCTTCGCCTGTGTCCTGTTGTGTTCACCTACATCCCATCATCACCTATGTCCTGTCATCTTCACCCACTTCCTGTCATCTTGTCGTCTTCACCTATGTCCCGTTGTCTTGCCATCTTCAGCTACATCCTGTCCTCTTCACCTTCATCCTTTCATTGTCATCTGTGTCCTGTCGTCTTCACTAACATGCTATCGTCTTCATCTTTGTCCTGTTGTCTTGTTGTCTTCGCAACACCAACAAAAAAAGCTGTCCTTTCACATTTGATATGTGGCCAGTCCCCATGATTGTTCAGTGGCGCCTGGCAGTGTCAGTGGGAAACACCGCAGGACAACCTATGTCCTGTGTTACTGAAGGAAAACAGATGTCACAGATAGTACTCTTCATATTTTTTGTGCCTTTTTGTTTATGGGACTTCCTCAGGACAGTTTCTCTCCAAGCGTCGATCATGATACGAACAGAACAGGGAGCTGCTCTCTAAGATGTTACTACACAGTGTTTACTGAAACCTCACAGGGTGCCCTTAACCAACAGATAAACATGTCCTCTGCCACTGCGTGAGTGTGTTAGTATTCTGAGAGCATTGCATCAGCACACACGCTGAATATATCTCAGGTGTGTGTGTGTTTGGTGTGTGTGTGTGTGTGTGTGTGTTCATGTTATCGTGGGCTGCAGCAGCAGAGAGACAGCGCGGGGGATAAGGACACGCTTCACAGTCTAGAGGACGTCTCACCTCAAATGTGTGTGTGTGTGTGATTGTTGAGTGATTGGAGACGGTGTGAGTCAAGTCGATTCCTTCACAGACTCACAGACACACACACACACATACAGGGTTGTCATGGTGACCGAGCAGCAGGAGCAGGGAGGCTGACAGACTGCAGTCAGTTAGCCTCTCTGTCAGCTGTGATCCTTCAGTCTGTCGCTCTGAATCTTTTTTGTTCCGCGACACGTTTTAGCATTTCAGTCAAATGTCAGGGACGCACAGTCGGTCTGAGTCTGCGTTTTCCTCCAGCTGTCTGATCCTGAACGCCTCACTGCCCCTTCCTCCTCCTCAGACTCTCTGCTGCTCAGCCTGCTGCTTTGTTTTTAGCACACATGCTAATGTGGCGGCCATATTGGCAGCCTCTGAGAACCTGGCAGTTGTAGTGACAGTATTTGTACTTTTACTCAGAGCTGTGGTGCCAGTCTGTATTTTTATTTGTGTAGTAACAACCCGAGGAGGAGTTTATAGTTTATACACACAACCCTGATTTTATTTAATTAGCAAATATTATTTTTGTTTATGTTTGATTGATTTTGGTTGCAATTAATATCCTGGATTTTTAGGGGGAAAGCAAGAAACAAAGAGCCCTGTTCACATGTTAAAAAACAGACCTCATTAACCAGGCCACTTACTCCTACTGGGAACTGAATCCCAGTTAAACCCAGTTGAAACCAGTGAGTTCATCTGGTCTGACAGGAGGGTAGGAACCAAAACGCTGCCAGATTTTTGTTCCTACCATCTCTTTGTGTCTGTTCCTATTGGATGTGACAGCTGATATTGAGAGGAAGCGGCATGTGAAAATATCTAAGCACTGCCAAACTGACCAGCGCGTGTGTGTGTGTGTGTGTGTGTGTGTGTGTGTGTGTGTGTGTGTGTGTGTGTGTGTGTGTGTGTGTGTGTGTGTGAGGGTGATAATGACTCTGTGACACACAAACGCACACTCAAACAACAGTATTGACTAAAAGCTCAAATAAACACAAATCCACTCCACATATCGACTGAAACAAGAGCTCAGACGGCGTGTATGCACACACATGCACACACACACACACACACACACACACACTTTGTACGATGAAGTCATGGTGTTAGATGATACTGTTTGGGTTTGAACCAGACAGACTGTGTGTGTGTGTGTGTGTGTGTGTGTGTGTGTGTGTGTGTGTGTGTGTGTGTGTGTGTGTGTGTGTGTGTGTGTGTGTGTGTTGGACATTTTGTGCATTATATCACCAGTGGTGGAAGAAGATACTTTGCTTCAGTTATAGTACTAATACCACTTACTAATAGTATTAATTCCACACCATAAAATACTCTTCTACAAGCGTATATAATATTACTTAAAGGATAACTTCTGTATTTTTCAACCTGGGCCCTATTTCCCCATGTGTATGTGTGTTTATGATTCATGGGTACAACTCGTTTTAAAATTGGTTCAGTATTGAGGGAGGCGGATGCAAACGAGCTAAAACGGTAACGGGGGCAAATGCGTCCCGTATGAGTTTGCGCGTTAGAAGTGCTTTTTTCGCCACTGACCGGTTCAGATCACCAGTGCTATCTCTGTAAATAGCACACTAAACATTTCTCTTACCCTTCACTTGCTCTGGGCTGTGACGTCATCTCGCGAGAGCTTTGCTTGTTGCCGGAAGAAAACAGAGAACAGGATGTCGCCAACACCCCGTACAGCTTTCATAGGCTTCCTTTGTCGGACGGCGAGATGCTGAAGCTGTGGCTAGTTGTGCTACAAATGGATGCTAACACTCCTGTCCAGACACTGCGCCTTGCAGACCATCGGGTCTGCAGTGCTCACTTCTCCCAAGATGACTACTGCCAGCCGAAGAAGAGAAGACATCCAATCCCGAAACACCCCTTTCATAAGAAAACAGCTGTCCCACAAGTAGAGAGAGCTACAGACACAGTGGAGCAAAGCTCTCGCGAGATGACGTCACAGCCCAGAGGTAAGGGAAACGCTTAGTGTGCTATTTACAGAGATAGCACTGGTGATCTGAACCGGTCAGTGGTGAAAACTTATACGGGACGCATTTGCCCCCTGCATCCGCCTCCCTCAATACTGAACCAATTTTAGAATGAGTTGTACCTATGAATCATACGCACACATACACATGGGGAAATAGGACCCGGGATGAAAAATAATACTTATATACTTTTAGTATCACGGGTTAAACTACTATTTTATATATTGGATTATATGATCAGTATTACTGATGCATCCATGTGTAATTAAGATTTTACTATAGTAGCTGGTTAAGATGGTGCTCATTTGACAGTTGTCCCGATCAAGTTTTTTGCCCCAGATCCTGAAGTCATTACTCAGATACTGAGTCATTTATTTCGACCATCTGCTGATACCGAGTCCTGATCCCAGATATATCCTATAAAATAATACAGCTGCACAGTGCACACTTGAAGTGCACTCTAGTTATTCAGATCCAGTGCATATGCTTTACAGCTGAAAAACTCTCCAATGCATAAAAAAATCTGTGCACCCAAACTGTTCCTTATTGTTTATATATTCAATTATTTATCAATGTTATTATTTTATTACAGTTGTAAATATAGGCACCACTCATAACCCTAGCAGCACACCAGCTGCAAGTCAAATTTTAGCGGATCAGCTGATGTCCCGTATGATCAACAGTGCTGCAAAACTAGGAGCGCTCAAGATGATCAGCTTGCGGCACATAAAAACACATGTAGTGTGTGTATATGTCTCTGACACTTGACAGCAGGGGAGGCACAGAGCTGTGCGCCCCTGAATGACACCAACACACGGCAGAGACTTGGCGTACTTTTTCACTGCCTGGCTGTTTGGGTGCAAACATTTACCTGCCACTGCAAAGATTTACTCGCCAAAGTCGCCAAGCTCTCAATGAAAATGAATGACTTCCGACGTTTTGGAAGCGCAAATTTTCGTGAAGCACCAAAAAAAGAGACCGCTGGGTGCCTGTACCGAGTTCTAGGTACTAGAATTGGTACCAGTATAAGCAACTGTGAACTGTACCTGACCAGGCACCATATTTTTGCATCACACTAGTGAGAAACTGCTTTCAGTTTTTCAGTTGAAAATAGTGGAGCCTTTGGAAGTTTGTAATCTTTGTCATCTACTCTCAGAAAACTCAAAATGACTCCATATGTCTGAGGAAAAGTCAGTGTGTCCATTTCTGTTGTCATTTTCCTGGCAGCCGTTTTACCTAAAGTTTATCACACGTACATCAAACCATATGGTGTGTGTATCGTCATATAGTGAAATCAGAATTTCCATAAAGCTTAGCATCTGTTGGAGGTATCCTGATTAAAGGTTTACCTGCCTGCTGATTGGAAACACACACTTTCCACAGACATTTCTGAAGTTTTTCTGACAGACACACCTGACTGAGAGCAGACTGATTCTCCTCCATCTGTTTGTTGTTTTGTTTGAGAGGAAAAACAGAAACTGCTTTTGTTTGTCGTTCTCTCAGCCTTTTTGGCTAACGTGCTAATGCTCCTAACAGCTCTCTGCTTCTTTGTGTCTGCTGTGCTCTTTAGTTTCTGATGTTTCTCTGTTGTTCTTCAGTCGGTTCTTTTGGCCGTCCTGCTGCTTCGTCCTGCTCTCTGTGTCTCAGTCCGTCTGGCTCGAATGCTAATGTTCCTACCATTCCTCTGCGCTCTGATCTGTGTGAATTAATGGAAGAAAAGAAGAATAGCGCTTTGTTTTGTTCTGCTGTTCAAACTTCAGCTGCGGTCTGAGGGTAGTTTCTGTCCGCCTCCTGTTTTCCATCGTGGTAGATGTTTTTTTTTTTTGCTCTTATCTCAGCGGCAGATATTTATTTTTCAGAACTGGAGATAAGACGCAGGATCTTGGCGTCAGGCTGATTTTACAGAAGGTTACCCAAGGACGGAGAGAGAGTCTTCTCACATTATAAATCAGTGCGAACAGCAGAGGAGGGTTGTTGGGAGGCTTGTGAAAAATCACAGACGAGGTGTGAACATTCAAAGTTAGCTTCAACTCACTTTACTCAAACTTTCCTCAGATAATCTTGAAGATATCAGAGGGAGAATTATGCCATGGTTCTGCTCACAGATGAGGGTAAGATGGAGCGCCACATCGATATGTGGATGGGTGTGGCGTCGGTTGGATGTGGATGTTGTACGTCTTGATTTACTGGTCCGACCTTCAGCTGTGGTCATGAGCTCGGGATAGTAAACAAAAGAAAAGAGACTGTAGATATAAGCTGCCAAATTTATTCTTCTTGGCAGGGAGGCTAGTGTTACCCTTGAGACTGAGTCACACCTGAAAGTGGCACAGCACACAAGTTTATTCATACAAAGTCGTCACACTAGAAGCTTGGAGACATCGTCACTTCTTGCAGGGCCCATTGGTGAAGTACTGTAGCTGGAGCACTAACCAGCAGGACACATGCTTGAATCACTGGCTTGACTAGACTTCGTGCTAGTAAGTCCACACAGTTAATGCAAGATGTTGGTGGCATCAGTTCTTGTCTCATAACTGACCACAGACCAACTAACTGGCTCTTTAAAGGAGCAGTTCATACCGAGGTCGGACATGGTGGTCTTAAAAGTTCATGGTGCAACACAGCTGATATTTGGGGTTGTTAGACAGTCTAACGTGAAGATGCCAAGCGACTGGAACCAGCACCATATCATACTAAACAGAAATCCCAAGTTTGGAGCTGATCTTCTTCCAGGTCTTGTTTTTTTTAAGTGTGATTCATGCCTAAAATATTGTCTTTGGGACAGATGCAACATCATCCTCACTGTGACCTCGTCACATGTCCACGTTTGGTCATGGACTTTCCACGTCCACATATGGCGTCCAAGGTACCCTGGGTGTGTTGGTTGTTGACGTTCTGGGACGCCGTGTCAACTTCAGCCTGTTACATGCATTGTCTGTTTTCAAAATACACTTCTGTTTTCACAGGAAATGTGCAGTTTACATAAAGTCTCTTTCAAAATAAAAGCACTATGCCAGTGCAACACCATAAATCGACCCTTATTTTCGTCAACAGCAAATGCATGTGGTTACGCTTAGTCAACACTCACACGTGGTTGGGTCTTGCCTACACAATGTTATGGGAAGCGAACACTGGTGTCCCGGGTGAAAGTCGATGGTTGTTCCGCCCATCCGATGCCTTAACTTTCATTGTCCTGTCCAACTTTTGTTGTCCTGCTGCATTTCCTCCTCCTACATTTTACCAAAGACTGATGTTTATGAAATAAAGGAAAGAAATCAGCTGACTATGATTGGCTGTTACTTGTCACAGAGACATGTGAGACATAGGTGCTTTGGATAACTTAAAGGCCGTGACGACATCACTCTAACTTTTGAGTGTTCCTACCACTCGTCTACATTGACAATAGTTGATTTTAAGGGCACTAAATCAGGTGCGTATTTCTGGGCCCTAAAACAGTCAAAACACACATTTAAATCCATGTGGGATGTACATGTGTACATGTGGGTAATCCCACTGACATGAACTGATTGAGCTTTGAAAATGCTCCTGTCTTGAATGATGGTCTGACCAGGAGTCCACTCAGCACATCACATGACGTGCACTAGACAGGAGGCATTGTGCTGCAGTGTGTCAAAAGCATGGGATGCACAAGCAGGGAGGGTGTGCGGAAAACATGCGTTGTTTCATGGGCAAGAGGCCAGACATAGGACAGTAGCGCCACGTGTTGCAGGATGGCGCATCCATATGCATCAATGCGAGCTTAGCCACCACCAGTATACGTAAAAAATGGTAGAAGCAGCTGTTTTGATGTGCGTCGTCTGGTGGTGTTGCGTTTTTGCCTTGAAGAGTTCAGATTTCCAAAAGAGGCTCTGAGCAGGACCTTCTGCTCCTTTGCATCAGAAGGACCCAGTTGAGGTGGATGAGACGCCCGATCAGGGTGCCTCCTGGAGGGGACCAGGGGCAGATCCAAAATATGCTGCAGGGATTATAAACCCTGGGTATGCCTCGGGGACTTCAGGAGGAGCAGGAGGATGTAGCTGGGGAGAAAGAGTTGAGGTACAGCTGTTTATGTTGCTGTCACAACCTGAAACCAGATAAGCAGCTGACAGTAGATGGATGATTGGGTTTTATTAGGAACACAGCAAATGGGTTTCTGGATTGCTGAGGAGTCGAAATGCACACCCCCAAAATCGTAACTACAGGTCAGGTGTTTCTGTTGTCATGAGCCGACTTTTGGGGGCCTTTATTTGACAATCCAAAGTGTTACCAGCAAGCTACACAATCAGGCACAAAAATCCAGAACCAACAGCATTGTTCACTTGTATGGTTTATTTTTTGCAGTCAGTCCTTACTTTTCTTTTTCTGGTAAATGTCACAACTTCCTACACACAACGTTTGGTGAGAGTTTTTACTCATTGTGCAGAAACAGCTGTGAGAGAGGAGATCTGTTCACTCTGAGTCTCTAACAAAGGTCGGCTGTGTTTATTTTCTTAAGTGCGTTTGTCGTCAGTTTAACACACGGTTAGGTTAGTGTCACTGGTGTAACAGAGCCTGAAGCATCACTACTGTTGCTACGGTTACCTGCAGTTTAATTAACTGCATCTTGGTTAAACTGTGTGTCTGGCACCACAGTGTAAATGAACTGGTTTCCAGTTACTCTGCTGCACGCTGAAAGAGGGATGATGTCATTATTTTGAAGCTCTAGCCTTGGCATGCCAGGTGTGTTCACATACCTGCCTGCTTCTGTGATAGTGTGTGTGTGTGTGTGTGTGTGTGTGTGTGTGTGTGTGTGTGTGTGTGTGTGTGTGTGTGTGTGTGTGTTTGTGTGTGTGTAGATGGAAGGGATAATTGACTTCCTGTGACACTGCCAGACTGAAATCACAAGGTGTCACCTGGTTCGTCTCTCCAGCTGTTCGTCTCTTTGTTCTCCAGTTCACCCAGAAGACAGAAATATTATAGAAATGCAGATCAGACGCTGCTCTGCACCAGCAAACACAGAACATAAATGGCAGATAAGATGCACTCACACTCACACGCTCTTTTTCTCCCATGACAACAGACAAATTATGACAGTTTATTCCCAACAAGTCTACTGATGGAGCAGAAAACCAGTGGCAGAAGTTCAGAAAGTCAGTCTGACGTCTTCACACTGCAAACTCTGGGGATTTAGCTCATGTGGTTTTATTTTGAATCAAAGTTCTCTAAATGAAAGTAGTTTGGATGGATTATAAAACCATAAGCAGCTGGATTAAAGCTCTTTCTTTTCTTTGTTACCATCAGATTAACTGCGGACGGAGAGGTTAGATGTTGACAACCAGTTAAGTCTGTAGATGTAAGAAAAGCTCCGGCTGGGTGACACTGATCTGCTCTCAGTTTGAAGTTGAAGTGATGCGAACCAAACAAAGGAAGTCCTCCTGTTCACTCAGATCTACAGACACAACTCCAAACATCTGTTAGGTTCATATTTATCCTCGTGTTTCCTGCTGTCAGAACTTGTTAGTGTGTTTGCTGTTGTACGAGATCATTTTCTGGCCCCGTGGAGGAGAACGGAGGAGCAGTCTGAGGGTCGGAGGCTCAGCCAGATTTCAACAAACACACCAACTCTCCTGTTGAGTCTACTGCTGCTGCTGATACTACAGTGCTAATGCAACTACTTCTGTAACTGGAAACACATAAGTGAGGTACACAGAGGTGGAGGGCTGAATTAAGGCAAAGCTCTGGGACGACACAGTTAGATGGGGAAACAGACGTTAACACTAAACAGGCTGCTGTGCTTTGACTACTTCTTCTGTCTGCATGACACCTTCAATACACAGTGTGTGTTTTACTCGAGACAAACACTTAGTACACTTCAGCAACCAATAAGTTTGACAAAAAGTATACTTGCTGCACGAAACGCGTGCAGTTTTCATGCACGTTTGGCTGCCACGCGTATTTTGCGGTCGTTTGGCACGTAAACCGCACACTTTGCTGCAAGGTAGCGTGACGCGTACGCGAGATGCAATATTGACATGAACACTAGAGGCGCTCCTGCGAAGTATACCTAGAGACTGTGAACGTGAGGTCGGAGGTGGTCTGGTGAAAAGGATATAATGGAATGAAAGATGTAGGAGCAAGGTAGTCCCAGAAGATGGCGGTAATGCAACGTAACGGCCAACCCCCGTAAAACTCCAAAGAATAAAAATTCCCTGTGCTTTTCCTCATCGATTGCTCGCATGGGTAAAACAAGGGAAACAAACTCCCCATGTGATTGGTTAAGGGGCCGCACATACCATCTCCGATGGCGGCGGAGACGATGCCTTTTCCTCTGCCGAGATCTTAACAGCAATAAAATTATGATCTCCTCTTCAGTGAGAGTGTCCATGTTTGTGTTTATCCAGAAATACACTGCTTTTCACGACTTCTGTGTCTGAGTGCTGCTGTCTACCCCTAGTGGAGATCACCAGTATCAGGTGTTTTGGCTGCATCGACAAACGTCCGTGCTGCAGCAAGTATACACACAGGTGCAGCACACCGTGTACACGTACGTTTGGCCATGCAACTATACTTCTCGCTTAAGACACCTTAAACATCCATTTTTTTTTCTCCTGCCCGCCTTACTTGGAATTCTTCTGCCTTAACTTTTGCTGTTGTCCTGCTGCATTTCTCCCTGATGCCGCTGTGCGCCATTAAACAATAAGGGCAACTGTGCAAATATCATCCCGACGTAAAAGGACAGCTTTTTTCGTCAGTGTCTGAGCTGGAAGTCACCGACCAAGCGCCGGATCTTCACCATTTCGGAGTGAGACAGGGTTGTCAAGAAACAAAAAAAGGTTTTGGTCTTTGTAGCTAATTTCACTGTTCATGACAGCTGTGCGGGGGATGAATTTTTACTCACCCATTTCCATGTTTCATTAAAGCTTTAAGTTGCACACAGTCAAGGGCGGGCTGCTTGAGTGACAGACTGTCTGCCGATAATGTCCTCGGCTTCTCAGTCAGATCCACCCGTCACTCCTCCACAGCTCCACCCTCACCCAAATATAGTCACTTCAGGAAACCATAGCAACTGCTGAAATGCCGAACTGGGGGCTTCAAAACGAGTCCAAGGAGTCCACAAACCAATTTGTGACGTCCATGGTAGCTATGTCTGTTATTTTTAGTCTATGGCTGAAACACATGGATGATGTCACGGTTAGGCAACAATACTACATGGCCATGTTTTAAAATGATGTTTTAGGTTAAAAGAAGTATCTGTATATTTCAAATTATGGCAAAATCCTTTCTTGTGGTTTCACACGGGACATGATCTGCAGTCTTCCTGGTGACAGTCTTGTTTTGTGACCCATCCACCTCCCCTCCCTTTATACGTCAGTTGCTCTCAGTGTCAAGTAATTCTGTGAATGGTCAACACATACAATCACATTACCAACCTCACCCAAACACTACAGCAACAAACAGGCGACTTTCTGTAAGTACCGTAAGGTCTGTAAGTACTGCGTTTTTGTCTTCAGAGTAGCTGAGTTGATAATGAACCGAAGTTACCTCGCTGTGGGACTGTAAACGTCCATCGTCGTTCTTTCACTCAGCAGCTTCATTTCCTTCCCTTCTCTCTTTCTCACACACTTCACTCTGACTCAGCAGGTAAAAACTCAGAGATCCACTTTCCTGTTGGCCATCCTTCGTGTCCTGTTGCTGTCTGACATCCTGTTTCACATTCAGGAACTCCCATCGGGTTTTTTCTGTCTGTGTTATTTTGAGTTTTCATCGTTTCTGCTGTGAACCTGCCGGTGTTTGTTTTATTTGTGTCGGGAATCGAACAGACTGTTAAAGACAAAATGTCAAACCTGCAGTGGTGAATGTGACAAAGTAGTTTTACTCAAGTACTGTACTGTACACTGTGGGGCTATTTGTACTTTACTCGAGTATTTCCATTTTACACCACTCTGAACTTCTACTTCCACTACATTTTTTTAAATAACTGTACTGTGACTACTAATTTGATGTAAGTGACAGAAATGACAATTGTCACTTGTTCATTCACTCATTTCTCCTTCTTGTGTGTGTGTGTGTGTGTGTGTGTGTGTGTGTGTGTGTGTGTGTGTGTGTGTGTGTGTGTGTGTGTGTGTGTCGATTCTGATTACACACCATCTGCCGGCGGGGGGGGGGGGGGGGCACCCCTCGTTAGAGACCTCGTTAGGGACTTGGTTTAGAAAGTGCCAGTCCAATCTGCTCCTGAAGCTCAGCCATGTGAAAAGGATCTTCCAGTTTCAGTGTGTGAATATGTAGATGAACATGAAGCCAAACCTCACACACACACACACCAAACATGCACACTCACACACGTGCACGCACTCCGAAAACACTTTCTCCAGGACAGGACTTGATTAGTATGCTGTTGCCTTCAGCTGCACAAACAAAATTTCCATCTCTACAGATGATAACATGGAGGCTGGAATAAAGCCAGAGAAATTAAATCATTACAAGAGCTTAAAGAGTAATTGATTTATTAATTTGTGCATTTTAAAACATTTTATTAAGTGATTAATTAAAGTGATGTGGTGATTCCAGTTCATGTGTTGGCCTGTTGTGTCCAGACTGGGACCATGTTTTGTGAGTGTGTGAGTGACTGTACTAACACAGTGACAGCTGACTCATAGTTTGGCCTTAAAGGTGCATTGGCAGGTTTGTATTCCATACAACCTGTGTATGAGGTATCTGTATCGTCACTGCTGCAGTTTTATGAACTATGATATTCTCGTCACATTTCACACTGCGTCCAGGCGCCATCTCACACCTCCTTCCTGTCCTCGCAGTTCTTGTACTGATTCAACTGAAGCTTCAGCCACTTACTACTAACAAAAACTTTTTTTTACTCTCAAATATTATTTTTTTGTCAGTGTGAAAACATTTTCTCTCTCTCTCTCTCTCTCTCTCTCTCTCTCTCTCTCTCTCTCTCTCTCTCTCTCAAAAAAAGGTTTCTCTCTAAACATTTTTCTTCTCTCTCTCAAAACCCAAGTCTTTGCCCTTTTGTCAGGATTTTGCTTTCACTGCGAAAATAATGTCATGGGCGAGGCCACGTTCCAATTGGTCAGTTTCAATTGAATTGACAGCTGGGTGAGGGTCGTCTTGGGAGTCGAATTCAACTGAATCATTTATCCACCATGGTTGATTCATCGGCATAGATGCGCTGCAGTATTTGGGAGCAGAGACTCCAATGTTTGGGTAAGATAATGACACACACAACTCGTAGGGTAGCTAGCTGAGCAAGTTAACGCAGCGCATCTATGCCAGTGAATCGACAATGTTGGATGAATGATGATCCCAAGACGACCCTCACCCAGCTGTCAATTCGATTGAGACTGGCCAATAGGAGCGTGGCCCCGCCCATGACATTATTTTCGCAGCCAAAGTAAAATACTGACACGAGAGCAAAGAGAGAGAGAAGAAACAAATTTTTTTTTTGCGAGAGAGAAAATGTTTTCACACTGATAGCAAAAACAAATATTTGAGAGTAAAAAAAAAGTTTGTTTTTTTTTTTGTTTTTTTTTTCTTGGAAATCAATTTTTAAATCTCAAATTATTTTTTTATATTCTATGACAAAATACATTATCTCAAAACTTTTTTTAGTCTCAAATATTATTATTTTTTGCTATCAGTGTGAAAACTTTTTCTCTCAAATATTTTTTTTTCTCTCAAACATTTTTTTTTTCTCTCATTTACTAAAGACACAAATCTAACTTCATACAAAGTCACTTAAACCACCTTTCTTCATCATTCTGATGATCAGTTTGAAATTCAGCAGCTCGTCTTCACCATGTCTACATGATTAAATGCATTGAGCTGCTGCCATGTGATTGGCTGATTGGTTATTTGCCTTAACGAGCAGTTGAACAGGCTGTTGAGTGTACACATATATATATATATATATATATATATATATATATATATATATATATATATGTAAAAGTGTATGTATATAAAAGAGTGTTGGCGACACCAGCGCTTCTATTGGTAAAGTTAGTCTGGAGCCCTGCAATTAAACAACACGTCTGTGTCGTGTTTTACACTTTCAGCTTTTTCCAGAAAGTTACTTCTTGTGTTCCCAATTTTTTTGCAGCCCATGAAATTTTTAAACCACACTTTCTCTCCTTCAATAGTAAATTGCTGCAACCGCATAAACACTTGCTTCATAAAACTTGTTTCACTGTTAATATCTGTTATCGTAAGGTCAGATCTTTATGGAGGAAGATGAAAGAGGAGTTTATTTAGTTAGGAGAATTACTTTTGCAGCAAGAAATCAAGAAGATAAAACATGAAACATGAAGTAAAAACACAGGAAGACAACTAAAGAAATCAACGTTGTTGTACTATAATTGTAACTCCGAATAAAACAAAGGGTTTATAAAGAAAGCTGCAACATGAAGAATAAAGATATCCGACTGATAATCAAAGACTGTGAGACATTTATTGATCAGTGTGAAGCATCAGGATGCATTTACACCTCAAAGCCTTTAAAACCTTTAAAACCTTCCTCCTTCCTGTGAGCTGAAAAACCAGAGGACCATTAACTGTGAGTCATCGTGTGTGTGTGTGTGAGTGAGAGAGAGAGAGAGAGAGAGAGAGAGAGAGAGATGGAGCACACTGGGTAATCTCATTACCTGTGTGGTCTCCACCCAGTGATTGGTGGCTATTATATTATTACACTAACACACACACACACACACACACACACACAGGATGACTCAACATGACCGCCCGCTCAACTCTGCTTCATATGACAGATATGTGTGTGTGTGTGTGTGTGAGTGTGTGTAGATTTGTTTGTGTCTGCTGACTGGTGACCTCTGACCTCACATCATGGCTTTAGTTTTCCCGTTAGTGTTGTTATTTTCTTTGATTAATTACTGGAATAGGCCTAGTAAACACACACACACACAAACACACACATACAAGTCTCTGTTGAGGTCAAAGGTTAAAACATGAATATATAAGGATGTAATCCTGTAGAGAGCCTGGCTTTGTAACAGATTCAGTGTTTTTACATTGTTATTATCACACCCAGACACACACACACACACACACACACACATTATTAAACTGAAAGAAAAAAACCTCTTCACTCACCGTCAGTCTGTCAGACACAGTTTAAAGTCCTGCGAGCGCCCCCTACAGGCTGCTGTGTTCACTACAGACACAGATACTGTATGAGGTGAAGGAGACAGGTGCATGCAGGTGTTGTTTAGTTTAGCAGTTTGTCAGCAGGTGAAGCTGCAGCACAGACACACAGATCACGGAGACTATTAACTTGAAAACACTTCAGAACAGATCGCTGCAGTTTGGGTCAAAAAATCTTCCTCCTCCTCCTCTTCATAATCTGTGAGATGTGAACACACAGACATGAAACACACTGATTATTCAGTGTGACTTACACTTCCCAAGGACATCATCATCTCTGATGTCCATCCAGAATAAACATCTATGAATCCACTTAGAAGTCATAGAATAGAGACAGCACAGTGCAACTTTATTCTTTCTATTTTTATCCCCCAAAGTATTGCAGAACGACTGTGAGGATGTTTAGTGTGAATTGTCAAATCATAAGGACCTCAAATATTCCTCCTCACTCTTTCTCTTCTTGTCTCTGCACGTTCATGAACTGGAGTCCTAACATTCCAAACTAAAGCACATACTTATCTTGTGCAGAAACATTTTCACCTCCCACAAAGCATCTGAGTCTGTGTCGTCTCAGACTGAATTCTTGTCTGTTAACATCCACTCGCGTCTTTACTTTCACAAACACCAGCTGATGTGTGATCTGTGTCGCTGCCTGTGGACACCTGGTCAGCCACAGATGCTGTGATGTTACGTCCAGATGTTTCCAGCTGCTGTGGTTCACTGATCTGAATATTGACAGCCAGCATCAAACAGAGAGCGCTTCTTTTTAGGGCCACCATACGGAGAGCGTCTTTGATGCAGCATCCATCTGAAGTAGAGACGCTCTGAGCTAAAAGTAATAGATGCAGCTGCCGTGACATCACCCGCTGGTTTGTGGACTCATGTTTTGAAGCTTCAAGTTTGACATTTTGGCTGTAGCCATCTTGGTGCACAATGTTTGGGTGAGAGGGTGGAGCTGTGGAGGAGCGAGGGGTGGATCTGACTGGAAAGCCGAGGACACTAGCGGCAGACAACCTGTCACTCAACGCAGCCCCGTCCTCAATTACGCCCAACTTTAAGCCTTAATAAAATGTAAACAAGCAAATTCACCGCACAGCTGTCATGAAGAGAAAATTAGCTGCAGAGACAAAAATAGCTTTTATACCAGGCTAAACATGTTTAGCTGCTTTGTTTCCTGTGACCCCTGTGACATGTTGGATCGACGTATGTTACAAAGAATTTCTTACCGCCTGAAACACATGAACACGTCACCTGCCATAGACAGGCCCACCTCGTACAGGCCCATGGACCTACAGTGTCAGGGCCCCTCCTGGCCCTCACCTACAAAATGTCACTCAAATTTACACCAATCAGAAACACAAACTGACCAAAAAGAGACGATGTACTTCAGAGACACAGGACAACTACAAAGAGATTCAAAATGACTACAAAACGACACAAAGAAACTACAAACAGACTTGAAATGACCACAAAGGGACACAAAATACAATAAAAAATGGAAAGCAGCTTCAAAGATACTTAAAATCACCATAAAAGGACACAAAACACCCACAGACACAAAAACTACAGAGATACAGAACCACAGAGAGACGTGTAACTACTACAAAGAAGTGCAAAACAATAACAAAAATAGGCTCAACAGCTATAAAGTCTTTGTGTCTTGCTCCGGTGTAGAAGAGATGGTGGGGCCTTTTTTATATCTGTGCCCAGGGGCCCATTGTCTCATGATCCGCCCATGTGCCCGACCACAGAAAAATGTAAGACATTGTTTTTAGGAAAATCCTGCAGAGTATATTTTTAAATAAGATCATGAATTTGTGACTTTTACTTGTAGTGGAGTACCTGTGCTGACGTAAAACATCCGAGTACGTCCTCCATTAAAAACCCTGTGTGAGGACAGGCTACATCTGTTAGTGATGTTCAGAGTATATTTTTTAAATTTCTGTTTGGATTTTAAAAAGATAAACCACGTTAATCAGAGAGCATCAGACGTGTTGGTAGATGTTTTGTTGGACAGAGCCATGCTAACTGTTTCACCCCTGCTTCCAGTCTTGATGCTAAGCTAAGCTAACCCCATCCTGACCTCAGCTCTGTCCTCTGAATAGTCCCTAAAATTTTAACCGTTTCTTTTATAAAGTGCCAGATTTAAAGTCTTTTTATCTCTGCGATTTTAAACCTCTTTGTGTCGTCGCTCTGCAGATGGAAGAGAAACCAGTTTTCCTTCAGTCTGCAGAAACACAGAGTTCACTGTTTAACAGACCAACTGCTGCAGGAAGGAGATTATTTCATCAGAGCAGATAAATAACTGGGCAGGAGCATCATTAAAAACTCATCAGCGAGCAGAGCGTGTGTGTGTGTGTGTGTGTGTGTGTGTGTGTGTGTGTGTGTGTGCTCTGAATCTCACTTATCAGCCAAACAGATGTGACTATTGTGCTCCATTAATGAGGGTTTAGAGGAATAATTACAGCAAAATGAGAGTTTCTCTGTGTGTTTTCACTTCTACTTTTCCATCAGAGACAGAAACACAACACGGGATAAAATATCTCAACAACTGCTTGTCGGATGTACACGAGTTCTCAGCTGTAGATGTTCCTGCTCCCCAGAGAATAAACCCTCGCTGTGTTTCCCTCTTTGAGCAGGTCTAAATGTCCTCGTCTTTAATGGAGTTTATTCCCTGTGTTAATGGCTGAACTGAGATGTGATTCGGGGAGGGTGCAGTGAAAAACATGCTTGGGAGAAAATAATTATAGATGTTGTTTTGGATGTAGCAGTTTTTATGGCTTGGTAGAATATAATATGATATAGTGTACTCAAAATTTTAAGTATTTCTGCTTTGGAACTTCTTCTAATTATGGAGACAGGAATTATGTCTCCTCTTCTCTGCTGGAAGGAAATAAAAGGGAAAATTCAATGGTGTTGAAGTTAAGCTGCTAACAAGTACATGAAAGAAATGGAAATGAAAAGGCTTCAACACGAAGTGCCCGGCCTTGTTTTTTAGACTTAATGATGTGTTAAAACATATTTTATGTCTTTTCTTAAACCTCGTCTTAATATTTGTGTTTTCATAGAAGGTAATTAAAAAATTTGTCAAATTTTTCCAGGTCATTTTGACAGTAAAAAGAATCAAAACTAAATTAATTAAAGATTAAATGAACTTTGATGTGAGCATAAATAATAGCAGCTGGAGTAGTTTAGTCATTTAGATTTTAAAGGGCCAGTGTGTAAAAATGGTGAGTAACAGTGACATCAGCGGTCAAATTCTAGATTGCAGGGCTCACTCTCGCTCACACGCTCAACCCTCCCGTTGGGTAAGTGACGGTGGCCTCGTAGGACAAAAAGCCTTGCGCAGACACGAGTTTTTCAGGAGTAGGCCGATTTAGTGACGAGGTGGATATTTATTTAGGAATCTAAACCATGTTACGATATTGTAGCGACCCTGCAGTAAATGTTCTATTATAATGTCAATGTTCTGTGAGTTAATGGCATGTTTGGGATTGAATGAGTATAGACAGGGGGACGGGGTGAGCGTGCGTGCTGGCGTGCTGGCGTGTGAGCAAGCTGGAAGAGAGAGCAGCAGGCACAGTTGGAGTTACAGCTAAGTTGCTGTTTGTTGGTTGTTTTGGCGTGGTTATGGCCAACAGTAACCTGTACTGTTCAGTAGGTGGTTTGCGTCTCCAGAGTGTTCTTCCACAGCGACCAGGAAGAGGAAGAGGAGGAAGACCAGGGAGAGGAAGGGGGCGAGGGGGTAGAGACAGTGCAGGAACCCTTACCCAACCCTTGCCTGTCCAGCAGAAAACAGATCAGAAGCACAGAGAGTTGCTGACTAGAGATGATACACCGTCTCATCGTGGTTCAGCACATTGCAAGTAGTTGCACATTTCAACTCGTCTCGTCGCAAATCTTTGGTCTGAACTGGGCTTTATGGTCTCCATCCTGTGGCGTTCAGAGGACTGAAGGACTAACATTACGCTCAGTGTTGCAAATTAACTATAAACAGATTAAATACTGATACTGGCGCAGTAATTTAGACCAGTGAACCGACAACTACTGTGTAAGTCTCCATTGTCCAGGATTATTCACCCAGACCATGGTGTACATTGTTTTAATCTCAGCTGAGTATTCATGGTTTGAATAGAGGGTTTTTTAAGTCTTGTGTGCACAATTATCAATCCAATCCCTTGTGTAAACAGACTAACATCATCATCATCATTAAATACTGTAAATTCTCAATTAAGCTGCAGCGTTAGTTGAATAATGGCAGCACAAAGAACAAAAGGCTGGGTAAAAAGGGAGCTGTGGGAATGCTTTTAATTTGAAACATCTGCAGGAAATATTGAGTTGCACGGGGAGAAGTTTAAAAGTGATTAAAGAAAACTGTTTTGTGAATTGTGTTGTTAACTAGAGAACGTGCTGACTCTGTTGGAGTTCTGAGGAAATGTTCTGAATTTATTAAGACAAATAAATACAGAGTTGAACTCATAACAGAGACAC